>BMAW01116549.1:36525-103675 GCA_019974015.1 Nephila pilipes
TTTTTTTTTTTTTTTTTTTTTTTTTTTTTTTTTTTTTTTTTTTTTACGCTAGGACGTTGGATAATACGGAATGTCGGATAAGTAAGGATCGGGTAAACGAATCTCTACTGTACGAGGGGGTATCGATAAAGTCTTAATTATTGTTAAAAAATAACTGAGATATCCTAAAAATATTTTCTACTCATTAATTGATCTTTATCTACATATTGTTGTAAATTACAGCTATTAATGTTACTTTGGATTCAGGAAGTTGTACGTTGAAGTTACCCTCAATATGGAGATGAGATATCCTAAAAATATTTTCTACACATTAATTGATCTTTATCTACATATTGTTGTAGATCACAGCTATTAATATTACTTTGGTTTCAGGAAGCCGTACATTGAAGTTACCCTCAGTATGGAGATGATAGATTTCAGTCTACTGAGTTCTACCATAATAGCCTTCGAAAGATCAAGAAACATTTGGAGAAATGTATAACGCTGGTTAGTAGCAATATAAAAAAAAAGTCTTAAGAATAATAAACACAAATTAAGTTTCTATCATGATTATTTTTAGTAATAATTAAAACTTTACAATACTGATGGATACTTCAATCTACGTCTTCCTGAAACCAAAGAAAGTAACATTAATCGCTGTAATTTACAGCAATATGTACATAGGATCTATTCATGTGTATAATAAGTTTAATACACATGTCTTGATCATTCCTTAGTAATAATTTAAACATTACGAAAACCCTTTCTATTAGTAAATGCTGGTCTAGAATACTCCTAGAATTTATTTCTATTAGTAAATGCTGGTCTAGAATACTCCTAGAATTTATTTCTATTAGTAAATGCTGGTCTAGAATACTCCTAGAATTTATTTCTATTAGTAAATACTGGTTTAGAACACTAGAATATTAAATTCCTAATATAAGCACTACCTTCACCTAAACAAGACGTTTAGATATTACTATTGTATCAATTTAATTAGCCTGTTTGCTATCTTATCAATTATTCACTCAGAAAAGCTCCCTCTCTCTCGTGTTAAAAATGACCTATAATGCCTTATCATGACAAAAAATAATTAATACGGATAAAAAATTTTTACTCTCCGCTGTCAAGATGACTTTCATATTTTTTTAAACAATCTGAAATGCTAGTAAATTATATATATTCACTCTAACTATAGATATCAGAGGCCACATATTTTCAACCGATGGATTTCCTTGGTTTTTATTTTAGTACCACTTAAAATATTAATGTCAAAAGACATAGTGAGAGGGAAAAAATGATCTTCGTTTTGAAAGTCTCATTGGAAGTTACCTCTTTTTCTCCTTCATTGTCTCCTAATCTGTCTATCGAACTAGAGCTGTCTCCAGGTCTTGTACGAAGATAGTAAGAAATCGATTAACCGATTCATCACGATGTTGATCGTATAATTGCTTTTTACAGTTCGATTTCGAGTTCTTCACGAAAGCGACGTACTCGACACTTTATTAAGAGGAAGAGTGAAGTGTAGTAATGTATTCTCAATTACTGGTTTCGTTCTTCTTTTCTTCCTTGTTCCTATCAATCCTTGATTTAATAAATTGAGAAGTGAGGCGTTTTAATTGCTTAGCAATACAGAAACCTTTTATCACTGTTCAAATGACAAGAGGATGTTAACAGGATCTCATTATTTCAGTTTTTTCTCTTTTGCGTGTTTTTTTAACCGCAAAGAAAATTGATAATTTATTTATACAACATACAACAGAATTAATACATTTTTCCAGATGTCATTGAAAAAATATTTAAGACTTTAAATTTTTCTATTTAAAATGTATATCGCAAAAAAACATATGTATAACATATAGGATTACAGGTTAACTGGTTTTCACTATTTCGAATTAATAGGATATCAGGATTAAAGACTTAATAGTGTAATTAACATGATTTTAAGATTAACAGGTTAGCATGATTTCATTACTTTAGAATAACAGGATTTCATTATTTTCATATATCGCAGAAAAATATACACAATATACAGGCTTAACAAGATTATAGGTTAATAAAATACAGGATAACTGGATTTCATTATTTCAGTTTCTTAGCTCTTTTACATATTTAGAATAACAGGATTTCCTTATTTCCATATATAGTAGAAAAATATATACAATATACAATCTTGACAAGTTTATAAATTAATAAAATACAGGTTAATAGGATTTCATTATTTCGGTTTCTTAGCTCTTTTACATATTTTTTATCATAAAGAAGTTGATAATATATTAATACAACAGTAAAAATTTTTCAGCTGTCATTGAAAAAAATATGTTTCAAAGTTTGAAAATTTATTTATTTTAAATACATTTGCTTCATACAAAATTAAGAGGATTTCGCTATTTCACAAATTAACAGGATTTCAGAATTAACATTTCAATAGGATTCACTATTTTAGATTAACATGATTTACAGTTAAGCATGATTTTATTATTTCAGATTAATAGGGTATCATTATTTTCACATATAGCAGAAAGATATATTTACAGTATACAGGATTAACAATATATTACAGATTAACAATATACGAGTTAATAGGAATTAATTATTTTTTGATTTTTAGTTCTTTTGCATAGGTTTTACTTCAAAGATAATGATAATCCGTTAGTACAACAATGTAACCTATTTTTGAAATTGTCGATTAATAAATACTTAAAAAACGTTTTTATTTGCTTAAAATACATATCGTAGAAAAACAATTAATTTACAATATGCACAAGAAAAATACAAGAAACGTATAAATGCCCAAAACATAAAGTCTAAATCAAAACTTATTCAATACACAATGAAATATTCAAAGCGCATTTCAATCTAAAAAAAAAAGACACACTTTATGTTAAAATTTTTATTTTGCGGTTATTTATTAATTATTTATTTTAAACTCTTACATCAACAAACCAATATTGGGAATAAAAATGTTCTAGAAATCTTTTTGAGGAAGCATTTATACACATCTGTAAACTGAAATAATATATATTCTGATTCAAAGAAGACAAAATATATTTCATATTATACATACCTCTATAAATTCATCAATAAACAATCTTAAAAAAATCTTCAAATTGAGTACTATTTCCCGGTTAAATATATACCAAGAAACTTAATCTACACATGTATAATAAATGCATTTTATGCAAGCATTTACTCGTAATTAGTCAGATTGTACCATGGGCTATTCACGATTTTTTCCCTTCAACTAACATCTAAGGTTTCTATCTTATTTTATATTAAAGTTCCCAGATTCTTTGCAAATCGAATGGAACGGGATGAAAATTAATCGAACTTCGAAAGTGGAATGAATAAATATAATCAAGTCGCATAAAACGGACAGAGAATTGAAGATAAATTAAGCTTACCGTAATTAGTAGAGTGTTTGTGTGATGTGTGCTGAAATAGTGTGGCTTGAATAGCGAATTACGCGAGATGAGGAACCGATATCAGAGCTATTTCAGGAGTTACTCGCATCATATTCTAGTAAATGTACTCTTTATTAAGCTATAGAACTTGTTAGATCTCGTGGATAAAGAAGGTAAATTAACTTATATTCTAGATAGAATTGACTATTTTATTCACTTGGTCTATGCTTGAAGGTGAAATTCAGATCTTATAAATAGAATAACAATTAAGATGACAGACGAGACAGGTAATAGGATGTCGTCACAAATTATTATTTATGTATAAAATATAGCAACAAATATAAAATACTAAGAAAAAACAAATACTCCGAACAATTTACCTCTTTTTTAAAGTTATAAAGTTTGGGATACACAAGAAGTTGAAATAAAAATGAATGAGCTAGTTCAGTTATATTTACAATATATATATATATATATATATATATATATATATATAAGTATTATGGAGAGCACGCCTGATACATTGTAATCGCAGATTGGTATTGTCTATTATTTGTCAATATGTGGGTGATTTTAATATTGCAAATATGTACATTTCATACAATTTTTTTTTCAAAATGTTATTTGAAACATAATTTAAATGCATAAAATCAAAAATTCTGCCAAATTTTGATGAACTAATTTAAACAAATGTCCCCCCCCCAGTTAAAAACATTCAAAATGTTTTCTAATATATTTCAATTTACATTATATCTTTTTCATTGTTTAAGCGTATTATTATAATTATATATTTAGATATTTATATAGCTAATATAAATCTTCATTTAATTTGAATAAATTGCTGTTAAATTAAAGTTTAATGTGTGTGGTAATTTCGGTGCAGTTAATTTTGTGCAGTTATGTTCCAAGTATATATCTGTGAGTTAATTTTAAATAAGGTATTATTAAGACAGCTTAACATTGTGAGTTCATTTCATTTAGCCAATTTTGTGTAACAGAGTTGATGGAATGAAAAGCATTTAAAATTCAGGAAATAGTGATTGATTACTTTGTAAAGTTATACAACTTAATAAATTTTAGGATGAACAAAGCTCTGAATGCCTTTTCATCATGTTTGAAATATTTACTCATCGTTAGGTAAATAACATTTTATTTTTGATCTTTCGATGAAGTTCCAAATTTAAATATAAAAGTTAAATTAATGTAAATACTACCACAGTCAACCAAATTTAAACCATGGGATTTTAGACAATTTGTTTCTATAAATTTAAAATGGTACCTGAAAGATGAATTAACTTTTGAAAAATGAAGATCATATTAATATTCATTATTTCTATTTAGAAATATATGAATTCTTAAAATGCTTGAGATAACTGATGTGTTTAAATGACTCAATACGTTTACATGTTTTAAATATTAGAATATGTCGGTTATTGTATCTGTGTGTACTCTAAATCTTTTTTTTTTATTTATCTATTCACAACGAATGTAATTAATCAAAACAAAACAACAATAATGAATTTTTGAGCAAGGTGTTTTGAAAGAGAACAATTTACTTATTATTATTATATAAAATGAAGAGAACAACTTGAGATTTGATAATTCGACAAATTGATAAATATGTCACAATAACGGGCATTGCAAATGGAAAATTTTGCATTATCTCTAATTAGTCTAATATCCGTCAGAGGCTTACGATCGTAGGGTACTAGAGTGATTTTTTCTCTCTCCCATAGAGTTTACTCTTTCGTAAATCCGGGATGCCCTAGCGATCTTTTACTGTTTTTGACCAACTTGATAATTGATATTTACATTTTTCTGCCTTCATTTTAGGAATGAATAACTCAATACATTTGCGGCAATTATTTAGATTATTAATTAGGTTACTAGTAAATTAACGAGAGTTTGACAAAGCTTGAGAAAATAGGATACTTGAAGAACAAAAATAACCACCTAAACATAAAATTTTAAGCATATGATATTGGAAGAGAAACAAGTTTCAATGGTTCTTTTTTTTTTTTTTTTTTTTTACGAATGAATCGTGCAAGTTGTTAACCCGAATTTATTTACTAAAGAGTAAGTACTTTTTCTGAATGTCTTAAAATCTACCTCTTAGGAGATATTTTTTGCTTAGTTCAAAATGAAATGAAAAACATTTGAATTATTTAGCTCATACTAATAACATAAATTATTCAATTTATATATAATTAGTATTTTATTTTAAACTGATTATTTCTGAGCTTTGTATAAAAACATTTGCTCCTGTTTTTTTTAAAAAATACTTGATCGAAATCATTTCAAAATTACTTTTAGCAACATTTATCAAAATCGAGTTTTTTTGCCTGGAAATATTTATTTATAAAATTAAATATATGCATTAAATTCACTAGTACTACGCAGCCGTTTAAAAACGAAATTTTTTTTTTATCATTCTTTTAAAAATTCTCTAGTCTCTTATATAGATGCCGATCGTATACGAAATTTCGAGTCGCTTGAGTAAATTACCATAATTTGTACATTATCTACATTAGCGTGAGTAAAAAGTACTAGTTCCTAAAATAGTTTTTCCCTACTACGTAACTTGGAGGGGAATTTCTTGTTATTTTTCCCTTTGCGTGTCATAATACTTAAACGAGTCGTATGTTTTCCGAGTATGATTCATCATATAAGCTAATGATAAATGAAGATGTACGAAATAAATACAAGAGAAAACCTTTAGAGGGGAAAAACTTTAAGAAAATATTTGAGAAGATATGCGTGTATGTAGAATAAATGCAAAATACCGGCCGAATTCCCCGCGTTTAATAAGCATTACCGTTATTTCGTAAATATATTTTTAAGAAACAAAATTTAAAACAAACTTCCGACAATTTTTTATAAATAAGAATCATACTACTAATTTAACTCATCCAAAGAGCTGCATTTTTATTTTTCAAAGTTAAATAAACTCAGACGAGTTAAACGAAATGTAAATCTATAAAATTGCGTGTCTCGTTTCAAAATACATCTATCTCTCATTTTTAAAAAGAAATCTGTTTAATCAGTGGCTTCAATCGTACGTTCCATGCAATTTGATTCAATTTTATTCGTTATTAAGCACGATAAGGAAGAACTTAGATGGAGAGTTTATTTATTTCAGCAAAATAAGATCGTTAATCGTCTGGAATGTTGAAATATACGAGTATTTTACGTTAAATATATATACTTTTTGCAGGAATAAATTTTATACCAGAGGAATCTAATTTCGAGTGATTGATGGGTTTATAATCTTGCATACTGCTACTTACGAATTCACTGAGTTCAGATACAAAAAGAAAACAATCATGCAGTTGTGTAACAAAAAGTTAATGTAAAAGTAAACCTCATACGAAAATCAGTTATAAAATGAAACTTTTCAACATTAAATTGAAATAAGAACAAAAAAATAACCACTAATTTTAGCTAACCATGATTAACCATAAGAATGATTGATTGATTGCTTATTAATGTCGCACTTACAAGCAACATGAGGGCTATTCACGACGAGTCTCGAAATTCTAAGCCACACTCAAGTGATGAGGACGACCGCTGCGCTGGCACACCCTCTTCAAATTTCCCCGCCACGCGACTGTGATCTCTTAGCTACAGCGGCAGATTACCTTTAAGGTATGCCGTTACTGGTATGTGTATACATGATGTTTCGAAACTCCTGGGCAAAATTTTAAGAGGTGATAGAATACATTTAAACATGCAATTTTCACCACACAATGCACAGGCGGAGAGCAAACGGTGAGCTGCTAGACGGAAAGCATAAAGAGCGAGCTTTCTCACGCATGGTCATTTCTACCTTGGATTTCAAGAGTCATGGCTTTTTCTTGATCCTGTACGTCATCATACTTCCTGAAATCTACGATAGAAATGACAATGCGTGAGAAAACTCGCGATTTATGCTATCCATTACAGCGCCGTCTAGCGGTTCATTTCTTGCTCACTACCTATGCATTGTTTGGGGAGAATTGCTTGTTTAGATGTTTTCTATCACTCCTTAAATTTTTGGGCATGATTTTTGGAACTCCTGTATCCGGGGAAATATACTATATAAATGGGTGTTTTTCCTCTCCCCCCCCCTTTTTTTTTAAATTGAGGAAGTATCTGAGCTTTTGTTTGGACTGTTATGTAGAAGTTTGTTAAACTAATACATCTTGATGCCGAAAACAAAAATAGATGGGAACATTAACACATCGATCAATAACTCCCTAGACTAACCCAGAGATGGCGCTCGTAGTAAACCAGTAACCAGGTCTTTCTAGAGTACTAACCTTTGCTTGAAACGTGTCAAAATTTTAAGTCGATCGGACCAGGAAAAAGGTTTTTTGAAGTGAAGTGAAAAAGGTTTTTTCCAAGTGGGTGCCGCGATTGCTTTCGATGGAACAAAAACAGCAACGAGTCGATGATTCAGAAAGCTGTTTATCGCTATTTACTCGCAACAAAGATTTCTTGCAGGTGGGGGGGGGAAGATTTGGAAAAGCGTTGGAACGATTATCACCTAAGGTGATTAACAAAAGGTGTTATGTTGATGAATAAAAAGAAATTTTGCAAAAAAAATGTTGTTTTCAATGTTAGACTCGGGAGTTATTGATCGATGTGTTATGTTCATAATGGATGTCTTTTCAATTCCATTTCGTCTGTATCTAATGTTTCACTTTTATATGAAAGGATATTCCAAATTAGGTGGCCACGGTAGTCGAGTTTAAGTATATGTTTATACTACTGGCAGTGAACTTTCCTTCGAATCGCGAGTTCGAGCCCAGGTGCCACTAAAGACTCGCCGTAAAGCGGGGTTGATGCACGTTAAATCTGTCGAAGCTCCAAATCCTTTCGTTGGCATGGAATAATGTAAATAGAATTTATCCATTTTATAAAAATTATGAGTAATACTTATGTATTAATATATTTTTTCTCAATGAAAACAATAATAAAATTAATGATTAAATACCTATGTTTGGAGAGACTAGCTCAGGTATCGTCCTCGTGACTTGCCCGAGGTCCAAAATATGAGGTTCGCCGACAGTACCTTTACAGTTGCTTCTAAGAGCTACGTTAATAAAAAAATCAAATCCACATCAATTCCAAACGCAAGCTTGTTAGTTAAAAAAAGCAATTTATTCAATATTCTTCAATGAATTTCGTTTTAGAAGAGCTTCTAAATTTCAAATCACGAACATTTGTTTTGCTAAAAATAATTCGAAAGAAGACCATAATTTTTAGTGAACAGATATTTTGAGTTGCAACGAAGAAAATGTCTACTTAAAAAGCCCCAAACATATTCATGAATTGATGGTTTTTATAATTTATTTAAAAGTATTTTTTTTTGTTTTAAGATATTTTGATACATGGTAATACCAGCGTAAAAATCTAAAAAAAGTACAACTGGGAAAATAAGTATGAAATACAAAAACATTTCCCTTTTTGATCTAAAATGTAATTGCGTTGAAAATAAGTTTTTATAATTACATAATTATACACACTATATATTTTACTTAGGGACTGCAAATTTACCGAATTTTTCTTTTACCTGTAATTTGGTAAGAATTTCAAATAAAACAGGTATACTGGTAAATTATCTGGAATTAACTAAACCGTAAACATAAAATAAAAATTCATAGTAGTAAAAACATTTTATTTAATATTTGTTTACTGCAACATAAGAACATGAAAATAAATTGAACATAACTAATCTAAATAAAATTCAACAATTTTATAAAAATTATAAGCAATACTTATGCATGAATACTCTTTTTCTCAATGAAAACAATTATGAAATACATAATTATGTACGTAATTCATATGTCAACCTCTTTTAAAAAATGTACATGGATTGAGTGATTGAGTGTGTTTGAGGAATCAAATAGCGTAAGAACCAGATATGGCCGAAAGAAACTAGGTGTAAATGTGATCTGGACGTCTGAAAAAATAGAAAAAAAGGCACAAGTTGGTTTACAAGAAAAAGAGTTGAAAACAGCGCATCATCCGCGTTTACCAAAGATATTAAACCTCATGGGAAAGGAAAAAGACCACTAGGGTGCCTCGGGTGAATGATGCCCGTGCTTACCTAAAGAAGATAAGCCCCTGAAGGCAAATGTACATGTAAGAAACGTAACTGATCAAAAGTTTGGTCTTCTAGCCGTGTACTAAAATTTTTGTACAAAATAACCCTGCCGTAAAAAAAGATCTTTCAGATTCCACACTTGTCGGCTTAATAATTATTCACAAGTATCGTATACTCTTTTAAAATATTTCTTCTTTATATTTTCCAACTGAAAACACTCCCACTGTTTTTAAGTGTTTTTTTTTTTTTCGTGTTCGAAGAAATTATCATGTTGCATTTCTCTGCTTCTGTTGTGATCAATAAGTTAAATTTCTCTTTCGCAGATAACGTAATCCAGATGTTGAAATAAAAATGCATAATACTTATGTACATAAGTCACCGAATTACCGGTAAAAACAATGTAGAATTACCAGTAATATTTGAGTCTAAAATTCGTAATTTACCGGTTTACCGGTTAAATACGGATATATTAGAATATAATATCCGTTCGTTTCATATTATATTCCTTTACCAAATACGTAGCTTTTATTAATATTTGTTAATAGTGGTTGGTTCAAACATGAAAGTAATTTATCCACTTTTACAATCTATTAATTACAACAAACAACACCTTCTACCTTTTATGAAGGATCATTATAATTAGACCTACAAGTGAGAAATATGAGCCGAAACAATTTCATTTCGAAAAAAGAAAGGTTTTTTTTATGTTTGATTATATAACAGGTAGTAATTTAGAATGAAAAATTCCTTTCAAAATACTTGTCTGCTATATTTTCGTAATAACTTTTCGTCTTGGATTAAATTTCTATTATTTGAAATTTTCTGGATGCAGACGTAATTTCAAAACACTCTTAGACAGGTAAAAAGAAAAATTAGCAATAAGTTCATAATTAAAATGTGAAATTTAGGTCACTTGTGATTACTAAAATAACAATGAGTGTAATAATTATTTGAAACAAACCGTAGCATGCATTGAACATTTTTATGTACAATGTTAGTAAGAGATTTTTTTTTTAAAAAAATCCCAGAGACTATAAAAAATATATTTTTTTTTTTTACTCTTAACACTGGAATCACGTTTTCAATAGCATGCGCATGATTTATTTTGTAGAACCATTTTTATATAGAGTCATAGCAATTACTTTTTTTCAATAGAACTTCATTTGGATTTCAACTTTTAAAAAAAAAATATTTGTACCTTAGCTACTGAGGTGAAAATAAGAATATAAGAACGTTTTTTGAATCGAAAACGTATTTCATTTACTCGACTCCTTATTTCTCCGTCACTCTCTCATATTTTCAAAAGAAATTCGAATCCCTAAGTTTCCCTCCTTCGATTGCAATTGGTTTCGGGGGGGGGGGGGAATTTGATAATTCCACCGTGAGAGTAGAGACACTTTTTTTTGTCCCCTTTTGTCGATGCTTAAATTCTCAACACACTCGAATACTTTTTTGCCAATCCTAAAATCACTTCGAGGATCTGGCGGGGAAGATTTGCGGCTTACACAAAATCCTCTTTTCTCTCCTCGCGTTCGCCCATCTACTTTTATGTTGTACACCATCTTTTCTTCCGCTTATATAATCTACTCAAAAACTATCTTTTTAAAATTTTATCCGCGTAGAATTGCTGTGTTCATGCGTGATGCATGTAAGAGTTGATCGATTCGAAGCGTCACTCTTTTGCCAGCCATTACATCGCATCGTAAAAGTTCTCATGCGAGGATCTCGTAGGACTGTTTATGTTTTTATAGCCTTTTCATAAAATTTCGGAGCTAGTTACAGAGTAATATTTAAAAGAGAGTTTACATTTCCTTGTTTATTGCTGCCATTATCAAGAAATATGGAAAAATTTACCTGTTTAAAAAATCATAGTTTCTACCCCTAAAGCCAATTTATGTGACATCTAAATAGCAAATGCATAACCAAATGAGTTAACCGAAGGAAAAAGAGAGAAAGAGTTAGCAACAAGCTTCTTTTTTCTCTCGCATAATTCAGAAACATAATCTTATTGTTTATAATTATTCTGGTAAAGACTGTTTTTTTAAATTCAAATGTGTCATTTATGAAATGAATTCGGATATCACGTTTATCTTGATAACCAAAATTTTTGAACAAATCAAAAGAATCTAAAAAAATTTTATTAATTGTAAATTATGATAATGGAAAACGTTAAGATTTTTTAAAACATACAAGTTTAGACCTATTTCTTCTTTTGTGAAAGAAATATAATCTATATTGTTTTTGATTGATTGTTTTATTAACGTCAATCAAAAACAATACTTTTTTGATTGACGAAATTTTTTTTTCAATCAAAAAAGTATTTTTTTTTAAATAAAAAAAATAAAAAAATAAGTATTTTTTTTAAACAACACGAGAGCTGTTGTTGATAAACCTCGTAATTTTGAACATCGGTTAGGTGATGAAAGCGACCCCTGTGCTGACTCTCCCTTTTCCAAACTTCCACACTATGCCACGGGAGAACTTGAAATCTCGCCAGAGTTAACATGCCCCAACCCTGTTCACGAGGGATCTTTAGTGGAATGAGGACTCGAGCCCACGACTCCATGGAAACAACTCCGGCCATGATCTTGAGACCATGACCACTCGATTACCGCTGCCGCTACATAACAGATATAAGTTTTGTTTCTAAGAAAAATAAAACAGAATTTAGCTCAAATATAGATTAACAGAACTGAAATAAGTGTATCATTAAATTTATATATTAAAGATATCTGTTAACTTAAGTTTTACTAACAAACTGAATATTCTAAAATTTATTAATAATAATGGTAAACAATCATTTCGAAATATATTTCTACGTAAGTCCTTGCGATAAATTGAAGAAATCGGCCTATGTAGACCTTTGAAATGATTTTTATTAATGGGATAAGTAACATATTATTTTAAATTAAATCATTTGGAGTGAAAGAGCATTTCACCATTCCTTACGTATACCATGAATAAAGTACAGTTACTTAATCCACTTCGATGAAAATTTCCCTCAGCTTCATTGGTCCCGTCGGCTTAACTCAGGTGCTGAATCTATGCTAGATATCACCACCTCGAGACTTGTGATAATGAAGTTAATCAAGGTGAGTATCTTAACACGGTTTGCACAATTCAGCAACTTGTTCTGCTTTGCGTGCTTAACGACTGTCTTCATGTCACTTGTCTTGCAAATATTATCTAAATGAACGGTTTGTTTCGAGCAGAGTTCATTAATCATATATTGTAAGATCAAGGTTATATACATTTATTTGAATATAACTTAAAACTTATATGAATAAGATATGTAGAATTGTAGATAAACAGTATATGCTATACATATTCAACTACGTATTTACTAAATTTAGTGAAAAAGTTCCTTTTTAGTACAGAAAGAAGATATTAGCGTTAAAAGATGCTTGACTTTCCAGAGCCTATATTAAATTTAACCTTTATTTTCATTTTTTTTTTATTTTGTTCTTATTTACATTCCTATTCCTAATATTATAGATTTGAAATGCATATTTATAGAAAACCTTACATATGCTTTTTAGAAAGAATATAGGAATAAATCTCTTTTGCAGTTTTTAGTATTATTTTACCACGAAAATGGTTTTAAGTAATCTTCCTCACCTCAAACATTTTTTTTTATTTATATCTCTGGAGACTATATTAATTTACCTTCACAAGTAGTTGTAACTCTTTGTTAGTGGGTGTATAAAGTGTATTCAAAAGTAATTCTAACGTAGTACTAGCTTTGTTTGTACAAAAATTTTACACGCCTTGAATGTAACACAAATTTTCAAAAAGAAGTCAACGACCAAGAATCAGGTATATTTTCTTGTAAAGTATTTGATGCTTCAATATATTTTTATATATATCTTTTGTATCCCTAAGGAAATAATAAACGTAGGAGCAAAAGGAAGCCGCTTAATCTTCATCTTGCATTAAAGTTCCACATTCCTTTCCGCGGAATTTTTTTCAAGAGGAGATTGTTCTTTTATTTACTCGAAGTTGTATTTCTCTTTATTCGCTGTCGAAAGTTTAAAGATGCGTTCTTAAAAAAAATCTTAAGATATTTTCATTAATCATTATTATTTAATTAATCCTCTTTACACAACATACGTTTATTAAAAAATGTCAAAACAGAGAAGGAGGAAGCTGATGCTACTTTGAATTTATAATATAGAATATATATATATATACCAAACTTTTTTTTACACTGTAGATACGTTCCTCAGAAAACCATGCAAAAAAAAATTCATGTTAAAAAATACATGCAACATGTGGTAAATTTGGGGATATGTTTGGTGGCTTTTGAAAGATATACTTATAACTTTATATAATAACACTGTTGATAAGTCTTAAGAATAATACATAAAAATTAAATTTCTATGGTCAAGTGACGAGGACGATATCTAAGGTGGCACTTCCCTCTCCTAACATTCACACCGCACCAATGGAAGGACTTTGAGCCTCGACATATTTAACGTGCATCAGACCCGGATACACGGTGGATCCTTATTGGCATCAAGGGTCTTACCCACGACCCGTCTGCGAGTCCACTGTCTTGACCATTAGGCTACCGAGGCCACACCTTGTCTTTAGAGACTATAAACTAAAGTAATGTTTGATTCCCATCCTATTTTATTTGGAATTTTTTTTTCCTTCAAAATATTTTGCAGGGTGAGAAACACGTGATTATTGAAGTGTACTAGGTATGAGGAGTGCGGAGCGTACGGCAGAATTTCCATGCTTGGTTCTGAGATTTTCTGACGGGTCATACAAAGGAGCATATGGTCTGACATTATCATGATACAATATGACTTACTTCCTATTGAGCATCACCGGACACTTTTCTTTGAGTGTTTAGTTTAAGCCATCAATTTGCTTTCAGCATCTCTCCGAATTGAGCTTTTCGTTAGGCTTCAAAAGTACGTAAAGTATTGCTCCTTGGACATCTCACCATATACGCACTATTCTCCAATTCAGGCTCAAGCTGGGTTTAACCCTTTCGCTACCGGAGGGAGAAAAAAGAAGTGCTTCTCTGGGCCCTCAGCTTCTTACCGCGGAAGTGTCACTCTGTGCCCAAACGATTTTAGATACTAAGCCTAATTCGCGAAAAAAATTCCTCTAAAATCGGCTATTCATTAAAATATTTTGGCATTTACATATATTATTTAAGATAACTACATTGAACTTAATATATACAAAAGAAAAAAGATTTAAAAGATTAAAAAAGATAAAAAAAAGAGATTAAAAAAGATAAAAAAAGAAATAAAAAAAGATAAAAAAAAGAGATAAAAAAAGAGAAAAAAAGAGAAAAAAGATTTGAATGTTTTATACATAAAATTACATAAAAAATCATACTTTTAAGAAAATACAAAATATATTTACATATGTTACATAAATTTCATGGTGTAAAGATGTACCATTATATGGAATATATAGATATAAAAGATAAATCTTATTTTGCTGTATTGTATATTTATAAAAAAAAAATTCAATGCATAGTCCAACGTCGCATGTCTTACACACATATTTTGATGCTTCACGCAAGATTTTGACCAAAGGGCACATCTTAGTCCTTTTTTTTTACTTTAATGTCTATGTACAGATTTGGATTATTTCCGCTAACATTACTGCCAGATTCATTCATTATTTCGCAAATCTCAGTATCAGATAAATACTTTCTTTTCGTCATGTCTATCGCTACAAATAAAAACCGACCCAATGAAACGAACAGCGGAGAGCATCTGCTACCTAAAGCCCTAACCCCCATAAAGGGCCATAAATTCTCTTTCGAATTTCTAAGAAGCAAGTAAGAAAGAAAAAATAAACCGAAATTTAGTGCACCCTTTAAATCATGTCATTACATTTAAAGAGCCGCGCCGCAACACGTGCTTTTAACAATTACCCCCCTCCTGGTAGCCAGAAGTGAAATCCAAGCCCATATCACCAAGGTCAATACTCCAAATAACCTATCTATATAGATTTCACGGTATTGTAACGCCATATAGTAAAATTTAAAAAATCAAATAAAACGTTCTCATCAAGCGTATCTATATTGATACGTTAGGCCGTAGAAGACACTTACGGACCGTATCACCTGTGATACGCTGGGCACAGGAGAGCAAACAAGAGCGTATCGTCTGCGATACGCTGGAAGCGAACGGGTTAAAGATGGAGGGGCAGCCTGTGATCAAAGTGAGACTCACGCTACGCTCTTTTCTTTACGAAGTTTTCGTAAGTAATCCAAGTTTCATCACCAGTTATAATGCGATCACAAAAGGATTCATTTTTACTCTGAGCAAGCAGAGATGTGTATATGATGACTCGATTATGTCCATCTTCCCCATTTAACTCATCAAGAAGTAATGAAGAATGTTTCTCACTTAACTCGTGAGACATCTTTGTGAAAAATTTATAAACCAATTCTAGTAATGACGGGAATTAAATTGTTCGATAAATATTTTTTTTTCACTCCAGAAACGGACAGAACTTTCGAGAAACCTAATTCATTACTAAATAATGTCGAAGCAAAGTAGGTAAACCCCCTTTGAAACAACATTATAATCATTTTGTCATACTTGCTATTTTTAGAAAAATTGCTTTCCCATTTTACCTTTTCGGCAACAAATTAAATCAGTCTTGAAAATTTCCCAAAGTGACTTGGAAGAGATATATATAGTTTATTGCTTCTGGCTTTTCTAGAATCCATATTGTCGAAGTATCGACCGACATTTTGTAACGATTTCTCCTGCTTCAGCTAAAACGGGATGAAATATTTAATGGTTTTTTCCCATTTCCTGAGACAATAATGGAGCATTGGATTTCAAACCTTGTGTTTCAGATACTTAAGCATTAAGGGAATTTACAGAAAATGTAAATATAAAATAAAAGTACTTAAACCTATTTTTAGACCTTCTACAATTGTTTTCTGAAAATCTAAAATGCTTTCTATAATTAGAAAACTATTTTTATCCAATATTTTTATGATCTTATTACAGTTATATAATGCTCGTATTATTAACACTTGTTTATGCATTTGAAAACTAATCTTCTAAATACGTATAAAAGTGTGAAAAAAATAAATCAGCTTACTGAGTAAGTAATTATTTATAAATACTGAGATTTTTGCTCTCCTTTTTTCATTATTTAGAATCAAATCAAAAGCAGAAAAGAAAAAAAAAATGAATTTTTATAAAATAATTGATTAAATGTTTATTTACGTTGCACTAAGAAGTAAAACGAGGGCTGTTGGTGACAGTCCAGATAAATTTGCACCTCTGTCAAGTGACGAAGACGACAACTGAGTTAGTACTTATTTCTCCAAATTTCCACTCCACGCCAATAGGATGACTTGTAGTCTCGACAGATTTAGCTTGTATCAGCCCCACTACACGGTGCATTTTCAATGGTATCAGGAATCGAGCCTTCGACTCGAAAAAAGCAACGTGGTCTGCGAGTTCGTGGTTATGACTATGACGCGCGCCCGACCCGGAATTCATCTTGTGCCATCACTAGATTCAATTATTAAACACTACGACACAAATAATCAAAGAGTCACCAGAACAATCTTTAAGCAATTTATTAACATATATTTACTGTGACAACAACTCACTATGCTCTCCCGAGGAATATTTCTATTAACCTCAATTCAACCCACCAATAGTAATCTAACAGACTTTTACCACTAATCCTTACTCGACTGCAACTCAGACTCTGGATCAACTGTTGAAAACAGTAGTAAAGGAACGTCTTACAACAATCTTTAATCTAACCCTTTAATTCAATCTCTCTTTCTACTTCTCCTTCTACTTATCTATAGTTTCAGCTTCACTTCTCCTACAGCCTCTCTCTCGCTATTTTCAGTCGGAGTTTATACATTTCCTAACTCACCCGCTTCACTTCATTTCTACCAGCTTTACATAATAACGTTTCATTTTTGGTTGGGCAAAGGTTGTTTAGCAAAAGCAATCAATCTCAATTAAAAGTCCCCAAGGTTAATGAAGAGAAACCGCGAATAGCCCAATGTCACATGACCACTAGGCAACTACGAACATGAAATTCTGTGGAACTATTCTTAGTAGTAAACAGTAACTAATGAAGCATTAGCTTGGGTTTTTCAATAAACGATTAAATTGAGCCAAACTATGGCCTTTGATGACAGATATCCTAAGTTTGATCAGCGGGAATAAAGCGAGAACGATACGTGAGCTGGTAATTCACTTTCCAAATTTCCACATCACCTTAATATATTGTTTTAAAAAAGAAGCTAACAATCGACAAAAGAATTCAGTTATAATCGTATATTTGGTCTTTACAATTAGTAATAAGATTATACCAATATATTTGTTTTATTAAATAACATAAAAAAACACAGGGGCATTTTAAATACCATTTGTTTAGGAACATAAAACGTCTTAATATAACAACGTTTCTTAACACTATTTCTACGCAAAAGGCACTTTTCGAATTTTAACTTAAAATTATATTCTCTAAGTGTAATAATTTCTCCACAATTAATTTTTAGACTTTTCGTATAATAATTATTAAATTAATTCAATGATATTATTTTCCTCCAGCACATCCTAGATCTAAAAATATGCATCTGGTGTACCTATTTCTACCGTGAAGAATCTTTAACGCCTTAAGGATTTCATAACAACGCCTAATTTTAAGCCATTTTACATATAAATATCAACACTATTTTGCAGCATCATATCAATTACCAGAGATGTTCCGAATGTAAGTTTTGTCACTTTTTTTCCAGTAAGGAAAATTTATTGCATAAAAGAAATAAACTATCATCATGAACTATACACCTTGCACTATTTTTCGACATAGTCGCAATTGATATTGAGATATTTCTAGTTCTAACGATCACTCGAATTTCAAGAAAGAAGGATTTATTGCAAAATAAATAAATAATGTACGTGACGAATGCTCTGAAGTAGCTGAAAGCTCACAATGAGAAAGTGAAGATGAATTGAATCATTCATTCGATAAAGATATAATAAAAATTACTCGTCTAACATTAATGAAAAGGAAGATAAAATTTAAATGCAAGTAGAAGACGAACGATAATGAGATTGTGTTGACGGATTTTGAAGATGCGATTGTGAAGAAAGCAATAAGCAGAAAAATATTGAAATTGGTAATTATGGAACAATTTGGAAAAGATCGAAACCAGTTCTTCTCCTGATAACAATCCTCTTTATATCATTTTCAAAGGTGTATCTGGTCGAATTGGACACGCCAAATAAAACATTATGATCGGCAAATTGGGCACCGCATTTTATTTAATATTTGATAATAATGTTATGAAATACATTGTAAAATGTAAGGAAATAGAAGTAAAAAGTTTTCTAGTTTTCTATGAAAAGAATTGAATTTACTTCGAGATAAATTAAAGACATTTATATAAGGTGACCAGTCGTCCTATTTTAGGGAGTCTTTTGTAGGTTCTGTTCTTAAAATTGTCCACCTTCCTGTCCTCGTTTTTGATATTTTAAAATTAATCTGTTAATCTCTCTATTCAGGGATGCTGTGCCAAACTGTTACGCAAATGTTGATTACAAAAAAATGTTAAGATATTCAAAAGTTAGATGGCTCGCTCTTAACACCTGCTATAGAGCATGTTTTACAATTATTTGAGTCTCTCCATTCTTTTTTTTAAGTTTAGACAAATGTCCGAAAATTCTGGAATTTTTTTTTTTTAATTATGAGTTATCGGACATATTAACGTATTTTGTACATAATCAGGCATCTATTTTCCACAAAATGGTTCAAAAGATTGAAGGTGGATATATTTCAGCTGCAGAAGTTAGTCTTATTTTGAACGATTTTGTCCTTCAATATAAATCCCGATTTGAGGAAAAATTTATTCCTTTAATTATAAAAAAATAAAATAAAAAAAAAAATGTCAATCTTAGAGGAATCAAGTCCGAGCATATCGGAAAAGTGCATCAAAGAAGTGCAGAATTTTTACCAAACATCTTTCCAATGTGTCGAAGAAAGGTCTGAAGCAAATATTACAGAAATTAACAGTTTTCAATGGTGTTTTTTGACTTCATCGTTTGTAAATTGGGCTGATATTGAAAATTGTGTAGAGTTTTTTTTATCGAAAGAAATGCCTAATAATAAAATCGATGACAGTAATCTGAAAAAATTAGATGATTGGATATATACATAAATTCTGATAAATTAGAACAATGGGAAATTCAACATGTTGAAATTGATTCAACAATTTCAAAAATAAACACATTCTATTGAGTTATTCTTGTTGAATTTACGTTGTGTTGTCCTGGAACTAAAGCAGCAGTTGAAAGAGTGTTTGCAACTGGTAATGATTTTTGTACAAGTGAAAAATCAAGATCGAATATTGATACTCTAGCGGCAGCACTTACTGTAAAATTCAATATGAAGGATATTTCTCGCTGTGAAATTTCCAATATATTGTTTGAAAACTACATATTGACAAAAAATATTCATTGAATGGAAAAATATTCGTTTAATTAAATAATTAAAAAAGATGTAAGCATAATTGGTGTATTTTTGTTTGAATTAATAAAATGTTTGATTTATTTGCCCTGTTCTTTTTTCTTAAATTTTTTCGTCCTCCTTTTCTTCGTAAAAAAATGGGTCACCTTAATTTATACGTACTCGGTGCATATATGAACAAAAAAAAAAAGTTTTATGGAATAAGAAATGGGGATCTTCATTTTTTTCGAATGCTTCGAGCCGAAACTGCTACATGGAAATGCTACGAGTTTTGCGGTTTGATAACAAAAACAAATGGAACCGACATTTGGGGATGGATACATTTATTTTGGTATCCAGAGTATGGAACACATTCATTGAAAACAGTCAAAACTGTTATAAGCCAGCTGCAAATATCACAGAGAACGAACAGCTTTTCCTAACGGAAGTTAGAAGTAGGTTCTCCCAATACATGCCAAATAAGCGAGATAAATTTGGCATAAAATTTTGGTTGGCATCAAAACTAATATGTTGTGAATGGGTTTCCGTACTTAGGGAAAGATGTGTAGTTATTAAGTAATCTTTAATAAATACGTATCAATAATTATATTGCTCTAATTATATATATTTAATTGATAATTTGAAATCTCGACAGTTTTGGCAATTATTTTCACTTAAATAAAAAAAATATCAAAAGTCATATTTTGGTCGAAATAGGTGTGCACAAAACCATGGTGAAAATAATGTTAGTCAAAAAAAATATCCACATCTTTTTCTATTTCGATTTCGTGTTTTTTGGAAAATCGAAAAGTAGAATAAAGTCTAGGAAAACGATGTTTATTTTATTCTACGAAAGCAATCTATTTAATTCCAGGAAAACACTTTACTCCTGATCCAAGAAACCCTATCCTAGAAAAATGATTATTCTGGAAGAATTATTCGCATTTTGTTTATTTATGTGATTCTTTTTTTAATCTTTTGAGATACACACCCAAAAGCCATCGCATCACTTATGTTTTCAATGGTTCATTAACTTGACTTCCTTGTCATTTTTTATTAATTTGACAAAGAAAAAATTCGAAGTAAATAATTTGTACTTTCGAATTTTTTTTCATAATTATTTCTGAGAAGTTTATGAATTTCCAAAACAATCTATCGTCATTTGTTTTTCATATTTCCGGGAATTTCATCTCGAACAAGGGATTATTTACATATTTTGATAAATTATTTCTGTCTCCTATCCAAAAGTTAAATCGATAAGTCTCCAGTCAGTCGTTTTAAATCACTTTCATTGCATATATTCGTTACCTAACTAATTTAACGAATGAAATACTTAATTAAGGGAATGACGTAATAAAAAGTAATCTTAAGTTGCTTTTCTTTCTAGATATTTCTTTTAAATTTTGAATAAATTCTCCAAAGATAAATATTTTTTGAGACTTTATTTGGCGGTAAACCTTTCGTATTCCACCTTTGCTTTCGAGTTTCGAAGCATCGTTAGAAATTAAAATTCTCTCGGGCTTAAGAAATCCCATAAGTTGGCGTCCATCTCCTTTATGTCGCCGTTGTGGAGAGGGCATCAATTATTAGTTAGGGTCCAGTCCGACTCTGGAACACCTAATTTGCTTCCCAAACGAACTTAGTTCTCATTTATCGACCCCGGAGGGATGAAGGGCCGTGATTTAGCCAACGACTCGGCATGACGTACTCAAGCCGAGAAACCCGGGAATGGAACCTGAGTCGGCAGCATTTGCAGTCAGACACGTTAACCACTACACCATCGCAGCTATAACATTAGAAACTTATTCTGAAGATGTCCTAGTATTTAAAGCATATTTTTTGAGAACTTTCAGTACGTTTACATTCGAAGAATTTTAAAAAATTCTTTAAGAATTTAAAACAAATTGCAGTAAAGATCCTCTATTTCAACATAATATTTTGCTGTTAGCTGGCTAACCAATGTTTGAAAGTATAATTACATTCAACAGAGTGAATTATAAAATTTTTAACATGTTAAAATAAGTATAATTCGTTATTTTACCTGATTCGAAACTTCCCATTTGTCTCATTTTGATACTCTTACGAAAGGCGAGCATGCATATTAAAACTGATTCATTGTTGGTTTTTCCTAGCAGTGGCTCAAATGATATTAGTAAATAAATATTGTCTTCGTGAAATTTCTTTGTGGCCTTGTAGCAATCCTTATTTTAGTAGTATTTCTGAAGCCGATTGGCAACATTTTTTAAAACTGTTTATCGAAACAGCCGGGAATTTCTTTTCCTTTTTTTTTAAACAGATTCTTTTTCATGAGTAATATTGAATATGTAAATAAATTAATTTTTAATGGTATCTTTTCTGAATTATTTAGTGTCAATATACGATAACAATCTAATATCAGATAGATGATCGGATCTTGGAAAAATATATATTCCAGATTCTATTTTTATGTTGCAGATATGATAAGCAACATCGTAGTTAAATATTATACATTTCATACAAAATATTGATAACATTCTCCGCTTTCTTTTGATATGTATATATTCCTTTCATCTAGAGAACGCCAGATATTTCCATATTGCTTACATGAGTAAACATCGAACCATAAAATGTTTTCATGAGTTAACATAAAAACCATAAATAGCTTTCATGAGTTAACATAAAAACCATAAATAGCTTATATGAGTAAACATAAAAATTTAAAATTAAAGCCTAATATCATTGACTTGTTTCAATAAGCTCTTTGTTTAATCGCTCTGTACTTTTATATGTTCTTTATTTACTTAACAATGTGTAATATATAATATATTCATTAGGTACGAATACGTGAAAATCTAAGCAAAATTTCGCTGCATTCAAACAACAATATATCTTATCTCATTTTAATTAGCTATAATTTAGTATAATCAAAAAATAGTTCTAAAAACTGTATTAACGTTAAAAACTAACGGTTGACTCAAAATGATATGCATAATCTTTAAAAATATTAAAATGGGTTGATGTCTGGTAAGTAGTAACGAAATTACTATTATATTGAATACACAAAATAGGAACAGAAACATTTACTGAACACATACGAGGTGTGGCTATTAACGAGTATTATTAAAATGTTTTACGAGATGTAAAAACATTTTATTTTGATGACATACACATTTACTTATTTTCACCTTCAATATACACTCTTCCTCTACCCCTACAACAATCCATGGGAATCTTCCATTGTCCGTAAAAATGCCTGGATGTCTTCTGTCAGCTCCTTCAGGATGCGTGCCGCTTTCTCTTTCACAGTTTCAACGGACTCAAATCTTGTTCCTTTTAATGAAAATGTCACCTTAGGAAACAGATAGAAGTCACATGGTGCGAGATTCGACGAATAAGGTGGATAGTCCAAACTGGAACGTTGTAATTCGCTAGAAACATTTTGACAGACGAAATTTAAAACTCAAACTAATCAAATATACTATTGTTACTGTATATAACTATATAAGTTAATAAATAAACATATTGAAATATACGTATCATAATTCAATAAAAGCAAGACAATAAAGTGTATATATATATATATATATATATATATATACATATATAAACACACACACACACACACACACACACACACATATATATATATATAAACTGCTGTTTGTAGAAAATGCAACACCATGAAGGAATCATCAGAATCAAATGAAATTCGCAGCAAATGTCAATTATAGGATTTTATGCAAATTAATAAAGTTTCAGAGCCATCGCGCGTGCGCGGCGCGCGCAGCGCCCTCTGAATTGATGCTGAAAGCGTATAAATAAAGTGCTGTAACGGGACGTTGAAAAAGTCTATGATTAGTTGTTAGTGGCAAACGTTTAGTGATACCTGAGTATGCCTCCACGACGGAAGAATAAGAAATTCAAGCAACTTACGGAGTTTGAACGAGGGAGGATAATCGGCCTTCGAGAAGGAGGATTTTTCTATCGCGCAATAGCAGCTCGTATGCAGCGGAACAGTTCCACAGTGATGCGAGTTTGGAAGCAGTGGACCGACGAGCACCGAACAACTCGAAAAACAGGCACTGGACGACAGAAGGTGACGTCAGAGCGCGATGATCGACACCTGCTCCGCATGGCGGTGAATGATCGCACAGCTTCCTCCAGGCAGCTGGCAGCACGTTGGTCTACTGCTACAGGTGTACAATTGTCGGCTTCGTCAATTCGTCGTCGTCTGCTGCGCCGTGGATTGCGTGCAAGGGTGCCTTTATACAGGATTCCCCTCACGGCGAATCATCGACGGCTGCGTCGGCAGTGGGCTCTTGAGCACAGAGACAGGCGAGCTGATTGGCACCAAGTTGTCTTTTCAGATGAAACACGCTTCAATTTGTGGACCCATGATGGCCGTGTTCGTGTTAGACGTTATGCCGGTCAACGCTGCCTTCCTGAGTGTATTATTGAACGACATAGTGGTCGAACACCCGGAGTTATGGTCTGGGGTGCGATTTCGTATCATGGACGATCCAATTTGATACGAATTGAGGGTAATCTCAATAGCAACAGGTACGTCCGTGAAGTGCTACAGCCCGAAGTCGTTCCTTTCCTTCAAGGCATCCCTGGAGCTATCTTTCAGCAGGATAATGCACGCCCACATGTTGCGCGGACTGTTCGAGACTTCTGTTCAGCACAACGCATGCAACTTCTTCCTTGGCCTGCTTATTCACCGGATATGTCGCCTATTGAGCACGTGTGGGATATGGTTGGTCGGCGTCTCGCTCGTGATCCGCGTCCTGCAGTTTCCAAAGACGAACTTTGGTTGCGCATACAAGCGATATGGAATTCTCTTCCTCAAGCAGATATTCAACATCTGTTTGACTCCATGCCACGTCGTATAGCAGCACTTATTGCAGCGCATGGTGGCTGCACCAAATACTGATTTCGGACGCTTAATTTGTTTCTTTTGTTTTGAAAATTTCATCATTTATTTGTATCAGTACAAGTCGTTTCTGCATTAAATTTCATTTGATTCTGATGATTCTTTCATGGTGTTGCATTTTCTACAAACAGCAGTATATATATATTAGTGTTACTATAAAAGGAAATGAAAATATTTTACTTCCCTCTTCGTAATAGTTTTATTAATATTCTATAAGTTTTAATAGTCGTTCTGTGACATTGAGGACTACCTGTTTTTTCATTACTTTAGTCTTTGAAAAATTACATTCGAGCTCAGTGGTTGTTATGGTTATAGTTATGTCCATTGGGTGCTTCTAGGTTTCAGTGTAATCATAATTGTTGGAACTGCAGAGAGCTATGTTATTAAAATTCAAATGCTCATATGCAAAAATATGCTCAAAATGTTTGCTGTATAGATTTCCAGCCTCACTTTTGAGTTTTAACAGAATACAAACGAAGATGATCTACTAATAGTTGCTTCTAAATATTAAACATAATGATATTGATGAAGAAGGAAAACTTACCATGACAAATAATGCCACATAATATTTTCAGGTCGAAGCAGCAAGTTCTCAAGACAGAATATCTCCTCAACTCACTGACTTCAAAAATTTTGAAACTGTTTATGATGGTTGAAAGTATATAAAAAAAAGAACTTAATGGACATTGCATCATAAAATCATTACTAAACTGAGCAATGTACAAATCACAGTACATTGTATTAAGAAATAAATTACGTAAGTAAATTGAATTCTCAGAGCTGTTCAAAACTATTCATTTCTTTGTAAATATAAATAGATGTAATCATTTTTGTTATTTCAAAATTAGCGTTGTTCTTTGTTTTTTGATAAAAGGGAAAATAAAATTTTTCTTTTAATATTTACATTTTAGGGACTATAGACAATCTGGGATTTGAAAAACCAGGAGGTTTGTGCAAATATAAAAATCTACTACCAACTAAATTTCCAAACATTAATGAATATTGCTAGTTAAACTGAAACAAATTGGATTCGTTATTAATAAGAAATATTGAGACGCAATAAATAATCATCCAAGAAAATTTTTAATCATCTTATTCTAGCATAGAATGATTAATTTAAATTAATTCATAAATGTGGATATTTTATTTATTCGCGCCCTTATCCAAATATCATAACTGAGATTTCTATACTTATCTTAATAACAGTAAATACTAGGGTTGAGTAAACTGGAACCTGTTCCATTAGACTTCTTGTGATGGAATCCTATCAGATATTTACACTTAGAATATTACCTCACATTTACTCTCACCATTATAGTGTGCTCGTCAATCTCGCTAATTCCTTAATTTTCCTTTATTTCTCTTTAATGCCTCCACAATCTCTCTTGCACTACACTTCTTATTTAGTAATGCTAATTTACATAAGTCAAAATTCTATCAGAAGGCTAGACTCTCAATTCAAATAGCGTAGTAATATAATTCCAAACTTTAGTTAAAAAGAAAAGCTCGTGTGAATCCATTACTAATAGCTACTGATTTAAGAATTGTGCGTTACTTGATAAATTTATTTATGACTATTTATTTATTTTAACATGAATTTACTCTCCCGACACAGTCATTCGAGCTTTTCTTTAAAAAATATTTCTTAAAATTTTTATTCAAATGAATTTCTAGCTAAAAAACATTAGATATTCGACGTCTCGTTTTGAATATAGATCACGAGCAAGTCTAGACATCAAAGGTTATAGACTTTTATGCTATACCATACGGACGGCCAGTCAGTCAATGAAATAAAATAAAAGTAACATGAAAGCTAACTTTGAATTAAAATAACCATCAAAAGGTATAATTTTAAAGTTATTAACAATGATGAAAGGGGTCAGTTCATACTAATAAATGTTCACTCTCTAAAATAATGAGTTTTAAATATTTATTATTTGTTCTTAATTGCAGCTTAAAAAATTCTGATGTTGTATGCATATCAAAATAAATTTTTGTCTTCTTTTACTTTCGGAACGATAAGTTTATCATGCTCCTTTCAAGAGGGGAAAAAATAACTGGTTTTCTTAAAAAATCAATTCATAATCAGTCTTTCATCAAATTGCGCAGAATTTTTTTTTTTTACTTATCAAGAAATGATTATCTTTATATGGTATTTCTGCTTGCTTCTAGAGGGAGATAGAAAGACATTTTTGTGCCAAGATCTATTTTTATAACATGATTTATATTAAAAAGAAAATTTTATCCAGAACAAGACTGATGTAAAGGATAGTTCGTCATTGGAGTTTACAGCCAGTTTTGAGAAGAATATCCACTGAAATTTCAGATGTTACTTTCACAAAACTGGTGTGCCTTCCATTCTTCAACAAAAACATTAGTTAGATTGGTCTCGCTTTGAATCCAAGTTTCACTTTGTCTAAAACGTGCTCGATTGGGTTGAGATCGTGACTTTTTGGAGAGGCCAGTGAAGTTCTTCAACGTCCATTTCATCAAACCATTCTCGCACGAATCTTATTCCTTAGAAGGAACAATAAACTGTTGATAAAGGAAAGGGTTTTTACCAATCCTATAAAAGTTAAATTCAGAAAATGGTGTCGAATATTCCCAGAGATTTCTATGTTTCTGTAATAGAGGGGCCAAATCCAAACCATGATTCATCTTCCCCAACAACATGATGTTTGAATTGTTTTTTCAAATACCTTGGTTAGCATGTATAAAAGAGGCGGCGGTAGACTAGTGTGGCTTAGGTAATTCTGACGTCATCGTCAATAAAACATTTATATGTTATTTCTATACTTTTTATTTGAATCATCTAATTTTTATTATAATTTTAAGTTATTTTATTTACAAGTGTTTTGTTTTGAGGATTAAGGACAACATTCTCATATGAAAATTTTCTATAACCATCAAGTGAGCGAGTATGAGTGATGGTGAAGTTTAATGCCACAAGAGCCAAATATAGCCATGCTGCGCCAAACAAGATGTAAGAGGTCTTGCTATTAAATAACGAGACTGACGCTGCTACAGAAGAAGTACGCATGCGCCAAATGCCAACTACCCACAGTTGCTAATTGAGAAGCCTTCTCTTTCGAATGCAGTGCCTCTCGTTTCTGTAAGCAAATCCGTATACCTTCAATCGCATTAGAGTTATTTTTTTGTTTCGCGGGAAAATGATAAGCAACGAATTATGAAATTTCACATGAAATTTAGAAAAACCGCTTCTGAAACTTATAATTTGTTGAAAGAAGTGAATGACATTCAATATTTTTCTCGTGCACGTGTTTTTGAGCGACTTAAGCGTTTTCAAGATGGTCGACAAGACGTTGAAAATTATTCTTCACTCCCAAGTGGCCCCTCACTTCCAAAACGGATGACGATATCGGAAAATTTGGTAATTTGGTTCGATCTGACTGTCGGTAAAATATTCGTGCAGTTGCTAAGAGTGTATGAATTGACAAAGTATCCGTGTGGCAAATCCCCCCCCCCAAAAAAAAAATAGCTCATTCCACGTTGTCTATCAAGAAGTTTCTAGCTATCCCAGTATTAGACCATCCACATTATTCGCCGGATTTTGAGCCATGCGACTTTTGTTTCCTTCCTAAGGTGAAATCTGCATTAAGAGGAACAAGATTTGAGTCCGTTGAAGCTATGAAAGAGAAATCTGCACGAGTCCTGACGGAGCTGACAGAAGACTTCCAGCACTGTTTCGAACATTTGAAGATTCGCGTGGAGCTTTGTAGGGATAGAAGATGGATGTATAATGAAGGCGATAAGCAGTAAATATGTATGACATCAAAATAAGATGTCTTATAGCACCAGTTTCATAATTAAATAGCCAAAACTCGTAAATGTGATCTAGAAATTTGGCAAAACGGAAAAAATTATTTGACAAGGAGGAAGGTTGAAACTAGAGGATATTCACTAGGGTGTCACTGGAGTACGCTAACCGTGTTTACCAAAGACATTAAATCCCATTGGAAAGGGAAAAGAGTGGATGCCCAGTGTGAGTAATACTCATATTTACTTGAAGAATGTAAGCTTGCTTCTGAGGGCTCTATCATCATAATATTGAGCTTAGTAAAAATAAACAAAAACACTTATTCTCTTTTAATTCATTTAAAATTGTTCACGTAATTTTGATGAAGAGTTGATGATTTTAAATAACTGTAAGCTTTAATTTATTTTTCAAGTTCAAACTCTTAAGACAACTTTCCTTTCACAGAATTTTTTGTGGTCGCGGTAGCCTAGTGGTCACGGTATCAAACTAGCAGCTGACGTTGTTTCGTCGCATTGTGGGTTCCAGACCTGATGTCACTAAAGACCCGATGTGTAGCTGAGTTGATGCATGCTAAATCTAGCCGAGGTTCCAAGTCCTCCCGTTGGTATGGTATAAAAGCTTGGAAAGGAAGGTGCCGCCTCAGGTGTCGTCCTCGTCACTTGACTGAGATTCAAAATTACGAGGTACGTTGCCAATAGCTATCGTGTTGCTTCTAGTGCAACGTTAATATAACCAATCAATCAATCGGCATATATAAAATTTAGCCATATCTAATAGATAGTTTAATCTAAATGGCTTAAATATAAATTAAAATGGCATCCAGTTAGATAACGTTATAAATAATGGTTGTTCTATTTTTACAACAAATGAAAAAAAGAAGCTTACAGCAGCGAATTTCAAAAACTAGAGTAAAGTTTTTTCATAAAAAAAAAAAAAAAAAAAAAACCGACAAGATACCTTACATTTCGTGACTGTTTGTCAAGAATTTGGTCTTTGTCGTCTTCGAAAGTAGTTTGCTATCTAATACAACTTTCAACGGAATTTCTTTCCTTTGAACGTCATGGGATCGATTATTTCTTTTTCAATTTTGTTTGAAATTTTTTTTTCTTTTTTCCATTTCGTTTTTTGCCTCTCCTCTTTTTAGTACCTGCGATTAATGTTCAAAAAATCGCAAAAACAATCCCACGAGTACATAGCGCTTGGTGGTACTAAAACATCCGTGATATAAAATTGTTCACAAAGTGGAGAGAATATTGAAAGTAAGGTTTCTTTTTTAGTTATGTGTTCTGCTCATTAAAACAATCCTGAAAACTCATTTTTTGCGTTTGATGTACCATCATTAAACTGACTTATACTGTATAATATTCATTCTTTTGTTACGGAATTGCATGTGCAATTCCGTAACAAAATTCAAGCAATTCACATCTCAGATTTAAGACACCTTTGTAGAGTCCATTGAAATTGTAAGTAATGCTAATGATGTGTCAGAATCTAGGTAAAAGGAATCTTTTCATTGAAGGAAAACAATTAGGCCATTCCTTTCCATTCTGATAACGTGGTTTCGATTAATTGACAGTTTCTAAGCTTTTAATGATGCCCTGTAGAGTCAAAAAGAGAATCTCGAAATACCAATTAGATTTTTGAAATTGGAAGCGTAGCTATTGGCTCATTTTAAAGCATGGAGTGATGACTCTTCATATACTCATTGCTCATTACTCAAGTCACTAAAATTAAAATAAGATCACTGTTCGAAAGTTACGGTTCTCTTGAAATTACCTTTAATTAACATAATAAATGAAAACTTTAATGAAGAATGGAATACATATGATTTAAAAAGTTATTAATAGGAAAAACATAAACAAGGTAAAGATTTAATGTATAGTATGGAAAATTAAATCTCTTTTGAGCATTTAAATTTTTAAGCAAAAATTAAAAAAAGACATTGAAATCATTCATAGATTAATTGATTTCTAAAGAACATTAATATATTTACTGCTTAATATCTTTTTTAGTATTGAAACGAGGGGGGGGTAATGATGTAAATCAATTCAGATTTTTTTTTTGTTCCATTTTTTTTCTAACGATAGGATATAGTAAAATTTATTATAATTTTAATAAAAATTTCCTGAAAAGAGAGTATTTTTCATTTATTACAGTATTGGGCTCTCAAGAATATTAAGATAATCCCCAAAAATTATTTTTAAAAATATATTACTCATTATTTATTATATATAACTGAAGATTAAATACAGTTAAGGGGAAAACATTTAAATACAAAACACTTGACCGTGGTTTAAAATTACGAGGTCCGTTGACAATAGCTGGCCTCGTGTTGCTTCTAAGTGCGACGCTCTTAAACAACCAGTAAACGAATACAAAAACGTATTCCAAGATAGAAAAGTGTTTAACGTTAAATAAAAGTAGAATCAAAGGAAGTTCAGACTTGGAATTCGATAAATCATTGCACAAATTACTAAGCGTTTAAAATGTATGTAAAATATGCTACAGGAGTATATAATATCTAAACAATCTTTTTAAAATTTTTACGGTTCTTTCCAAATATTCTATTTATGAAGTTTTAACTAATTCTGTCTGTAAATTATTACACATTTCATTTCCAATATTCACAATTTACTTTTAGATTTGACTGAAAGATAAACTTTAATTTTCAACTCCTCCCATGAAGATACAGCTTGCACAGAGGATGGAATATAAAACATGTTTGCTTTCACCCAACAAAAGAGGCTAACACCTGGTTAGCACGCGGGCTTGGTATTCATCAAGGACCCGAGGGGCCCGCTCCCCAATGTTTTCTTGTTTTTCTTTTTGTAAGTACGCCACGCAAAACTGCTGATGCTGAAAGTTGATAGCCCTTTGACCTGAAACAGATGCTGTAACGTCTAGATTTTTTGCTACACCGTATTCTTAAAACACCACACTTAGATAATAGCGGAAATAGGTTTTTAACTCATAAGATAGATTTAGAATTCCGTTGTATTTAATTTCTCACTCCTTATAACTCGAATATCAAAATGTACTTAACGATACAAATTTGCACAAATAATTCATTTATCCAGTTTCTTATATATTTTTCATAAAACTTTATTCTCCAATATGTGTTTTTAGCGATATATTTCTCAACGGCAAATTTGATACAAATTTCAAATCAATTATTTGAAAGTTTTTATAACAACATCAAAATCTCTGTACTAGACATAGGCTACCATAAGATTAGCTCAGAACGAATGAATATTGTTGATAATAAGGTAGACACTAATAATGTACACGAACGCGGTCTTTTAGAAATAATAAGATTTGCTATCACTGAAGTACAATATAAATACAAAGAAGATGTATGTTATTTTAAAAAAAATTTTTATTGCATCAAAAACTGTATTTCATTTGAAATGAAGTATTAAATTTGAGGTATGATCAAAAGTTTTTAAAAAAGACCCAGAAAAATAAGGGTTAAAATAAAAAGAAAAGTATTGCAGTTTGTAACACTTAAGAGAAATAGATAATAAATAAAAGCCTTGAGTTAATATAAAATAAATTAACTGCTATTTTTAAAAATACACTATAGTTTAACAAGAGTTTTGTAAATTGTTTGAATAGGGACTGTAGGGTAGAAAATATACGTTTTCCTCCTCACTCTCTCTCTTTATATATATATATATATATATATATATATATATATATATAGAGAGAGAGAGAGAGAGAGAGAGAGAGAGAGAGTTTTACAAACCTGCATATCAAATTTAAATGTATGAGTACAAAAAAGAGAAAATATATAACATGAGAAAACAGAAAATTTTGTATTTTAATTGTTAAGGTTTCTTTCTATTTGAAAAAAAAATGAAAGAAATGCAATGCATATTTGGAAAAATATTTGTAAAATACGAATGAGAATTGAAAAAAATATAGAAATATATCTTTCATTCTGAATTAAGTTGTAAGGAAGAAAGAAAAAGATACAAACCGTGACAGAAGTAACTTATTTAAGTAATTTACTTTGACATTTGGCAAATAAATACTTCCAAATATTAAACAAGATTCAAAATATTAAAAAGGGGAATACAGATGTACTAAATATATTAAAGAAATGGCACATGACAAAAAAAAATTAAAATTTTCACCGAGAAATATAACTCTTACAACTTAATTTAAATATCACCGAAAGTTAAAACCTCGACTTTTTATCCGAAAAATTGCTTTTTGAAGCTATATATTTCCATTACGCTTTCCCCGCGCAGAAAAAGAATTACGAAAATTTCACCTAATATGAATCACGACAGATAAATGTTCAAAAGCAGTTGCAAAGTAAAATAAAATGCAACATCAAAAGTGCCAAACGTTTTTCTTCATGCTTTTTTTTTTTCGTTCTCGGCCTCAAGTTAACCCGAGTACCTTTTCGGAAATTGTTGGTCCAATTTTATTTCCTTTTCGTTGGCTGTTGTGGAGGTATTGAGAATTTCCTCTTGCTACAAACGTAAGCAGACGAAGTCTGACGTCAAAGCAAACCTCGATCAATGTTCGAAGGATTCTCGACTAGCTAATAGCTTTTGATCGAACTGTCAATCAAACCTCTGTTGGAAAGAAATCGACAAAGAAACCTCCTTTTAGAAAAGAAGATAAAGAATAAAATTGTATAGGTCTAAGAAGGTTGGCAAGGCGATACATCAGTAGACCTTTCACATCTTGGAAAGTCTGGTTAAATTCAATTTATTGTACGTATAATCAATGCGAATTATTGATATACAGAAAGTTAAGTCGGAGATTCTTTCGATTTGAATTATTCAACATTTTATGGATTGTTGGAAAAATATATTTCTTGGTATTGTAGTTTAGAAATCAAATTGTCTCTGTTTCCCCAATCATTGTTTTTAACAGGCTTCTAAATTTGTCCATTAATCTTTGGACTTTACACTTCTCGGAAGTTCAGGAGAAATTCAATTTAGGAAGAGGAAACTTAATGAATTATTCCTAATATTCAAACAGAGTGGCTTTGATATGAATTATTCAACACTTTAAAAATAGGTTTGTGATAAAACATTTTCTCAAATATTGCAGAACAACTTTTAATTGGTCTAACTTCTCTGAATTTCTCTCTAACTTCTCTTTTAATTGATCTAACTTCTTTATGTTCCTTTACATTTGCTCCAAAGAACTAGGAATAAAATTTGATGTTTCATTACTTATTTCATTGTGAGAATGGGATAATTTCCCTATACAAGAAATGTTAAGATGCGGGAATTCATGTCAATCGTCTTTGTACATATATATATATATATATATATATATATATATATATATATATACATATACATATACATATACATATACATATACAAAGGATTCGCCTGGGGGACCAGATATCTCTGACAATTGAAGAAAATCATTTCTATGCATTATTTATTTATTTTAAGAAAAATCTATTTATCTCCCATTATAATATATAAATTTCTATTACTATTTCCACTTTACAACCTCATCAGAAAAATAAATATGGAGCAGGAGTGAGTCGTAATCCCAATTGGAATTAAAAATAATTTATATTTCAGTAAAGATTCTTATTTCTCTTATAAATTGTTACATTAAAGTCTTATGCGCATAATGAAAGAGCGGAAAATTGTTTATTAACTTGGGGATTTTTTTTAATTATACATTTTTCTTTTTAAAATAGTGATGCGCACTTTTATTCTTTGTGTACATCTGTAATTAAAATACGTAATTTATAAATCATTATTCATTATCATATTACTACATTACTTGTTTCTATCGATGATAACATGTGATTATTCCTTCAAAAATATTTCCCAGTCAAGACTCCGTAAGTAATTTCGGTTAAATCAACAAATCTTTAATCTTGAAATTATTTAATTGCGAAAATACCCTTTCACAGGATTGATATTTTGCCACGACACGAATGAGAAGTAGTATTTATTGAAAGGATTAATTGTTGTCGCACTGCAGGCAATGAGAGCTCTATTACAATTAAATAAACAGAGAACTCTCTACAATAAACCTTTTTAGTCGAATGAATGAAAGGTCATTAACAGTTGATTTCTATGCATATTGTCTGAGACAAAGAACTCAAATACCAATGTGAAATTGGGATAAATAAAGAAGATTTGTTTACTTTTTTGTATGTGTGTTAAAACCAGATATGTTCTCTTCTATATTTCTTTTTATCTTCTGTAGTGTTTGGCTGCTTTCGTTTTAACTGGCTATTCACTTCCTACAACTGGAACAGATGTTCTTTAGTTTACTTAAGAAGCAGTAATATTGACTGAGCATACAATTAATGTTATCTTTTTATCCTTCATCATCAAATAAAAAAAAAAGATAGCTGTAGATGTTACATGTATTCTGAATGACATATAGAAAGGTTATATTACTTTTCAATTAAAATAAATAAAATATACATGCACAGTAAGTTTTATTTAAATTTATATTGATATTTTAATAATCAAAAACGACAGTCAGAACTTATTGATTTTATAAATCGCATTGTTATTTCTTCAAAAGATATTTGGAATGTAAATGAAGTCATAAATATACTCATTATCATTTTTAAAATACAATTATAGAATAGCATTTTCAAATATCATACTTCGAGCAAAATAAATTATTAAAATATATATTAGAATGTTGAGAAGAAAAACTACAAAACAATTCAACACTAGTATGTATCATTCGTTGAATATAACAAAATAAATCCCACTCTAGAAAAAGAAATATAAATGTCGTATAAAACCACCAGGTATTCCATAATCCTCTTAAGACGCATTTCCTCTTCTTTTGGTTTCGTTTCCGTTCTTAATACTCTCTAAAGGACTTCTTATTTGGTACCAAAGAATAGTGCTAAACCAAGGATGCCAAATAATGTCATTAAGTCCGACTTATTCGGTATATTTACCAAAGTTTCTTTATGGAGCCCAAACCTCTGTTAAATGACAAATAAGACTAAATAACAGTTATTCTCGTTAAAAATATTCAAAGTAATTACCTATTTTGCATATTATTTACTTAAAACACCTGTCACATGAATTATGAAAAATAAAAGAAATCGTACACACAATTTGTCTTAAAACTGGAAAAGTATTTAATGAATAATTTATCAAAAACGCGAGAACTTTTGATTGCTTAATTCAGTAATATTTATTTAGAAAAATGAATGTAGAAAAACTTATTTCAAAAAATGGAAATATTTTTACCACAGTGAAAAAATTATATAAATAAAAATTGTTTAATTTTATTTAGATATATAGACGATACAATAAGTCTTCAAATTAATTATAACACACGTGTTAAGCATTATTTGTTTTTTATTCTTCTTATTTAAATTTAATACAAAATAATAATAACATTATTGAAACTGAGCACTTAGATAATAATTTTAAAACTGAGAATAAAATTAATAGTAGTATTCATGATGAAAGGTAAAAGTTAAATTTTTTGGTGAAAGAAGCATCTTTCTCTTTGGAATAGTGATTTGAGTACCTCAATTTTTAGAAATATTTTATATAATTACATCTTACGTAATAAAAAGTAAGTCACAAAAAATTTAGATATTTATGATAATTTGATTAAATTTCACAACATTTGCCTTCAAGCTCATTTTCCTATCATTTTTCTAAAAACCAATTTTAAATAGAAAATTATAAAATGGGATAAATTTTTTCTAATTATTTTGTAATTATTATTCCTATTTTTAAATTATTTTCATTTATGCTATTAATATCTTCTGACATTTTATAAATTTTTAAAATAATAATTTTTTATTAATTATAATGGTACATATTGTATTTTATTCAAATACTTTTTTAATTCTATCATTTGAATGTAGAATGGCGTGACTAGCTACTAAACTTTTACCTACTTTAGCGAAAAAGCATTTCTCATTCCGGCCATTAATATAATGGTTTCTATTTTTTTTCAAGTAATATTCTTATTCTAGTATTTTTTTTTAGTAATATTCTTATTCTCATGTATTTATTTTCGTATAGTCATCTTAGGTTTTTGAATTTAGCTGTGTATGTTTTTATATGGTTACCGCTATTAATTTTCATACCTTTTTTATATTCTTGCAATTTCACTTTCATATTTTAGTTGTTGCGTCTTGTTGATCTTAATTTTTGATATTTACCTTTTTTTAATTATAAATAATTACTCATGAGAACGTTTTAATCCTTTAATAATGAATATAACCTACCTCACAGCAAACAGCTTGTGACAGCGATTTAATTACTTTATATCCATTTTCCCCTTTATTTTTCTTTGTTTTGTTAGCAAATAGAATTTATTTACTTTTTCATATGTGTTAATCTTTGTAGTTTTTTTAAAAAATTAATTTAATTTTAGCAATATATATATTTGATAACAATACTGATTTACCTACTATAGCTTTGAGCATTATTTTAATAATACTAGTTATAATATTATAGATTTTTTAATGTTTTAATATTTCATTTTTCTTTTTGATTAAGAATATATCGATATAATGTCTCTCTCTCTCTCTCTCTTATATATATATATATATATATATGGCTGTTATGAAGTAAAATTAATTTTTTTACATGGAAACTGGAAAAAAAGGGAAAGATTCCATTTAAAATATCATTTTTTAATCATTTTAATCAGTTAAATGAAGAGAACTATTTACTGATATTTCAATTATTTATTCATTTTGCTTTGGAACAATGGAAATATATTCATAATATCATCTCATCTCAAATGTAAAATATTGTGAACATCTGTTTTATAGCATGAACAATACATAGTAAACAAAAAATAAATATTTCCTTTTAACAAAGAGATAAATGAGTCGCTCTGATGCTAATACGGTTTAGTCCAGTTTCTTATATTTTCTGATTTTTGCAAGTTTTAATGGAATAAATATTATTCTTCTCTAGTTATTAAAGAATTTACTAGTTGCTTCGTTTTTTCTAGGTCAGACAGCCATTTTTAATAGCTTCTGAAAATGTTGTATAATAGTTTCAGAGGTTATTGGGAATAAGTCCATTTTTATCAATATTTTTATATACACTTTAGAATGAAAACTAAATTATATTTTTCTTTCAATATTTGTTGGTAACAGTGAATATTTATATGAACTTTGTGTGTATCAATATTTTTATATGAACTTTAGAATGAAAAATAAATTATATTTTTCTTTCAATATTTGTTGGTAATAGTGAATATTTATATGAACTATGTGTGTATCAATATTTTTATATGAACTTTAGAATGAAAAATAAATTATATTTTTCTTTTAATATTTGTTGGTAATAGTGAATATTTATATGAACTTTGTGTGAACTTTAGAATGAAAATTAAATTATATTTTTCTTTCGATATTTGTTGGTAACAGTGAAAAGCATCAAATTCACAACAGCTGTAACTGCTACATTTGCTATTTAGAATTGTTCGGGATACAGATTTGAAAAGAACACTAATTTTAGTTAGTTTTAAATACGTGCTTTCTTTTAATATGAAATACATAAAATTTGGTTAAAACACAAAGATACTGAATGGAAGTGTTTGTGAAAATTGTTGTGTTATCAAAACATAAATATTTTTTGTTTAATAACTGTAAAAACTCAGACTTTTTAAAATAATGAAAATAGATTTATTGTAAGTGTATATAAAAATATAATTTTGACTTGTTACTACCTTTCATGCAATTGACATTTAAAAAAATAGTTAAGTCGGCAATCTTGAAAAATATAAATCAACCATTATTGTTTCCTAGTGGTAGAAAAATTTCAATAGAAACATAAAAAGTCATGATGAATTAATTAAAGTATATACCTTCAAAATAAAATACTTCTATTACAGGACTTTAAAAACAACACGTGGAAATCACAATTTAGAGTTAGATAATTCGGAAAAAGCTGTTTGTTATGAGAGAATAAACAGATAACTTATGACAACAAATGTTAATGCGTTATTTTTACATAATTTTCTTATCTTTTTCAGCTACTGAACGGTATAAGTTCAAAATTTTTAAGATACTGCTTATTATCCCAATAATACTAACGTTTTTATTTACACATCATGTACATATCTTTTTTTTGTTGTAGAGCCTACCTTTAGAAAAAAGGCTTTATATAATTTTCTGATCAAATAAATAAACCAACTATTTAAAAAAACTAATTTATTAAAAGAAACACATTTTCTCAAGTTTTGTTATCTGGATTTAAGGTCATTGGCTTCTGAGCGAATCAGCTTATAAGGTGTTTGTTTTAATAAAAAGAATTGAGAACATATTTTGTTTTGCATAAATTGAATTATTTTTTATAAAAATCAAAAGAATTGCAAATGTCTTTTAAAATAAAGCTAGAGAAGACTCACAAAAATTAACATTTTTATTTAATACAAAACTTCTTTTAAAAGTAAATTTGATCAAACATTTTGTTTCGCCTCTGTGGATATCTTTTTTTATAGTAAACTATATGGTTTTTCTTATGGTTATTTTATTCTTGTAAAAAATGGAATAGAAGAAAATATTTATGATCCAAAAGGAAATTTAATTCAAAAGATATGTCAAGCACAGTATGTCCAGTACTTCAAGGAAGAAAATATTTCGATTTTAAACTAGTCGAAGGATATGTTTCTACGTTAGGATTGAATCCGGTACAAAAATCAAATATTTGCTGAAATAAAAAAAAAAAAAAAAAAAAAAAAAAACCTCCCTTCAAATTGATCGAATTTCCCTTTAAATTGTTCTATAACGTCTTATATCATGAAATATTATGCAAATAACTAAACTCCCTGAGCTCAAAAAGTTTTTGAATTTTTTTTTTTTTAAAGTCAATTTTTAGAATGTGAAGAAATCTGTCAGAATAAAAGCTTGAATAAATCTTTTATCAAGCAATTACGACAATTGGCTTACATCAAGTATAGTAAACAGATCTTTGAAAAAAAATTTCATTCAACCATTACTATTTTTATTAAATTATAAATATATTTGTATAAATGCCACTTTTGTAATAAACAAAGAAATTTATAAAATGACTCATAAATGCTCCATAAACCAGAACTCAGAAAACTGTGATAATAAATTCCTATTAAATATTATCTAATATCTTAAAATATTAGTAAATAAAGTTGATTTTTGGTAAAAAATGGCTTGTATGTATTTGAGAAGTGGTATTTATTGGCATTGTGTTCAAATAGTTATCATTAACTATTTTTTTATTTGAGGAGAAAAAAAAAGTTTTGACTTTGTTCTTGCCAAAACAATTATATTTTTTTACAATAATCCCCGCAATGGGAAAAAAATTGTGTTTTAAATACTTTTTTCTTATTTCCTCTTAGTAATTAGGCTTAACTTATTTCTTCTTTCAATGAAAATATCATAAAATATTTCACCGTGCCTGGAAAAATTGAAATATTAATATTTTAAGTTGACAGACGTAGTTATTATGTTTAAATGTAAGCTAATTCTGTCGTTAAAAATAACTAAACTAGGGGGTGGAGCTAATTTAAAACAATTTTCAGAATCTATTTAAAATGCGACAATTGTTTTAAGAAATCATTGAAGTTATAAAAGCAAATTTGATATGCATTTCGATTTAATTTTTAATAATTATAGAGAGTCATTTTAATCAAGCTCCATAATTTTATTTTCTTCTTTTCTCTGAGAGAAATCTTTCCCTGAATTCTTTATTCTTAATTGCTTAGCTATAAATTCAGAAAAAAAAAACCCAATGCAAATCATTGGAGCTTTAAGAATAAAATTGTGTGAAATTATTCTGAAGGAAATGAAAGTCTACAAAACAAAACCTTTCCTTTAACATTTGAAAATAGAATAATTAATAATGTATTAAAATTTCTCTGAAATATCCATCCTTTTTTGTTAATATCTGCAAGAAAATGTCCCTCTTAATAATTAAAACATGAATAATTAATTCCATAAATTTATAACTTAATTTTCACAGTGCTTACTATAAAATTTCACGTATTTTTCTAGTAATTAATCAATTATAGTTATTTTATCAATACGGCTCTCATATTTATCCTAAATCATTGTTACTTTATCTTCTTTTTTAGCCTTGTACGTTAGAAGAATTTAAGATATTCTATTTTGCTTTATTTACTTAAGACCGTGGCGTATCTCTATCGCTTAACTTGACTGTCATCTTAAAAAATTAGTCAAAGTACATATTAGAAGTTCAACTTAATTCCAAGAACACATGAAGTAATTAAAATAGTCACACAAAAACAGTTCAGAAATGTAGTCAATTACTATTCAAAATCTTATTTATTATTTTTCAACAAGGAGAATGCTGTCTTCTATTTCACTGTTCCTCCCCACGGATACTAACAACTTCTATAAAATATCAAAGATTCCTCTTACCGGGATACGATGAGAGTGAATACACAATGGAGAAAATTCGACTAGACAGCGCCGGGTCCTATTAACAACAGGTCATACAGACACGCAAGTAACTCCCGCGTACTATTCAAGACCTTCACATAAGCAATCTTGCTATTATCGTAACATTTCTGCCTCAAATTCGATTCTCTGTCGCTTTAATACGACTTGATAATATCTATTAATTCACTTCAAAATTTACCTAATTTACATAACCATGTTTCATTTGCTGGAAAGGAGGTAATTACTTAAATACAAAGTCAGAAAGAAACCCAAAATGTTAGTTAAGGGAGGTTTCGCAAACAGACCATGTTACAAGACAAAATATCTTTTCTTAGCACCGGCTTAATCTGAGAATAAATAGCATTTAGGAGAACAAATTGTGTGATCAAAAAGTCTATAAATAAATCTTAAAATAGGAAAACTACTGGTTGATTGATAAATTCACCCGAGCTCACTCAACAAGGATTTGGAGCTGTCAAGCCAATCTCCCGAGAGGACCACGACTCCACACTTTATTCAAAGTAAAAAATGGAGCTTACAGAAATAAGTTTACACAATGAAGACAAAGTTCTTATAGTTAAGTTTTACAATAAGAATTTAAGGATTTATCATCTAAGTATTTTTGAGGGGAAAAAAAAAGAGCAAACAAAGCAAATGAATTTTTTTCATGTGAAAGGCACCAAGCATAGACAACACTTAAACCGTCACACCAGGACATGGTAAAAAAGGTTTAAAAACAAAAACAGATGGATGATGAAAACCAATTATGCTAACTATACTGAGAAAGTACTTGCTGTATAAACTGGTTTCGAATGTCTAAAGCAGCAACAAAAGCTCGATGGACGTATTACAAAAAATTTACAGCTTAAAATAAAGCGGAACTTCATTTAAAACAATTCAAATGAAATAAGAGTAAATAATTATTCAGTAGTTAAATCTTTTTTCTTAACAGTGTAGCTTAATTCTAAATGTAATTTTATTTTGATAAAAACGTTAGGTGATTATCCAAATATGATGATGGGTTATTAGATTGATACATAAATAAAGAAAAAAGAATGGCCCATTCTTCTAAATATAAGTAATCTAGCAATAATTAACGACAAATGTAATGAATATCTTACATAAAATATACGATGCTTGATTGAAAATGCCTCCAAAAACATAATTTTTTTATTTGTTACCGATATTCATATTTTCTATTGTACCGAAAAACTACATGGATCCTCTGTACAATGTATTATTCATTTTCTGACATTATCCCATCAATTTTCGCGCGCTTTCGCCTACGTGTGAAAAGTAGGGCAAACCCATCGGAAAAAGAAATCTGGTAGTTGCTGTCGATACCAGGCTTTCATGGTAGCTTTCACTTAGATGGCAGAGTGAAAGGGATGTCCTTTGAGATACTGGCAACTCTCTGTTTCAACTCCCCCTCCCCTCTACTCGCGTTGTCATCTTCATCATTATCTATGCCCATCGACAACATCTAGGAGAAAAGAAAACAAACCATTTACGTAGAAGACATATGTAACATTAATATGCAACAAAAGTTTTGAAACTCGGTTAATAAAAAAACTGTGGCCATACAGGTATTAGTTTTTAATCCAGCTCTATTATATCAATTTCCAAACACTTTTTACCGAAGCTAAATTAAACAAACATATTTTTTCTCAAAGTCTGATGTTATTTAACATAAAAAATACAGAACTTAATTTCTAACAGCAATTAAATTGTTTTCAATTTCCTTTTCTTTTGTAACTCGATATAATTATCGAAATTAATTGTTAGGTGTCTGACAATTATTATGGATCATTTAATAATCCACCCTTTATCTCTCTGCAGGCTGTAATTTACAGAGGAGGGCAATTTGTAGCTCTTCCTTTTTCGTTCTAAATTTCTGCCTTTGAAGTTGAACTTCAAAGCGATTTATTTAGAACACAGAATTAATGCTGCATCAGGAACATTATGTATTGAAGTATTGGGTAGTTTTCTATAAATATGCCAGTTTAATAAGCTCTTCCTTATACACTCGATGCATTGAAAAAACGAAAAAGTAATTAATATACAGATAAAGTATTTAAGTAATTAAAATTAATTATAATGAGTAATGTATTTACACATATAAACAAATGTTAATGATAAATTATAATCTTTCATTTCACTTGTTATTTACGTTTATGTTATTCCATGAATAACAATGGAATTAATCCATAAGTTGTTGTTTTATTACAGAAACATTTTATTAGAAAAATTGAATGGAAATGTAAAAAAAAAAAAAGATTTGAAAAACGTTATTCACACGGGAATGAGTTACTGACAGATATCTGAAAGTTTAAAATGGATTAAATGCTGAAATTAGTGAAAAAGCTCTATTTCCAAACAAGACTCTTGAAAATTGTACATTTTTAAATTAAAAAATAATTACAAATGAAGAGCAACTAAAAAAAAAACTCTTAGATTAACGATGAAACTACCATATGAAAATCTAGATGGGCTTAAAAATTGTAGCTGAATTATTGATTATCACCTGTGCATAAAATAATGTAAAGTTTAATAATAGCATATTTAAACAGTAAAAGCTGAATAACAGTTATTGTTTATAATTTACTACACACAAATTTTGCTTCAAACACAAGAAATAGCTAAAACTGAAAAAATTCTATTGTTTTGTATTGATAGTTTACATTATCCCATTGAAGTAGAAGGCATAAAATAATTTTATATTTTATTTGTTTTTTTCGCTCTAAACGACACTTTCAACTCTTGTTCTTGACTTCAACACTAGAGTATAATTCGCGTAGACACCATTTTTCTTCTGCCAGGTAATGGCTGCTTTAGGAGGTATTGTTTGAACACTTGTCCTCAATTCTTCTCTCCCATTTCCCCTACATCCCCTTTTGTTGAGATCACATACTCTATCATATCATCGTTCGTCAGTAGTTAGTTACTTTTCTCTTCGTCACCGGTCAGCCACTCGCTTACGTCGTCCATGTTGTCAGAATATTATCAGCTGTATCCTCGAGCTCATGCACTGTGTACACTCGAGTATCTCCACCAACTCCATATTTTTCTTTTGCGAAACTAACTTATTCATTACCTTCTTCCAGTTGCATCAAAGTCCCATTTTTATCCACAAGAGATAAAGTTTTATGTTTGCATTTATACCGTACAGACGTTTTTTAAACACAGAACAGCACACATTCGAAATCACACTAATGAAACACTACATGCAACAAGCAGATACTTGTTTGCCTGTGTGAAAATGTTGGATTACTGGCAGGGTCGGGAAGGTGAAAAATGTATTAAAGAGGAAGTACTGCACTTATTTTCATTTACTAAACAAACAAATCATAAGTTCTCAGCATGAGAGAAGCAAAAGAAAGAAGCTTTTATTTGAGGGAACAAATAATCATCGGAAAAGAAATGGGGAAATAAATGTAGACTGCAATTAAACAAGAGAGGGGTTCAGAAAGTACCCGTGTTATGAATGGGAATAGGGTAACTCAGAGTAGTGTCGGGCATTGATTATTTTTTATTTATCTAAGTCCATGAGTATGACGGCAATCACATCCTAAAAAATCGTCATCATTACTTATCCAGCTAATGAGACCGTCTTCACTTTCTTTGGAGGGGATTTAACAAATTGCTTTTATTGTTACTTGGTTTCTAGTGTATAATGATGATCCAGGTATCAACGACACTGACCACTCGATGCATCAACAATCAAATGTAATCCATGAATTAAATATTTTTATCATCGTTGAACAAATGGCTACCCACGACAGTAACACCAATTTGTTTTAGCGACATCTATCATGAAGAAAAGGGAATTCTTGAACTACTCTCGTAGAATTGCACACGAATGATTAAATCATAACCAAACACACTTGATGTATTTCAATTAAATTTCAGCTTTAGATACAAGATGAAGTGGAAATATAGCACAAAATTAACTCAACTTATATAATGCTATTTGTAGACATTATGCCTTGGCTAGCATCATCGCCAAATTTGTAGCCCATAGAAAACTCATGGGATACTATAGGTCGTTCTATTAAGACTACATCGTTGCCTTTAAATTTGCAAGATTTACATGACAAAGTTCAATTTGCATGGGATGAGTTGAATCAAGACACTGTTAAGAGCGTCTACGACTCCTTGCCACGACGTATGGTAGAATATATTTGAATAACGGTGGCCTAACGTACTATTAAAAGTTGTGATGAATTTGTATTTTGACCAATAAATATTGTCATACCCCCGCTCAAAATATTTAATCATTTCTTGTTATTATTAGAATTAATTTAAATTTAAATATCGTTTCAATCTGACTATTCCTTCTAGGTGTAACTTTTTACTGACGATGAGTGTGTAATCCAGAAGATGATGTTCACCTCATTTTTCTAACCTATTTCTATAAAGCAACTTTAAATAATTCGAGATAAAAACCAACGTTTTTATATGATGGCAAAGTTTATTAAAAAAATTATAGAAATATTAGTTAAAAATTGTCGCAAATGTTTAAATATTGCATTGTTAGGCGAATAAAAATGATTCCCAAAGTTTCATAGCTCTAGCTTGATGAGAAATCGGTTAAATTAACGATCGAGAATTTGATAACACACTGATACACATACAGATAGACAAGCACCAAGTAAAATGCATAAGAACGTTGTAAAAATGAATGCGAACTCTTCGAAAAATGCAGAATCAATAAAAATGAATAAAACCGTAAGTAATATAATAAAAATAATAACGAGTCTCACAATATTAGTCTACTATTCTGAAATATCTTTTAGATTATCTATTAATAAACAAAAATCACGCCTAAATAATTAAAGAGAATACAAGCAAATTATATTTTATTTTCCTAGTCTTATTTTTTCCATTTGAAAGAAGGAAGTTATCATAAATCTCTTTCCATAAAATAATGACAATTTCTTCATGCAATAAGCGACTTTCCCTCCATTTTTCTTTCTTTAATACATAGATTCCCGAGGGGTTCCACAGATGAGTAATAAATGCTTACAAAGTGCTCACATCTATTAAAAATGAAATCAGGAAAAAAAAAATACGGATTAAATCCACAGATTTAAAAAAAAGAAGGAAGTGTAAATATATTTCGCCTTTTCTGTCATTAAAACAACACTAAAAATAATTTTCATGTCTCACGTTTATTGAATATTCTCCGGCCGTTTTATTTGTTAAGACATTTTTATTTTATTTTGTTTGTTTACCAATGCAATGTCAGATTACATTTGTCTTTTTTAAAGCTGAGGTTTATTTATTTAATGTGATCGAATAAAAAGGGTATTAAAGTGGAACTTTTTTATTTATTTTGTGAGCAAGGAATTATACAATTTTTGAAGGTTTTCATTTTTAAAATATGCTCGATCCGTTAAGAAGATTTAATATTTTATAGCTTTTATCCTTTTTGCGTATGTTTATTGCGTGTAAAATATATCGATATACATTTTTTTTTTGTTGAATAAGAGAAATTTATGTTTCCAAAAAAAAACTTGCGATTAAAAAGGAATGCGTGAATTTTTTCAAAAATTCATTGGACTTTAATTATACATTTGTTACATTATACGTTTTTGCAAAAAAAAAAAAAAAAAAAAAAACCCTCTCATACTATTTTAAATAAACAATCATTGTATTTTAAGCTCCATATTTTGAAGAGAAAAGAATTATGAGAGTGAAATAATTCACTTTCTTCTTATCCAAAATATAAAAGATGCATATACATTGTTCTGTGATAACGATGATCAACAAATATTATTAAAATCTCATTACACACTTGTGGCTCTTTCATTGAAAATATTGTAACAGGTTTCGACGTACATTTCCCTTTAAATAACCACTGGTACTCTTTATTACGTTATTTGAATTGAGAACCTCATCTTTTGAAAGTAACGTGACTTATGTAAATTAGCAATACTATATGAGAAATGTAATAAATGTATAGAGATTTGAGGTAGAGGAAATAATAGGGGATAAAGGAATAGAAGCGGAGATTGATGAGTGGACTATATTTTGGCTACGGTAGTCTAATGGTCATAGTTGTGGATTTGGGCATTGTTCTCTCCGAATCAAGGGTTTGAACCCTTTTGCCACAAAAGACCCACACTGTAGCGGGGTTGATGTATGTTGACTCTACCGAGGCTCCAAGTCCTCCTGTTGGAATGGTGGGGAAGTTTGGAGGGAAAGGTGCCAGCCCAAGTATCGTCCTCGTCACTTGACCAAGGTTCGAAATAACTAGGTCAGTTGCCAATAGCCTTCTTGTTGCTTCTCAGTGGGACTTTAATAAACAATCACAACTACAAATGCTCAATACTGGTACGATTAAGTTTGAGGTGATATTTTAAGAATGTATACCTGACTCAGATATCGACACAAGAAGTCTTTTGGAATCTGATCCAGTTTGTTCAACCCTACAATTTTCTTTTATTAAGATTAGTTAAATTCTAAATTATAATAATTGGTTGAGGGATGGGACGTTATTAAGTAAACGGTCCATATTAATAGTTTAATTTGATTTATCTCATTCCAAGCTAGAATAAAATGGTTAAACATTTTTTGACTGATAATTTATTGCATCATGGTGTCTCGTGTTAATACAAATCTACTTCGTTACAATGTTACTTGTTAAACTAATTCTATCAAATCGCTATAATGTAAATTTCATTTTGTAAATGACTTTGTAAGTGTTTAATCTCCAGTAATTTACTTAAAGTCTTACAAATAATATATAGTTTCTTTATTCAGCAAATAATAAAAAATAGTCTTTAAAGGATTTTCCCTCCCGTGAACGAAAAATAATTTATTTTCCAACAGCTAAACTCTTATTATTGAATATATATTTAATGATACTGATTCAATGAGCTGCTATTGTTTTAAATCTCAAATTTGCTATGAAGTGTGTAAATAATGCAGTTATCAAATGTACATTTACATACTGTACATTTGATAACTTACTTTTTTGCTAAAAGCTAAACTATATTTTATGTTTTAATGCCATATTAATTTTTGAAGCTCGTTTGAAATTGTTTCAAGATATTGGACGAAGGATTTGAAAACGAGTAAAAACAGCCAGTATTATAACTCAAATTGTCTTTTAAAATATTTGCATAGAAGAATCAAATTATAAGTATTAAAAAAATCTTTTTCGAATAAATTAGCTATAAAATTAAAATAGGAATATCACATTGAGAAACTTCTTTAAAAATATTCTTCACTTAAACCTTTGTTTTAAATGGGATTAAAGTAGTAAACATAAATTATTTGATCCTAAAAATAAACCTTCATGCGAGAGTCGGCATTCTTATCGAGTTCAGTAGATCTAAAGGTGGTTTGGAATGCATACTAATCCAGGAACTTACAATTGGGGGACAGATAAAGTATTCTAACAATGATAAATTGTTCACTCGTCATAAGCTATTCAGAGTTAGTCTACAATACTCGTATGATACTCGGCATTATCATCTTAAAAATGCTGTGCTACAAACTTAATTAGTAGATTTGGTGGTAACGTAATTATTCGGAAGTCGAAGAAGTGTTGTGTTATTGAGTAGAAGTAGTAGAAGCGCGCATTAGACATATGGCTTCGACAATTTAACGCTACGCTTTTCAAAGCAGTGCGACGACTTTGTGTAGCCCTGTGGGAATCAGTTAAAAGGACTATCGGTACACAAAATGGCATTGTTGTTGAAGGAACAAGAATGCGAAACAAATTAGCATTTGTGGATTATAATCACGTTTATGCATAAAAGAGAGTATATTGTCACTTTCCTACCAAAGCGTGTCTCTTTTGATCGATTAAAGTTAATACAATTGATATCGAAAGGGAAAAATAAATTATATTTCCAAGTTTCACATTAGCACTAGGTAGCATAATATGAAATAAATTTTGTCCTACATTTTGAAATAGATAATATTGTGATTCGATTGTAAAGTGTTTTTGCATACTTTTTCAGGAAAAAAAAAGTATTTGAAAATAATGTTATAAAGCCCTTTTGTTAATATTTTCTTATGTTATCATCATTAAGATTAATTAAAGAATCATTGAAATACAGTTAACTGATGAGAAGTCAGATAGATGATAATCAAGATCTTTTATTTAGGTTATTGATTTTTAAAATTTATTCCCTTACTTACATAACTAAATTGCTTAAGCGTATCTCATCAAATATTTCAATTCTTCAAAAATAACTCTTTTTACCAACCCCATCGGTTTCGAGACTTTCGACGACCAAAAGGTGAGGGTCAGAGTTGTTAACTCTTCGTCGTTTCTATCTCGATTCACTACAAAGGCTGTTTATTCAACGGAGGTCTACTGCAGATATTTTATTCGTTAACTTAAACTCACAATCTTTATCGCACTCTAAACTACCAACTACTAGCATGTTGTATAAAATTCTTCGCCGCTTATATATGCATCACTCCAATTTCATTCATTTCACTTCATAATTCTAATTCAACGTCACGTTTCATTTATTGCTAGGGAACTTTAATTCAAACAAATTTAACTAAAGGTTCCAAAGTGCTAGTTGAAGGGGGAAAGGCGATAGAACCATGCAATGATGTGGAAAGTACGTAAACTCCATTAGTCGTTCTTCAGCTATTATTAATTAATCATAAATGTAAAATATACAAGACTATAAGTTATAAATTCTCCCATGAAATACATTTTATAATAAATATAATAATTTAAAACGAGCAAATTTTGAATGAATATAAAAATAATAACCTAATCTCTCTCTTGGCTTCAAACGAGCTTGATTGTCTGGTTTGGTTTGGCTTGGCACTAGAAGCAACACGAGGGCTATTGGCGACAAGCCTCGTAATTTTGAACCTCAGCATGATGGCCTGAAACATCAAACAACGTAAATTGAAATAAAATTACGATTTGGTAAATAATAAACTGATTAAACTGATGACTCCTGTAAAAGTTTTTGCCCAGATATTCTCGAATTTATGGTATGCGTGTCTTGTTTAAAATTTTTATTTTTGACAAAAAGCTTAAGAATAGACTTTTAATACAGAGATATTCCTAAAAGCAATAACTAAAATACTTGGATTAAAATTCTTGAAGAAATTTAGGCTTATTTAGAATTTCATTTACTAGGAAATTGCCAAACGGGAAAATGTTGCCAGCCTGTTTTTTAAAAAATCGGTGGCAAGTTATAGCAGAAAAGTAAGCTTTTACAATAATTGTTGCGTTGGTTATTAAATTATTAGCTCTGCATGAGATTTATTTTTTCTTATGATGAGTTATTTTTATGTTGAGGGGGAAAAAACTATATGATAACTAATTGATAATTTTGAATATCCCCTCACAAATATGCATCTGTACTTTCCCATCTAAAAGTAATAACTATTACACTTATATGAACATTCTGGAACGGATGAGATATATCTAGTTTTTCAAATCGAAAGGAAACGGTAAAAAAGAATATGATTTCTGATGGACAAAAATTGCTTCCATATTCTGTTTGTCATAAGCTCCAGGGCTAGTTATATCAAAAAAAGTAAACATTAGAATAAGTATTGTGTTTGTAATTAAAATGCTAGCTCTATGTGAGATTTATTTTTACTTATGAGGTAAATAATTTTTATTTCTTACTGAGAGAGGAAGACAACTATTTGATAAATTAGAATATACCCTCAAACATGTATATTTTCTTTCGAAATGAGAGAATGAAAAGGTTTTAAACTAACAAGACACATATTCGTATACTTTACTGATAACACGGTAATAGTTTCTTAAGTCTTTCACCCCTTAACTGTGACATATATTTCAGAAAAATGGATCAAAAATGGAAAAAAAATTTGACTGTTTAATTTTGTTCTTTATGTTATTATAAAAGTTAGAAAATGATTTTTTATTACAAAAATAAAAATTTAAATATACCCATTAATTAAAAATTAATTAATTAATTAAAATTAATACCTAATTTATTAAAAATACCTAAGCTGTACTCCACATCGGTGTCTGAATCGGACATTGCAAAAAAAAAAGAAAATTATTTGCAAAAAAAATCACTGAAAAACAACCGAAACTAAACGAGAAAGCGAAACTCTGCCTTTGTTTATCAATCCAAGTGTGTCGTAATTTATCTGACAGCCCCTACATTTTCCCTCCCTCGACTGAAGTCGTAATTGGCGAAAAACTAGGCCCACTAATGCAATCTATTAGGAAAATAGTGGGTTAAGTATCCTAAAGTAGAAACGAACTCTGCTCGTGCTTCACAAAATAGAAACGTTAATTTTTCTCCTGCCCGAACTGACTTCGGGCATCACAAATTCTGCACATAGTAGTTGCCCGAACTGGATTCGGGCGACACTGGCAAGGGGTTAAGAACCATATTTAAAACGGTTGTTCGTCGGACTCACATTTGAAATTATTCCTAATTAATAATCAAATTTAGGCTGGTCAGCAACAACTCCACATCAATTAATAACCTGAACCTAATTTTCGTAATCAGATGTGCGCGTATGCAACGTAGAACAGTCGTGTAATGGGGTTGATGCATGTCAAATATGTTGGGGCCCTAAAGTCTTCACGTTGAAAATGTGAGAAAGTTAGAAGAGTGAGGTCGAGAGTCACCCTTGTATCGGCCCTCAGCTATCCTCTGGCAACCTTTTCACCTTGCCACGAGCAGGCAGGTTTAAAACTATTTCCTCATAAGCAAACATGCAAATTAAAAGTGTTCTGCGTGAACACTTGCTATGTCACTATTTACACCTGCTTAGTCATCAGTTTAGCCAGAAGATGCAGATGAGAGAAAGATAGAGATAATTTGATTGACTTTGATATTTTTATTGATATCACACACAGAAGCAACACTGGGGATATTGGCAACGGACCTCATAATTTTGAACCTCAATTAAGTGATGAGGGAGCACCAGAACTGGCCCTTCCCTCTCCAAACTTAAACCAACAGGAAAAATTGGGATATCGACATATTTAATATGCATCAGCCCCGCTACACGGAAGATCCTCAGTGGCATCAAGACTCGAAGCTGTGATTCAAGGAAACAACGCCGGCTGCGAACCCGCAATGACGACCGGTAGGCTACCGCGGCAACAAGAGAAAGAGAGAGAGAGTTTTCTCTTGTCTTGTCAGACTGCTGTCCGTCAACTTCCGTCGATATGATTCTGAATCCCCTCCTGGATTTATCCGGATTATCTTCTTTCCACTGACTAATAGGACTAACTGGATTAACACTAGATCGATTGCAAACATCTTAAACATGTGGATTCCACGTCCTCAGCGCTGTTAACCAGACCTTTCTGTAACCTTGGGCTGGAAACTCAAATCCAGCCTTCATCGTCTTCAAAGCAGCGAATCAGATTTCTCTGTAGCCTTGTGCAGAACTCTACTTTACTCTGTGAGTAGAGTAGTACTACAATTATGAGAGTAGAATAATGCCACACTAGATTAGAGTAGCTACTACTCAGAGTAGTACCACACGACTCTTAGTAATTTTCGATAGTTGTATCCCTTTGATCACAGCTTGGTAATTACTTTTTTACAAATATTTCGGCATATTTCTTATTGAATTTGTTCTATATATGTGGAAGAGTGTTAATGTTCTACCTATACGCGATACTATATTAATGTGATAAAAAAATGTTGTTTAAATATTGAGTTGTTCAGAACTACTTATAATTATACTGACCTGAATCATTTGAAGCGAGGTTGTGGCGTTTGTCTGATATTATTCGGTTCTTGCGCCATATTTCATTTTAATATATTAAACTTAAGTAAGTAGTATCCGCAGTGTGAGAAAACACGAGAATAAACAAGAGCGAAATTATTTATTATCGATGCAGAATAACATAGGTCGCTCTCTCTAAAGTTCCACCCTAACTCACGGTCCTAAATTATGATTGGAATAGTAAATCTCTTACCAATCCACTCGTTGTTGATTTGAGCACTATATTTAATAGTAACCACGCAGATTAATGCGGTTAGTGAAATACCGTTCAGTCCGCCAAAATAATAGAATAGCTTTAAGATCAGTCACAATGCTCGAGTTGCCAATCCTTATCATCTACATCTCTTCTCGTTTCCCCCTTACTTGCATATATTTTATATATCATTTTTTCTAAATCACTTCGCTTCATTTCCATCTGCATCTAATTTTCCGAATCATGTTTCATTTGGGTTGGGAAGAAATTGTAATTTTATGCAATTCATTTCGAATGAAGTCCCCGAGGTTAGTGATGAGAAAATTGCAAATAGCTCAACAACACAAGGTATATGCTTGTACGTCTGTGTAATCCCTTCACCCTCATCACTTGACTTAGTGTTACTTCGACGCCTACGACGTTAATAAGCAATCAATAGAACTTACGACTCTCCTATCATTGGACCACGAAACTACCGTGATCTATTTGATGAGTTGCCGAGCAAATATTTATTGCTAAACAGTGAATAAGATTGTTATTAGATTAAGAGATATTAGTTATCGTAATTACTTAAGTTTAGGCATTATGTATTTGTTATGATATAATCTACCCCCATATAAGTCGATTTATTGCGTAAATGAACCTCTTAACGTACTTGTTGATGAACTTAGAACACGAGATAAGAAATGAATTGGTTACATTAGCATTTTGGTGAATTCATATAGTTTCCAATGCATAGTTTACCCATGTTTATGGCGCAAAATTACGAGGTCCATCACCAAAGCCCTCACGTTACATCTAAGAGCAATGTTAATAAACAATTACCGTATACTTTTGCGTATAAACTGAGAATTTTTAAAAAATTTTAAAATAAATTACGGGACCCAGCTTATATACAGATCCACTAGTTATAAAAAAAAAGTAGGTACATTTCCATTAGCCTTGCACAAACGATAAATCGCCAAATTTAGCACACTTTTATAGCACTTAAGAAACGCTTTAGCGCATCTTAAGTTTATGAAGAAAGTAATTTTAAATGAAAATGAGTCGTTTTATTTTCAACAGCATTTATATATTATTGGTTTCTCAGTCGTCACCAAAACAAAAAATCTGATATTGATGAAATTTGCATTCAGCTAACAGAAATGTGCCAAAACGGGCATTAGAAATAATAATAGAATGTCGTACATAATGTACACATAAAATAACAATGGAAGAGGAATATTATTTGCATCTTCTAACTTACAATTTGGGTGTTTTAAATGTAATATATTATGCAAAAAGAAAACAAGTCATATGCATATTTTAAAATCCGTATCCGTCCTTCCCCCCATTTCAGTTTATATACAGATTTTGAATTTTGGATAGATTTTTGAGGGCAAAATGTATCCTCGGCTTGTATACAGAAATATACGGTAATCAACAATCAAATTCAAAACAATAGAAAAAGATCCGAGAAATAAACTTTAGAAGCATCAATTTTTTGTGATGATAGTATGTACATCAAGAAAAGGGATATGATTAAAGGGTATATTATCATAAGAAAGCTTAAGTATTACTGATTTAGACGATATCAAAGAAACCAGGTTTTATTAAAATGTGGATAAATCTTGTAGAGAAGCATTTTTTTTTAATTGTTTTAAATGAAAGGGAAAATATAATTAATAAACTTTTTTAAAACATTAGAAATGTTTTCGGGAAAGTATTTCTTTAATTCATTCAAATGAGAATTTCTTTATTCCATTGTAAATAAAATATCGCTACAGATAAATGTATATTCAATTTTTTTTTTAAAAAAAAAAAAAAAGTCCCGAATGTACAGAAATAGAGGAAATTCTACTATATAGGTCGTTATCTGCCAATAAAACGGTTACAGTTTCCTTATAGAGTAGAAATAAAAAAAGAAAAAGAATTGTAATCTTTTTCAGTAAGTGACAAGTTTTTGTAGCAGCCAATTAATTTTCAAGTAATTACCTTTAATGAAACAAATGAGAGTCCTTATTAATTAATTATATATTCTTTTTGTATTAAAAGGATTATTTTTCGTGGTTTTTATAATTGTTATTTAATTGAATACGAAAGGATCTTTTTAAGTGTTTTTTTCCCTAACGGAACTAATTATGTTTCATTTGAATAAACCGAGCATTGATGCACCTTTTTTAGATGCCAGTATCCCTCCTCTCTCGTAGTTTTTAAACTACTTTTATCAGTTCTTTTCGCTCTTAATAAAAAACAAGTTATATAAAATATTTATGAAATCTTTTTCATATGGAACACAAAACTTAAAAGATAACGGAGTTCTTAAAAAATTTCTATTTATTTTTTTTTTATTTTTCTGCTAAAAATGGAAGGTGCTTCTCTGATTTCTAGATACATCATTTATGTGAATTCAATAAATAGAATGCGAGAAAATTCAATTTTGAATTTGTAAATGAATGTGCGCCACACCAATGAGAAAAATATCTGTATTTGCAATTGTCTCAAAATGTGTTTTTTTAGGATTCTGGTACACTTTCCTCAAAATCTTCTTTATCCATAGAGCTGATATTTCCCATATGATAAAATGAAGTTATTTTCTGTTACGTGAAGTAATTTTTTCACACAAATTTTAAGAAACGCTCTAAAAACTTTAGATGTTGCGCAACATTTGTGTAAAATTGTAGGAAATTTGAATCATAAAGTTAAATTAAATTTTTTTATTCAATTTAAATTTTGAGATTTTAGTTATGTTCAGTGCATAGAATGTTGAGTTTATAAGTACTCTGCAAATTATAAATACAATGGAGTTTGTGCAATATGTACCAGAAGCAGGGCCGGCCATCTGGGGGTACAGCGGATGCGATGAAATGATCAAGAACTAAAATAATGTTCTCTTGCACATGAAAATTTGACAATATTCCTATCGTTGTCAGTATGTCGTGAAGTTTATTTAATCATAAACGTAATTATATTAGATTTATGAATTTTGACAACCTTCTCTTTCTGAAACTAATTCTTGATGATGCCAGCGGTTGGTTTTTGTTGTTTGATTCGGGAAACTCCAGGGAATATCTTCACCTAAACCGAACTTTCTTGTCAAGCATGTGCGCAGAACGCTTACAGGCACTTGCTATATTAAAAATCGAAAAAGAAATTGCAAAAAAGTTGTAATTTTTCTGAAGTAATTACAGGTGGGTTTTTTTTTTTTTTTTTTTTTTGCAATTTCAAAATTTTATTATACAGTTTTTTTGCAATTTTCATTTTTCTTCTTTTTTTTGCAAAAACAAAATCACGCATTAAATAAACATACATTAGTAATATATGTACGTGTAAGTAATTTTTTTTTTTATTTTACAAAAAATTCAGGTACCCAAATGGTTTCTTGCACCCAAGTTCCTTTATAAAGAAGATCGACTCTGACCAGAAGGTAAGCTCAGGACTTACAATTGTAAATGCAGGTATTTATTATTAATTATTCATACATAACTATTTATGCATAAAAAAAAGTAGTTTTCCTCACATAAACAGATACATAAGTATCAATGTATCTATCTCAGAGTAAAAATACAATTTCCATGTAAGAGCATTTCTTCCTTTTCCTGTTTTCATATTTAAAATTTTGATTTTTACTGAGATAATGTTTATGAAGCCTATTTATTTTCCAAATACTTTATTGGGTGTAATGTTTTGTTTTGTTTCAGATTTAAGATATTTTCAAACTGAGCATTCTATTATGAAAAAAGGGCATCTCTACGTTTTAAATTCCCTTTTATTTTTAGTCAAACTCAGTGAATAGGCTTAGCTTTATTTCTAAAGAATTTAGTGAATGCTTTGATTTAAAAAATGTTGTCTTAATCCTTCTTTTGGAACATTTATTTGGTCTGAGGAAAATACACGAATCATTGAAACAATCTATAGAATTTTCTAAAAATTAATCACCGATGTATTATCACTTTCAGAGATCTTTTACACAAAGTTGTGAGGAACAAAACAATGTTTAGAATCTTTTTACAGAGGATGAAGTACTTTGATATTTATTAAACTAAAGGAATATTGCTCAAAGGAATAATAAGCTTATTTTGCTCCACATCTCTCATAACTCACTCACACAAATAATAATCCTTTCTTTCACTCTCATTCACTGAAAAAAAAAGGTTTAGCAATTTTAAGATATATATAAAGATTCAGTCATGTCACGATTGTGTGATAACAAACTAAAACTACCTTAAAAATAAATCAATACGAGGCATAGCGATTAGTCAATAAAGTTAAGCGATGTGATCAGTAAGTCAGGGTATGTAAATCGTCAAAGTTTAGCTCGATTAGTCATGTCATGCCTAGTTGAGCATCAGAAAGGCAAAAATATAAATCATAGTAACTTTTCAATCAACTCTTTTACCTTATCAATCTATGATTCTCAACTATAAAGCACTGAATTCGGCATTACGTTATAAAAATACATTCAATCTGCTTCGAAAATATTTAAGTTTTTATTTTGTTAAATTTCATGATTCAAGTTAAAAAACAAATATGAATGGGAATGTATTTAAAAGTAGATTTTTGAGAGTTATAGTATTAAATGTTTTCCTTGAAGAATTATAACTTATTGGTTTCTGTGTTCATTTTTACAAGAAACAAAATGAACATTGAATAAAAACATCAAGCTATAAATTAGAAAATAATACGTGCATAATAGAAGTAAAAGAAATGTAAATAGTGTTTTGCGAATGTTTATAAACAGAAAATAAAAACTAAGTCCTAAATAAAAACAACCAAAATAATAATATGGAGTAAATAAAAAAGAAGTTATTTGTACAAAGCAAAGTAAAAAAGAAGAAGAAAGAAGAGAAAAGAAAAATATGATGAAACAGCCAAAATGAAATAAAATTTCTTATAATTCTAATTAACTACACTGCAATATACTCATTTCCTCATATCTGAATGGATACGCTCGAAACAAGATAAATAATGTGATATGTACGCGACTTACAGCTTTATTCAATAATCCGAAAGATAAAATGAAACTGTAACTTTACTTACTGCATATTATGTTTCATTATTCAAGATAATCAGAATAACATATTGTTTGCTAGATATTTCCACATATATATTTTGCAGAAATACATGGGCAAAAAAATAAATAAATGGAGGATGGTAATCCAATATTTACTTATGGAGAGTTATTTACTAGGTTAAGTCAGTAAACAGGTTACATACCAATATGAGAGTTCGGGAATTAGATATACATTGTTTCCAAATGCGTCAATAGGTTGCTGGAATGATTTACTCGGTATAAAACATCACTATCATCACTATCAATCTGAATCAATGCGAGCATTAATGATATAGAAGTATCCTTCTGCACATTCAAAACGCAAATTTAACACATTCACAAACAGTACAGTTAAAGCAGTCAAATATTTATTCCTTCCGTAGGTAATGATGGTAGGGACAGTCATGATTATTTCCCTTAATTAATAAACCACAGCTTGAGAAATCCCAATATTATGTTTAAATATATGAAAATATAAGTAAACTGTTCTATCAGGATACTTGTCAGTGCTAAAAAGTGAATCAAAGAAGGAATATTTTGACTACGTCACTTACTACTCTTCACTACATAAAACTATACGATGGTATAAAAGCAATATTTTTAATTTGTTGGGCCTATGTGTATGGAATTCTTACTTCATGTTCAAGAAATTGCTCCAGAAAAAGGAAGAAGAGAAGAACACAGAAAAGAAAGAAGAAACATATTTATGTTTCAGGTATAGCCTATATATATATAAATCTATATATATATAAATAATGTTTCCAACCAAAATAAAAATCGATAAAGATTTAATAATAAAATGTAGAGAAGGTTTTCCAAGAATTATGAGCCCATCTATTATTAGTGAACCAGGTCCATCAAGCCAAAATACCAATCAGTCGAATCTTTCTGAATTTCAACATTTCCCTCAAAAAATTCCAGCTTCTGCAGATTATAATTGAGAAAAATTTTTTTTTACCTTGTAAAGAATGTAGGAGAAAAAAATATAAAGAAAGAAAAGTCGTTTAAAGCAAGAGATGCAGAGATAAACCCGCTTTATGTTTAAATTGTTACAAAGTTTCTGTCAGAAATTGGTTACTAGCAACACTTATTTACTTTATTTTTAAAACTACTTTTCTCTTAGTTTGTATTTGGATATAATATTCGGTTTGTAATTCAGGTTAGGATATTTTGTAACAGAATTCTTGGTTGTCACTGAGATTATAACCGTTGTTTGCATATATGTAATTTTAACTACCCCATAAATACAAATGGAAGCTATACCCATCAATAAAAAACTTACAGAAATGTGTACACATGATAAATCTTATTTATCACTACAATGCCCAATCTCATACAGCTTGATTTACCCAAGAGAAAACTGAAGAGTTTTGATAGCAACTTCTTCAACTTCGCCTTACAACCCAAACCTAGCTCCCAGTGATTATCATCTATTTGACCCACTTAAATTGCACCTAGGTGACTTTAAACATGAAATACATAATTGGCTGAACTTTTATACAGCAGAGATTAGAAAACTCTTAAAGAGATGGAATAAATGTAACAATCCAAATGTCAATTATGTAGAGAAACAAACAGGCTTTTCAAGTAAATATCTTGTTTTCCATTTCTATAATTGGCTTTTGTAACCTACTTAATGATTCACTTTCGTACATAGCTTTTAAAGTTTTGTGACAGAACGTAAGATTCATTTAAGGCACTTCATTCACCTAAGAGGCATCAATCTATCCACTTCTCTCATAATTAAAATTTATTAAATTGAAAGCAACTGCATATACATTATCTACTTAACCAGTTTATGAATTTACAGAATGGTGACTATTTATGCGTGTAAGTGACGAAGAAGTAATTAGTGCTGTTAGAAAACCAGGTCAGTAATAACGAAAACTTTTAGTACATTATTTTCGAACAGATTTAATTAAGAGCAGAATTGATTACAGAACCTGCAATATTGCTATCCCAATCAATTACGACACAGTTTGTAGTTCCTTAAACCACTCAATTATGGTTTGACAACAAACACTTCACAATATTTGCATTTCATCTATGGAATAATATGGAAAGCTATTTAATTTTCATCTACACATACACTTCAAAAAATATCGGTCAGAGTTATTAAATTTTCAGTAAAACAGATATATTATCACAAATTTTAAACGCATATGTAAGTGTAGAGTTGAAATTTTACTATACAGATTAATATACACTATGAAACGTTTTACAAGATTTTTCTTTTCTTTTTTTTCTCTCTCTCTATGTCAAATCTTTATCAGCAAGAATTGTAAAAGCAACTTAGGATGAAAAGAATATTTAAGGGGTCTCACGACCCTTAAACCTTACAGAAATTTGATTTTCTGAAAAAAAAATGTACATTAAAATATAGATTTTCTTGAATACTTAAAAACAAACTTATTTTCTAAGATATGGTTTAAAATATATACACCAGTCTACTTCTGATAAATTTTATTAAAAAAACAATAAAAAAGTTCTTTCTCAAAATGTAATTTTTTTTTTCTCATTTCGTACCAGTTATCTTAAAAGCTATTCATGATAACTACACGAAAATTGTACAGTTACATAATCTTATTATTTTGCACAATTTGAACAAAAATTATTATGTTTCGTACATATTTAAATATAATTCTAATGGTATATACACATTAAATTATGAAAATTTTTAATATTAAATGTTAGGTATTTTTATTTTGTTGTTATTTTGAATGTTAGGTATTTTTATTTTAAATTAGAATTCATTTGTATTATGAAAGAAAAATTACATATTCTGAAGCAAAATTTATCCTTAGGATTATGCGCACAAATCAACATACCATTAAGTAAAGCGAAAATGAAGCGTTATCATTAAGCAATACTTTATAAATAATTTTAAAAAGATTATGAATATTTAAAATAAACTTATCAAAGTACAAATTATAAAGTATCAGAAACAACAACAACAAAAAAAAAAAAAAAAAAAAAAAAAAAAACCCGTATAATTTCATTAGAATTTTTTAAAAAGACATGAAGACTCGAACTAAAAGGAAATCATAAACGTATTGCATTTAACAGTTATATGACTCCTTAAAAGGTACATTATTAAAATATTGAAAGAAAACTATAAGTGCTTGTAGAAACTTGTTAAAGCTTTCTTTCTTTCTTTCTTTTTTTTTTTCATTTTCAGCTTTAATAAGTTTAATACTCATCGATTTTCTATCAGGATTCAGAGATCAAACATTAAATTGAAAAAAAAACAAGCTTAAAAAAGCCTTATTCATAGGAAGCTAAAAATCTCGTAATGTTACTGTGTTCAAACATGCATGAACTTTTTAAAGATTGGTTTTAGTATATATTCGAGAGCAGTCTTTTTTCAAACTCCGTTGGACCATAAAAAAGGGCAAATGTACAGAACAATATGAATTTGTTACCAAAAATTATGCTCAAACATGGTTACTTTTCAATATAATCACCGTGAAGATTGAGGGATTTGTCATAGCGGTGGAGGAGCTTCCTGTTCACCTGTTCGAGGAACGTAGCCGCGAGTGATGTGAGATGGACTTAAACTTAGTTTTAAATGGCTCTTCTCTGTCGACGTAAAGTCTGACAATAAACATCTGCATTGATCATAGTACTCGGTTCCATAAATTCAGCAAGTGAGACAACTTCTTAATCCCAAAAAACAGTAGACACAACCTTCCTGCTGTTGAAGGTTTGCATTTTTGTCCCCCTTCATCATGAACGTTGGTTAACCCGTCATTAAATCGTCTACAACATTTACGCACAACACCATCACTCATAAAGTTTTCATGTATACTCGGCTCATTTTTCGGTGAATTTCTTCTGCGTTATTCTCTTCTGCTTGAAGAAAGCGAGTAACACTATTCAACTCATACTTGGCAAGAGCATCAATTGTACCATTTATGTTTACATGCCTACAGATCAGATTAAAAGTGTGAGATTGTGTCGGCTATAATAGAGGTTATAGTTAGAGATATGTGCAGTCGCCCACTGCACATCCCCATCTCCTATTATTTGTCTGATTGTTTCGAAGCTCAATTGGGGGGAGGGAAAAAATGACCTTCGTATATTTTTTATAAAACATTTAATCTAAAGATTTTGTAATAGTAGGAAATTATCATTGGAATCGATTTAGAAAACACTTTTTATGAAATTTAAAGATATTTTTTTCGTTCTTTTTGAATTTTTTAATCCCCCCCCCCCCGAGTTTTAAAGAAAATTAGGGGGGGGGCATTAATTTACAACGATATATTCGAGTTACGTGAGCCAATGAATTTAAGCAGTTACGAGAATCTGTTCTTAGAAAAGCTTATTTGACACGTTAATTTCTTTTCTCCAAAATAGAGCATAAAATAATTTTTCATGGCAAAGAATTATTCAAAAGAAATTATATCAAACATATGAAAAAAAAAAATTTCATCGAATGAACTTACTGGTGTTCCACATTAATAATTCTTACCTATTCTCATTGAGAAGATGTCTTAAAAATTAATGACTGCGAAGTCAGGTTATATTACATTTCAAAAGCAATAAACGGTTTTTATTACTTCGTTTTCTATTTTTTATGTTAGAAATTCACAGGAAAATGTTTATAAGTCATTTTTATAATGATTTACTCCTAGTATCAAATAATGCGTTGTATCAGAAAACTTGATACAACGCATAAAAACAAGTTCCAATAAATTAAAAAAAATATATTGCTTTATATCGATTAAGGAATATTAAACATTATTGTTGCGTGTAAGTTTTGTTTCGTTTTTATCTTTTGATAAAAACGAATATTCTATGTCTGAGTTTATTAACAAAATGAATTTCTAACATCGGTTATATATTAATCCTATTCATAATAAATCAACACCATACATTAAAAAATAACTAAAAACAATATTCTATTTTCTTTTAATACGTAACAATAGCTGTTACTCATGACATTCTCAAAGGATAAGTTAAAAAAGAATTAAAATTACATCTAATCTATACCTCCAATTCAAAGTTACGAAATCGGATATAAGACTAGTGTACAAAAAAGAACTCGTGTCAGGAATGGAAATAGGAATGAGGCGATTTATTGTAGCACTGTCCATTGGCCTGTTTTCTGTTTTGTTAGAAGTCTTTAGTATAACCCCTTCGTATCCCAACAAATCGTCAACATAGGTTTTCCGGCCGATGAAACCGACTACGTCTTCTTTAAAGCAGATTCACCGGTTTTTGATCGATTGTTTATTAATTTCGCATTTAGAAGCTACACGATGGTTATTGGCAACGGAACTCGTAGATTTGAACCCCGATCACGTAACGAGGATGACATCTTAGCTGGCACCTCCATATCCAAAGTTCCACCTCACCCCCAACAAGTGGACTTGGAACTTGACCGATTTAACGTGCATAAGTCCCACTATACGGTGATCAGGATTCGTCCTCAGATTCACCGGAAACAACCTGTTGTTTTGATTGCTGATCGATTTTCGGTGAATATTGATGAATCCTTGTCCCATCAACGGTGACAAGTCGATGCCAAATAACGACGGTAACTTGACGAGGCAGCAATCAAAATTAAAACATGAACAATTGTCACATTTGTTTTGGCGCCGCTTTACAGATGGCAGCTCATAATGGCAATACCAACTTGCCTTAACACAATGCCATCTGTTATAAAAATAGATACTTTTTGAGCCACCTTCAAAACGCATAGAATTGTAATCGATTTTAAGAGTTCACAGCACTTATCACAAAAATTCGGCTTTATTCCCTGTAAAAAATTGTTGAACATAACGTATGAGACGATATGTTGCAAAAAGTTGGAACTTTTTGTGTGAGTTTTCTTAAAATATATATTTAAGGTCACATTTTCAAAACGGGGAAGCTTCTAAAACATCAAACAAAATAAAAAGATAGAAAAATCGCAATGATAAGCTGAAAAGAAAGATATTGATAAGACTTCTTTTTTACTCCTAGCATTTAATTAAACTTACCTTTGGATTATAAATAAGTTAAATATTAATAATAATGCGATAAAAATCAGTATTATGGTAAAAAAGTATTCAAAATTAGTTCATGTTACTCTATCATAGACAAAAGGAGGCACAAATTAATCCGTCAGTATCAAAGAAAAGAATAAGTTATTTTATTCAGATTTGCACTTTAACTTATTTAACACATTTATGTTTATTAAAAACATGAGCCATTTTCTTATCACTTAGACATTTTGTTACTTAATAGCTCCATGTTATTTCATCAAAAAAAATTAAGATCAAAATAAAATATATAAATAAAACGAATACAGTTTTAAATAAATTTAAATTGCAACGAATTGGATTCTTTATTAGTAACAAACAACGTGACGCATTAAATAATCAGTCAGGAAGACTTTGAACCATATTGTTTTAGCTTAAAATAAGCTGAGTCAAAATGAATTACTAATGTAGAGCGTTTAATTAAGTAAGCGTTTAATTATGTAAAGCGTTTAATTGTATAAGCGTTTAATACCTTCACCAAAGATTATAATTGTGAATTGTACTTCTCTTAATAATAGAAATAGTAGAGTTCAATGAGCTGGATCCTTTTCCAATAGACTTATTGGGACTTGATTCGATTCATATAAACTCTTCGAATATCATCTGCACTTGCTTGCAATTATATAGTGTACTCATCTATCTCGTTCATTCTTTTATCTCCTCTTATCTATAATCTCTCTCATACTCGCACTTCCAATCTTTATATCTGATTCACTACACTTTTTATAAGGTAATGCTGATTTACATAAATCACGGTTCTTGTTCAAATGTTAGTTAAAAAGAAATGCGCTTGTGAAACCGTTACAAAATGATTAAACTTCAGCAAATTGTGATGTATTTGAATTTCTTTAAAATTGCTATACGGAATAGTAAGAGTAATGATGAGAATGAATATATCTCGTATAATAATCAATGTGTGGCGACGTGGCCTAAAATTGATGGTTTTGTCTTTCATGAAGGAAAAAAGTATGAAAAAAATTGAAAAATTTTCAATAACAAATTAAAATCTACTTCTGTGTTATGGAGAAGATTATGCATGAAATTATTTAAAAAGGTAACATTTGAAAGTTGACGACGTATAGTAATCAGGAAAAGGCTCTGCCTCTTGAAATCAGCGGTAGAAATTACAATGTATAAGAAAAATCGCGCGTTATGCTTTTTAGCCTTTTATTACAGCCCTGTCTAGAGATTCACCGCTTGCACTCCACCTGGTTAAAATTGCTTGTTCATGTGTTTTTTGTCATCCCTTAAATTTTTGCCCATGAATTTCGAAACATCCGTACAAAAAGAGCGAAATCATTAATGTCAATGGACTCAAAATTGATATTACGAAATAAAAACTTTCTTTTCATGGAACTTTTCGATTTCATTCCCCCAAAACTTTCTTATACGTCGAACAAAATTACTTAATTCAGTGAAAGTGCTCAATCTTTACCTAGTCCATCCTCTGTGATTCAGCGCTACAAAATGCTTACAGTCAGTAGAGCAATTTGATCAAAATTTTCTTCCATCCCAGCCAACAGATGAAGAAAAATGATGAGTTTCGAATAGTGATCATATGACACGAAAAGCAGAAGGCAAGCATCAGGAGCACAGATTTTTCAAATATCATGCAGCGGGAACCCCATGTTCCTCCCAGGAGGGGGATCTTCTCGGTAGGGTGGTTTTAATGTCTCATCGATTTATCTTTACCGCAGAACAAATATGTCATAGACAGGCAATTTTGCTGTTTAGCTGATCAATCAAAATCGCAGATGAGCAAACTAGTTGAATCCCGTTTAGAGAAAACCATTTCAGGAGTCTATTCATTGTTTTCTCCTTGCTAGGAATAAGGTTTGCCAAGAGTCGCGCCAGTTGTCACGTGATAAAAATATCACCAGCGATGTTTTGAATCCAATGGATTTCTGTGTTATCAAATGTGAATTAATATATATATTGCAAAAATATATTTATTCCTTTTGCCTTTTGTTTTGTAAATAGTATTATATCCAAAAATATGGTTTAACTGAACTGACAATCTGGCTTTGGGTTAGGAAACTATCTAAATAGTAATTATAATAATAATTTATATATATATATATATATGTGTGTGTGTGTGTGTGTGTGTGTGTGAGTAACGTATTTACTTTAACGTTTGTTCATTAATTAATGAATCATTCCATACATGGCCGAAATACTTTTATTTCCATATTGTAGCAGACTTTAGTCGGGCTTCGGCCACCAAAGGCCGAAGCGAAATTACCATACAAATCTCAGATTATCATCAGAGAGAGGACGAACGTAAGAGAGGAGCAGTATGATGAGGAGAGAAGCATAAGAAGAGAGCGTTTTTCGCTGTGTTTTGCTATTTATATGAGGAAAATTCAATTAAACGTCAGAGTCCAAACTGTCTGAATGGAGGGACTTCCAGAGAAGATAAGTATAGACTTGAAGTCTGGTAGGGATCATCCCTACAGGTCTGTTCCATAAGAAGAGAGCATTGTCAGCGAATTTTTTAGAACGCGTGATTGAATTAATTAAAAAGAATAAGGAATTGTATCAGGAAATACGAATGAACATTATCGTTTAAAGAAGAGAGTGGGCAAATTTAGTAGATTAAATTATAATTGTCAGAAATTAATGGGAATTAAGTTAAATCATTACATACATACATACATACATACATACATACATATATATATATATATATATATATATATATATATATATATATAATGTGTGTGTAAAGTAATTTACTTTCAACTATTTAATTAATTTTTATAATTAATTCAGTCGAAGCCAATTTCAGTTTCATAGAACTATTTTATTTTAGCGGAGAGAGAGTCCATTTCCACTCGGCGGGAATTACATCACTTCGCCTTTGTATACAGATTATGACAGCATGAGTATAACAGCAAGAGAGCAAGAAGAGCAGTAAGAAGAGCGTTTTTCGCTGTGTTTTCGTTTATATATTAAGGACATTTCACCATATACGTCAGAGACCACATGGTCTGGATGGAGGGACTTCAAGGGAATCTAAGTGTAGACTTAAAGTCTGGTAGGGATCATCCCTACAAGTCTGTACCGTGGGATTTGCAGATTCTGCGAATTTTTAAGAACGCTTGATTGCATAAATTAAAAAGAATCGTATCAGGAAATAAGAATGAACACTATCTTTTAAAG
>BMAW01116549.1:123992-150081 GCA_019974015.1 Nephila pilipes
TAGGCAATGAAGGTGATAGTATGAAGTTGTAATAAAATTTCACCTTCTTTCTAATCATATGAAATATGATCTAGGCAATGAAGGTGATAGTATGAAGTTGTAATAAATTGAACTGAGGATAGTGATATATTCGCGAAAGAGAAAGAAAAAAAGAACAGGGTATAAAGTGGATAACGAGAAGCTGATAGATGTTTGTATTATAGAATTAGAATGAACTACAGTAACTGATATTCTGTGAATAAAATAGATTATAAATGTTTTTTGATTAGAGTAAGCTATACGGGAATCAAACTTTCAGTACTTAAATAGTTAATCACTCGGCACGAGTGAGTCAGTAAGCAAGAAGAATATGCAGTGGTAACTAGGATTCAGGCGTGTTGAGACTAAGTAAATAGTTAGAGGTATCGTTAATTAAAGTAATCGTTGATAAAGAGATTTAGTTTTTCTCTGACTTCTCTTCTTTAAATTTCGAACTTATTGTCTCATCAGTGACTGTCAGATTTAACAAAAGCGACTACTGAATTGGTTAACTGGGAATTGTTACAAGCGTTTCCAAAGATACCTCAAAAGCGTCCTTTAAGAAACAAACAAACCAAAAACGAATTCTATAGAGTTATAGATTTTAAATATTCGAACATTTTTAGGTGTTATATAGATTATTCAAAATGATTCCTCCGATTTCAAAACTCCATATTTTCGAAAATAAACGACACAGAAGGATAATTAATACATGAATACAAGGGAAAACTGTGGAAGTTTTATATTGTGAAAAATAAATGTCTCTCGTGTGTTCTTCGAAAAGCTATTTCACGAAAGCTGTTTTAGAAGCTTTCATTGAGCTACCGCACAGTTGGATAGGTTGTAGTGGACCAGATATCTTTATGTTCCACAGCTGGACACATAAGTCACCTGATTTCGTCCTATGAGATTTCTTCTTTTGGGGATTTGTAAAAGATAAAGTGTATACACCACCATTACTGACAATTTTATGTGAACTTAAAAACGGATTTCTGGCTGCTGTACAATCAATTACCCCTAACACTTTACAACGTGTTTAACAAGAATTTACATATTGAGTTGACATCATACGTATAATTAAAGGAAATTATATCGAACACTTGTAAGAAATATACTTCTATATTTTCCCTTTACATTCATGTATTACTTATCATGAAAATATTGAATTTTAAAATAAGATGAACCATTTTGAATAAACCTGTATTTAGGCTACGAATGAGATGTCATTAAAGTATATTTTAGAATTCCTGCTAATTTTCAAAGTAAACAAAGTACAATGTAAAAACTTGTTATACATCTAATAATCCTCCTTCATTTTAGAAATAGCAAAAGTAATCTATAAATGCACTTTACTCGAAATAAAAAGAATTCTATTTTTTAACTTTTTCAATCCTGTTTCGTACCTTTCAGTCACTTTTTTAATATCAAAACGAAACTCAAGAAAACACAGGTGAAAAATAATCTTTCTTCCTTTTTAATTTGAAAAGTATAGAAATAACTTTTCTCTTACACACTTTTCTTTCTTTTTCTTTTATTTTAAACCCAGAACATTTGAAGCTGTTGTTGTTATTTGATATTACTTTAAACATAATTTCTTTTTTAAAAAAATTCATTACGATGAGAAAAAATAAATATCTAGGAATGGATGTATATGGCAATATTTATAGAGGGAATGCAATCTGAGTCCAACATTTGTGTGAGTACTTTTTATTCCTTTAAAAAAAAATCTTATTTTCAAATTTTCTTTTGATCCGAAAACTTTATTCGAAAAATATAGAAAATAAAGAGTGAAACTGTTAAAAAAATATTTTTTATCCATATCAATTCTGATTCATATTTTCTATCCATATCAATTCTGATTCATATTTTCGATTATAGACGTCTACGTTTTGATAATACAAAATTTGCTTCGGGGGGGGGATGTTTCTCCCCACACAGTTACGATGCACTGCTTATTTTATCACCATCATCGGACCTAACAATTTCAAAAAATTTTCTCCTTACATTTGCAATAATTAGCAAGATGTAACTTAAATTTTAGTGCAACTCAAGTTTAAATTAGAATTTAAATTGGTATTCTCGCACGTTAAATTAGTGCTTATGAACAACATAAATAAAATTTATGGATACTGTATTTGCAAACCTCGCACATTAAATGTTTAATTTAATTTAACGCGTGTAACATAAAGTTTGTAGTTATATTATAAATAAATATTGTATAATAGGGGGTGGCTAGCTACACTGTTCATGGAAGCCCTATTTCAAAAAGGAATATTTGAAAGAGTAGTTCTTTTTCAGTGTTGCCAGATGTAAATTATAAAATTTCCCTAAATTACACTTTATTTTCCCACAAAATAATAATATTTTGTGAGTTTTTCAACCAAGATAGTTTTCCAAAGTCAAAATTGTAGTTCAACTATTGAGTTTTAGAGACAGGTTCCGGCAAAAAGTATCCTGAATCCGAAAAGTGAGAGCCAAGATTAATATCATTTTTCAATACTTCATACTGATGTGCTTTTATTATTTACATTGTTTAAAAACAAGAATAGGTTTGTTTTAAGTGATTCGTATTTAACTGATCGTATATATACGAGCTGCCCTATCAAGTCACAACCAAATGGTCGGCAGTCATACAACTCCTAATATGGATAACATTCGTGAAACATCCGCATATGAATAACTTTAAAAAAAAATTTGTACAAAATTATTTGATAAAATCAGTACAATGTTTTGTTTTTTTTAAATTTTGTTTATGTTTTTGAGTAACATTCCTAAGCTTCTTTTCTAATAAGAAATTTTATAAAACAAATATTTTTGGACATTTATTAGTTTAAATTTACTTATAGCTTTATAAAATGAAATTAAATTAATTAATTACTTTAAGACATTAAGTAATTTTAGTTAATCATATTTTACATATATTTCATTTGAGTTGAACTACTCACACGAGAGAGTAGCACTCAGCTCGCGTGCCACTGTGTGGCTACTCCTGTTATATATATCAATAACAGTATTGACATGGCACCCTGATTCAGCGGAGTACTAAGGTCTGGTGATGCCTAAAAGCCATCTCGTTAATAGAATTTTTCCAAAATTGAAAAGAAAGCAGTATAGATTAAAAATTGAAATTGAATATCTGATATAGTTTAAAATATATGGAACACTTTGATTGTTTATTACGACAGCAATGCCCTGACATCGTTTTTTCATGATATGCTCCAATAACTGAATTTATTATTCTCTTAAAAATAACTAAAGCTCAACATTCGTATAATGAATGTAGAGCAGAACTCTTTCCGTGTCCGCACCTAAACTTAATATTATAAAATTTTACTTATCTTGCAACTGAATAATCGTCACCCAGTCAATACTAAAACTTGTAAACTGGATCCAGCTAAATATTTGTTTTCAGACGATCGCTTCGCACTAAATGTAGAGTCCTATATTCACTTTCTTACAGTAAGCCCACGTCTAATCTCGTTGTTCAAATCTTCCAATCTCTCTCTTTATATTTTCCTCTATTACAATTCAAACTCAACCGATTGCTGATTCTTCCAAACTTCTCCTCTCTCTCTATTCCAATCTCCCATCTTCAGTTTAAATACAGCATAGCTGATTTACATAATTCACCATTTGAGGTTCTCGAATAAAACAACATCATCGAAATGCACATAAGGTTAATGAAGGAAAATACGCAAGAGAACCCATTACACGATACAAAATAAAATTTTAAACAAACATGTTAAATATGTTGGAATATTTATAATGCAAATTAAAGAAATCATTTAAAAACAAATACAATTTTAGATTTGAATATTGTAGATTGAAAAATTTCGTAGAAAGTCATTTGCTTATTCTATTAATTAATCTCGAAACAACGAGTTATAACTTCTAAAAATCAGATTATTCCTGATAAAATGAGACAAATGGGATGCTTTTCTTGAATTTCACCATTCAGTAAGTTCCTTTCAATATTTTTACAACACAAAGTAATTGCAAGAAAATAAAACGTAGATTAAATTAAATTTAAGAAACTAAATGATTATTTAATTCTTTTTAGAGGCGACTCTTTGGTTAGGGGTTCTCAATAGCATCATTCCTTCATCTTCCTTTTGTGAAAGTTGCTGACTTTATGTAAAATCTAATTATAAAAAAGGAAAAAATCGTCCACTGAAAAATCATTTCCTAAAAACTTCCAGCAATCAAACTTCTTCAAAACTTTGGTACCAAATTATTATTTATTTTTAGAATTACTTAAGAAATGGTAAAAAAATGACATCTTTTCAAAAATATTCTCCAAGATACCTAGCTGAAAACTTGGAAGATCTTGTCCCTTAAGGGGCCCTGCTTTAAGCTCATGCAGTTGTAAAACATTCGATTAAGCATCGCATTTCGACCTGTCAGCGCGTAAACTTTCTCGGAACTTCCATCTTGAAGAACTCTTTCTGCTTTTCTTGTTATTTTCTATGCCAACAAAAGTGAGAGAAAGATGATAAAAACGTTACATTTTCAGACATCTCGAAAACAGATGTTAGCACACTCACACATACAAAGAAAAGGTGAAGCACTATTTTTAAAATGATCCGAATAATATCCACAGTAGAATTCCAGTAAACTGAATAAACTTCTTTGAACAAATTGTTGATCGCATACTTGAACATACTTGAAGCCTATTTGTCTAGCGGGAAAGTGCTTCAGTATATAAAAGTTGGCTTAAATTTAATAATATTTGGCAGGGAAAATTAATCAAACGCCAAATTATTGTTTAATTTCTGATATTTATGAGAAATTTTGCATATTTTTTAAGTAATAGCAATTACTATGTTGCTTACTGTAATGAAATATTCATATATGAAACAGTTTATATTATCTATTTTTATAATTATTGAAACTAAACAAATTATATGTTACGAGAAATCTCAGCATTATTTCTTGTAAAAAGAAAAATAATCAGAAGATAAAACTGGATCACATATCTTTTTAATTTTCAAACATTTATTACAATAAAACAATTTAACTCATGTGCTAGAAGTGACACGTTTTTACATTTTTAAAGTCATGGTTGGTGAAAAAGCACTTCGTTTCAGACTGGTTCATTTATTAATAAATCACGTACCTCATGAAATCACTTCTCAAAATTAGAGTATCGAATTAGAATAAAGTAATTAAGTCACTAAATTAAGTTTATTATGTATAAAGGTTATCCACACACACATAAACAGGTTATTCATACATATCAATTCGTTTATGTATATACGTTATTTAGTACTTGTTTATATTCCTATAATTCATCAATATTAGTTGAAATATTTTTAGTTTTCTATGCATATAATAGCGAATATGTATCTCAAAGTTTTAGCTGGTTATTATTATTATTAAAAAATTATTAGCTGTAATTATTATTATTAGCTGGCTATTAAATTATTTTCACGTTAACCGTATTTAGCTATCTTTTAAAATTGTCACTATTGAACAAAAAAAATTGCACTTTGTTTCTCTTTTTTTAATGAAAATAATAATAATAATTGGATAGGAATAACAGGAAGAATTAATAGGATGGCAGAAATAATTGGAAAATATCTTCTGACTAGATATTTTAGCATTTGTCATTTACTACTTTTTGCTAATGTAGCATCTAAAGCATCGGTATTTGACGAATGAATCAGCTTACCTGAAGCACACCTCATTAACTAAAATTATTCTCAACAGGTAAATCGAATACGAAGTTTTCAATTTTTGAAATCATTAAAAGATTCAACGGGATCAAATATTTCATTTTCAACGGAAAAAATATTTGCTAAATGAAATTTAGTGTGGTTCTCTCTCACTCTCTCTGTCTCGAGAGAGTGAGAGAGAGAGAGAAAGAGAAATCTCTAATTTGACAAATATTTCTTCAACATGCCCGGAGGAATGGGGATTTAGCTTTACTTTATGAACCAGAGCGTAATGTATCGAAATAAAGCTTTTATTTTTCCTTCAACATGAACACACTGATGTAAAGGTAGTAAAAAAAATAAATGAATTGTTTAATATACCAAGGGAGATTTTTTTTCTTTGCTATGATTTCTTTCATAACTAATTACTTTTGAAACTTCATTTAATATCTTATTTGACCATTATAGTCGGAAAATGTGAAATCATTAATTTGTCATTAGATAATTAAATTCAGATCATTTAGATAATTAAAGAACATTGAGTTTTGACAGATAAAGATACTTTGTAATAGAAAGTAATTTGTAACGTTAGGCTATCCGAGAATTTTCCTACCACTAACATCTGGATTCATTTTTTGATTATATATTAAATCTCCGACTCCTTTACCAACCAAATGAAATGCGATTACGCAAATTTACATATAAAAAGTGTAGTGAATAGATTTAAGGAAATATATATAAATGCGACAGAGAATGAATGTGTTGAATTAATTAAAATTGAGTAATGATTGAGTAGTAAGGTTAATAGTAAGAATTGTACAGAAATTAGAAGCTAGTAAGCTATTGACGCTTATGAGCCTACATCGATAGCTAACGGACTGTTTAGAAGTTTAGAAGCATCTTCTAAAGTATACCGCCTCCTCGAACCATCAGTATTTATAATTAAATTCACTCGAACCCGGACAAGTAGATAAGAGATTTTTCTGATTATTATTCCAAGCTATAGATTGCAGGCGCATTAAAGGTTAGTATTCGAAGTGAGAAAGAGAGTCATCTGTTTCCTTCTCATTTGACTGTGATTATTTGTGTACTGAGACTTTAACATAGAGACTATTTAGCTAAAGATAGATGACCCCTCTGAAACGAATAACAGGGAAGAAAGATATACAAATTTATTTCATTAGAGCATAAAGGGATGGATATATCAAGCAGAATCACCATAATCATATTTAAAAGTTAGAAGGTAGTTCTAGTATTTAAAATTTGTAAAGGAAATATATAAAAATATAAGCAGATCTGACTTACAATGAAATTTGAAGTATTTCTTTTTAAATTTAGCTCAGATTTTAATAAAAATTTAAGAAATTTATTTTTAATTCAATTTTTATTTTTTATTTATTTCGTATTCGTTTTCTTTTATTTTAGACCTTAAAATCATTTTTTACTTCTTGCTCTATATAGTATACCAATTTCTTTTGATTTTTATTTCTTTCATCACTCAAACAAACTATAAGGGGAGGGGAGAGACTGTCCGCAATTTTCTCTTAACCAACCTTGAAGACTTTTTATAAATTGAATTGCGTAGAATAAGAACTTGACCCATCCAAATGAGATGTGATCCACGCAAATTAAGGAATTGTAATGAATTAAATAGAAAAAGCTTACATATAAGCGAAGCCAAATTGAATATAAAAAAAGTTTTAAAAAGTGGGAATTTGAACGTTGGAAGTTAGAGAATAGTGATTAATATAGCGAGTAGTAGTAGTTGATGTGTGTGAACTTACATCCACAGCTGACAGCTTCTTGAGAGCTTCTTGTCTCATCACTGTCTATTTAGATTTAACAATAATGATCTCTGAAACGAATATCAAGGAGACGTAACAAAACGTTAATAGATATTTTAAAGTTAAACAATAAATATTGAAAACTTCACTCGAAACACAGCGGAATTTCTGTTAAGTAATTCTTTACATGGACACGAAATTCTTTCTCGAATTTAAATCACCATATTAAAATTCGTTTCTTCCAAAAAATGAATGAATTTAAATCAATGCAGTTTTACATGAATCCTCTTTTTTGCTATAAATAAAAGCTTTTTTGCATTACTCATTTTGCCTTACTTTTTTTATTTGTACTTTATATGTTAATGATTTCTTTTTGCTGTATTATAAATCTCATCATTCATAAATAAGATATTTTGTTACAGATTTCCTCATAGTTATTTTCCCATTGCTTACAGCGAAAGTCATTAATCTGCATACAACAGACTTTCCCCTCCCCATAGACGCTGACATCAACACTTTTCGACACAATGTAGAGAGGTCTACACGGATGGCTTTCAATTTTAGGTCTACACTGCATATCTCTACCTTTTTCGAAATATAACGAAAATAAATTTGGCAACGTCCTTCACTTATGCTCTTTTGCCTCATTGAGTGTCAAAATCATAGATTGAGGGGAGCTATTTTTAAGCGATGGTTTCAGCGCACTGAATCTTTTTTATTGATCATTTATAGATTTTTTCATTTGGGCTTGTGTTACAGGTGCTCGATCCATGCGAGTCTTCTTCAATTTTATTTTATTTCTTTTTCTATTTTTTTTAGATCAGACGATTTCTCTTCCTCCCCGGAAGGGCTGTTTGTCAAGTGATTCGGAAGAAAATATAAAAAGAAGAAAGAAGGAGGGGGAAAAAAAAGATTTAACTTTTTTCTTCCTGATTTATTTTTAGCACTCCATCCAATGGTTAGCGAAAAGTTTCTGTTAAAAAAAAAAGTAATACGAAACATTTGCTTTGAATGCTGTTTGTGATAAATTGTCGGACAATTCAAAGATGTTTGGATATCTTAGAACAGTTAAATAAATGTAGCCAGAGAGATACTAGGGGTCTTTTGACTTCTTTTTCGAACGTTTTCAGACAGGATGGATTCAGACAAAATAAAATTTGAAATGGCTGACTACTAAGAGATGAGTAGTTCATGATATTTATGAAAACTAAGCGAAATATGAAATTAAATGAATAAGTAGACCATTTATTCAAGCTTAATTCCTTTATTTAATTTATAAGAAACTGATTAAATCTGGCTAAATAAAAACGAAAGAATAAAGATTAGTAAAATTCTAACTTAATTAGGAGGATGTTGCTGAGAATGACCTAGATACCTAATACTATGAATTTAATAATTTCGGGAGAACCGAAATATATATATATATGTGTGTGTCTTTTCTTTTCTTGTTTCCTGGTTGCATATTTTGTTTTAATTTACTTTTTTGAGTAATCCGATTTTTGCCTGGTAAAATTCATTACTGGAGAGTTGGCATCATAGAACATGTTTAACCACACAATTCATTCCCCTGGACTGAATGTGCATTTTTGTTTTGCTGGACATTCAATCATTTATTCATTTTTCTGTAAACAACTGCTTCGTTTCTTTTTTGTTTCGTAATTTTCTTTGTTAACTGTTCTGTTTTATATATATATATATATATATATATATATATATATATATATATATATGATTGAGTTTGCCGGTTTTTTGTGGTATTGCTTTTAGAACTCTTTTTAAGTTTAAGTGATTGAAATAGGCGTATAAATATGTTAGGATATTTTTTATACTTATATTAGTATATTTAGGTCTAAATGAATATCTTTCTTGTGTTTCCTTTCTTTCATTTTTCCTTTGTTTGAAATATTGTTTTCTATTTGCATTTCTTTTTAATTTTTGTTTTTATTCCATCTTGTTATAATGTAATTCACTGAAGGGTAATGATTGGATTTGTAATATTTGTATAAACACACATTTTTTCTATTCCAAAGTATTAATTACATTATCTCCATTACTTATTCTTACTTGTATTTTTCTTACTTAGCTATGATTTTAATGTTTGATTTTCAAATTGTTTGTAATTTTTAATAAATGTTTTTGTCTATATTGAATTAATATTTTGTTCGATGTATTTAATGAAATTTTTGGCTTATATTCATTAGAATGTTTTACTATTGATTATAATTTTATCTTTGGTTATTTGTTTAACTTTTTGGCTCTTCTTTTAATTCAGTAGCATTTTAGTTTTCTTATTCTAAATAAATTTGTAAAAGGTTTTAGGGATTTTATTAAGTATTTCATATTATTTTGTTCACAAATAAATATTATACATTTATATATTCTTCAAAGATTTTCCCCAATGAACAAAATTGTCCCTTAAACGGTAATGTTTAAATAGGTAAGAATTGGCGAAAAATGCCTATTTCGTCGATGTTGAAGACATATTTCGAGTTGCATTCTTCAAGTATTGAAGACAATATATACTGCAACTAATTTGTAATAGTTGGTAAAACATGTTGGCAAGTACCTTTACCGCAAACAATTTTAAACGCTATGACGTTCCTTTTTTCGAAACATTCTAACCAACTAGGATTTGCAGGAAATCCAATGTATATTTGTTTTACTAGTTCCTTTGCTCTATCCAGCAATAAAGGTTCTTATGGGGAAGCCTTTTGAGACCTAGCATGTTTGAACTAAACAATTAAACTGGTCTCTAAATCTTTGTATGTAACCGAATTCGTGGGTTTCGTCTCTGGTTCAAAAATACCGCTCTCAAACATTTCCAATAATTTCATCTCCATTTTTAATTATTGTCAACAATGTAAAGTTAGCAGCAATGCGAAATTCTTCATTGAACTTTCGATTTTCGATATCAACTGCCTTAAACAGCTCCATCTTTATTTTAATTATTGTAAACAATGTAAATTTAGCAATGCAAAATTCTTTATTGAATTTTCGATTTTTGATTTGCTTCAACCTCCTTAAGCAACTCCATCTTTACTTTAAATTTTAACCGAAACAGCGTTTTGTTTTCATGAGTCAAAAAATCTGACTCATACATATAATTTAATAAGATTCAAGCTAATAATGAAACTGAAACTGGACATTTTTATTTACGTGTTTTTGCAATGTGGAAGTGAGTGTAATCAAAATTGTTCCTTACATTAAAAATAGGTTATAGTAGGAATACTAATTCACTCAATATATTATCAAACGTTAAACCCATATGTTTTAAATATTAAGTTTTAATAAAAAAAAATCTAAGTATTAAGCAAAACGATTATAAAAATTCATACTATAACGATGATAGAAAAAAAATATCGATCGGAAAATAATGATGTTTATAAGAGAAAGCGTAAGAGAAAAATTATGAATAAGGATGATATTTAGAAAAAAATTCTTGAGTTGAATGATAATTTTGAGAAAGAATTTTAATATTAGAAGTATTAAGTACTTTTTATTTTACATTAAAAATAGAGAAATTTATTTAGTTATCGATTTTCATTACGTGATAATAAAATAGAGAATGTGTGTATTCATATAATTAAGGAAGTAATTAAGTATTTGTTCTATAAATACAATTTGAAGGATTATAACTAGGAACCTTGAAAATAGAATATTAAATTTAAGAATAAATCATTTGATAAGATTAATTTTAATAATCTTCTTATGTAATAAAAATAATAAATTAATTCCTAATAAAAATCTCAACATTAAAAAGCTGTTAAATCGAATAACAAAATGGACAAAATTCTTCTAACAAAATTCTTCCTATAATAACAAATTAGTAATTAACAAATTAACTAATTCTAAATAACAAAATTCTTCCTAATTATAATAACTTAGATATAAAAAATAATGATTCATGTATGTGTAATGTTTACAAAGGGTATGTCAATAAGGAATATTAACATGTTATTACAGGTAATTTGGATATTTTTGAGGATGAAAAGTTGAGAAACATATCATGAAAAATGTTACTAATTTCAGACTCTTCATTTCGAAAAATTTATTTTATGTTAAGAAACAAATTATCTTAGGTATTGATGGTTTTATTACTAAATTAACGATTAATCATGGTCTTCCATTAGAGGCCTTTAAATAATTTTAAGACTGTATTAATAATGATATTAAAAATTAGTTTTTAAAAAGTTGATATTAATAATAATGAAGTTATTTATTTGAATTATAAAAAGCTATTATTAATCCCCAGGATAGATTTATTGTTACTTACGCTTACAAACCACCTAATAATTATGCTATTATATGCAAAAAATTCTACATTAATTTAAGTAAGAATATACTATAAGAAGCATATGCTGAGAATAATAACTCTTTTAGAGTAGTAATCAATAGTTAGAAAGAAATTTCTAGTATAATTATTGCTTGATGAAAGAAAATAGGTGTCAATATCAATAATGTCAAATTTCCTTACATTTTTAACATCTAAATTTCATAAAACTCCTATTAAATTTAGAACAGTAGCTAATGTGTCGAATACATATATACTACTCATGCTAGTAAAAAATTACAAAAAATATACAGAAAAATTATACATATAATGAATAGAATTGATGATATTATTAAAGTTCTGTAGAAGATTTGTAAGAATTTTTTTAATATTAATAAGGTTATTGTATATGAAAAATATAATTACTTCTCTATGTTAGTTTTAAAAGAATATATATATATATATATATTATTATTAATAATAATAATAAGATAAACATAAACTGAAAAGAGGTATACCGCGAGGTGGAATTGCAAGTAATTGTTAAACTAATAACTACTTACATTTTTATGAAGATAATTTATTAAATAGAATAGTTTTAAGATGTTTAGAGTTTTTGGTGGATTTATTTTCTTTCAAAATAACAATATTATAGTTATTAAATTTTTTTTTTATCTTTCTATCCAGATTATTTAAATTTATTGTCAACTAATGTTAATGTAAATGAGTCGGAATATTTAAATATTTTAAAATAGAAGATAATTAAGTAATATATATGATAAAAGTGATATATATTTTTTCTTTTGAGATTCATAATGTACCTTAAAGTTGGAGTTCTTTATGCCTGAGCATATTTCGGAATATAATTTATTATTCTATTTTAAGTAATATTAGACATGCGACAAGATATTTACATTAACTATGATAAATTTTAAAGAATTTGTCAACAAACAGATTATCCTCGAAAATTTATTAAGAGACAATAATTATAAAATTTAATAACTTTTCTGCTTTAAAATTTTGTTTTTAGGAATTTAATTTTTGATTTTATTTTTAAAATTACCTTATTATCAGCTTTAATTTTTTGTTTTAAATTGATTTTTACAATTTTTCTTGCTTTAGTATTCATTCTCACAAATACAGGGCATTGCTCTACTCTTCCGGTGTAAGCTTTAACTTAGTTACCATTAGGAGGATGTTTGATGTTAATGCGGTTGCTAAGTTTTGTGTCTCGTGTAAGTTTTTAGAATCTTTTTAATTTGATTGGTTTGTTATTTAGTTCGTTCTTTTATCTATTCCATTACATGCACATGATAGATATTTCTTTTTCTTCATAAATTTTTCTTAACTTCTTCATTTGCATCTAGATATTTTGAAATTATGGTTTTTCTGTAATGATATATAACAAGTCATCTGATGGGATAATTTGGTACCTGTATAACATTTTTAACCAGTAAATCTAACTTCAAAATTTTAAAATGTTTCATATGATTTTCTTGATGGTATTTCTTTCTATTTATAATTGATTTTTCTAACTTTGGCTTGTACTTATGCATGTATTGAATTTTATCTACATTCCATTAGTTATAAGTTTAGTATTTTTTCATTTGAATTTGTCTCTTACTTCATTGTTATGTAGTGTAATGTTTGCTATTTCTCTTGTTTTATGTATTCATACATACATAAAAAGATTATTGAATAAAATCATTCGAATTTATTTTTTCTGTATATAAAAAATACTAATACTAAAGCATACTAATTAGTATGTTTTCAATATTACTATTAAATTTTTTTTCCGTTTTAATTTTTGTTTTTATACTAATTATTTAAATTACTTATTTGCCTTGAATTACTGTTATAATTTCTGTTTGTTATATATATACACACACACACACACACACACACACACACATATATATATATATATATATATATATATATATATATATATATATATATACAACGAAAAAACCAAAAAGTAGTTAGATTTTATTAAATATTAGCAATAACTACTTTTACAATATATATTCAATAACTTATTTACTTTATCTTAAATACGTTTTTTTTAAATAAGTTATATATACTGCTGTTTGTAGAAAATGCAACACCATGAAAGAATCATCAGAATCAAATGAAATTTAATGCAGAAACGACTTGTACTGATACAAATAAATGATGAAATTTTCAAAACAAAAGAAACAAATTAAGCGTCCGAAATCAGTATTTGGTGCAGCCACCATGCGCTGCAATAAGTGCTGCTATACGACGTGGCATGGAGTCAAACAGATGTTGAATATCTGCTTGAGGAAGAGAATTCCATATCGCTTGTATGCGCAACCAAAGTTCGTCTTTGGAAACTGCAGGACGCGGATCACGAGCGAGACGCCGACCAACCATATCCCACACGTGCTCAATAGGCGACATATCCGGTGAATAAGCAGGCCAAGGAAGAAGTTGCATGCGTTGTGCTGAACAGAAGTCTCGAACAGTCCGCGCAACATGTGGGCGTGCATTATCCTGCTGAAAGATAGCTCCAGGGATGCCTTGAAGGAAAGGAACGACTTCGGGCTGTAGCACTTCACGGACGTACCTGTTGCTATTGAGATTACCCTCAATTCGTATCAAATTGGATCGTCCATGATACGAAATCGCACCCCAGACCATAACTCCGGGTGTTCGACCACTATGTCGTTCAATAATACACTCAGGAAGGCAGCGTTGACCGGCATAACGTCTAACACGAACACGGCCATCATGGGTCCACAAATTGAAGCGTGATTCATCTGAAAAGACAACTTGGTGCCAATCAGCTCGCCTGTCTCTGTGCTCAAGAGCCCACTGCCGACGCAGCCGTCGATGATTCGCCGTGAGGGGAATCCTGTATAAAGGCACCCTTGCACGCAATCCACGGCGCAGCAGACGACGACGAATTGACGAAGCCGACAATTGTACACCTGTAGCAGTAGACCAACGTGCTGCCAGCTGCCTGGAGGAAGCTGTGCGATCATTCACCGCCATGCGGAGCAGGTGTCGATCATCGCGCTCTGACGTCAGCTTCTGTCTTCCAGTGCCTGTTTTTCGAGTTGTTCGGTGCTCGTCGGTCCACTGCTTCCAAACTCGCATCACTGTGGAACTGTTCCGCTGCATACGAGCTGCTATTGCGCGATAGGAAAATCCTCCTTCTCGAAGGCCGATTATCCTCCCTCGTTCAAACTCCGTAAGTTGCTTGAATTTCTTATTCTTCCGTCGTGGAGGCATACTCAGGTCTCACTAAACGTTTGCCACTAACAAATAATCATAGACTTTTTTCAACGTCCCGCTACAGCACTTTATTTATACGCTTTCAGCATCAATTCAGAGGGCGCTGCGCGCGCGCGATGGCTCTGAAACTTTATTAATTTGCATAATATCCTATAATTGACATTTGCTGCGAATTTCATTTGATTCTGATGATTCCTTCATGGTGTTGCATTTTCTACAAACAGCAGTTTAGAATAAAAGAGAAAACCAACTGAGCTGATATGGAGTTTTTAAAGATGATAATTAACGTTGACTAAAAGATGATTGTGCTCTAATGTTCGTAGAAAAAAATTGTATCAAGGTGTAATTGATATTTTAAGATATAAAATTTTTGGAAAGCAAATTTATTTGCATATATATGAAAATCTGATAACTTCTGGTAAATTGTTAGAGGAATGATAAATTAAACAAAATTAAAAATATAACCAGATATTTACAAAACTTCTAATTTCTTTAACTTTTTGACATAAGAGAAATCTTAACAGTTAAATATTTACATAAAAAAGTGAAATATTACTATAACTATAAGTAACAGAATATTACTATAAGTAACAGAATATAATGGAAATCATATATAAGGATTGGAAAAATTTATGACATTAAAGCTATTTTTAAAATTCGACACTTTTTTTTTTCAATAATTACATATGCCTCAGTAAACTCAATTTTTGAAAAATAAAATTAAAGTATTTGATCGTAATATGGTTATTCTTATTTCAAACTGAAATTGTGATGGATGTAACGAAGTTTTCTTAAAGTAAGGGAAAACAAGCGGCTATTAGTACTGTTTTTCCTTTTTAAAAATAGAAGGGAATTTTGATTATAGCTTTATATTTTCTCTTTAAAAAGCACTTCCTTTTGAACGCAGTATGGACATTTAAGCTATAAGGTCACTTTCCCATTTTTCTCGATAAATTCATTTCTTCCAAAGTTTATTTCTCTTAAGACAAATTGGCAAAGTAAAAAGACGCAATTTTATTGTTTTCATGAGCCGAACTATATTTCTATTTAAAATAAGACGAATGTAAATCAAAAAAGATCCAAGTTCCTATTATATTGACTTCACTTCCCCTACCCCTATACCTGTCTGGTGACATCCTGATATAATGAGAAATTTCAGAATAAGCATTATAATATATAAGATAAGCATATGAATCCAAAAAGCTCGCTTACAGGTGAAAGTAATACTACCATGAGTGGGCGTAAAATTCTGCTGCTATAGGCTTCCGAAAACACTGTGATACCTCTGTGAACAATAAGAGATTCAAGAAATTTCATCACATTTTACTGAAGAGCATTAAAAATCTAATTTAAGTTTCAACTCTGCTTTAGACATCTTTCATTCCGAAACCACCCCCACAACTTTAATTTTTGCTTCTTAACTTTTAATTTAAACAGAAGCATTTATTGTGCTGGGTACCAAGAAAAATTGTTCAGTGTTTCTCAATTTCTGTCTAGACTGGCGATAAAGGCACGTGTGTGGTAAGAGCTCCATTTTCCCTTTGAAAATAAAACCACCCCAAATAATTAAACTTGCCAGACCAAAACAACATCCAAAGAAGCCATGCAAAATTACGATAACCTCGTTTTCATTGAAAGTTGTTCGATATTTCCAGCTTCGTGGATTGCTATAGCTACTTCTTAATTTCCTTTTCGCAGAAGTGGCCGCGTTAACTTAGTGGTCAGGGTCACAAACTCAAGACTGGCGTTGTTTCGTCGAGTCGTGGGTTCGAGACTGATGCCACTTAAGACCCCCGCGTATCAGGGCTGGTACTTGTTAAATCTATTCAGGCTCCAAGTCCTCCTAGAAGAGTGTAAGTTTGGTGAGAGAAGTGTCATCTCAGGTGAAGTCCGAGTCAATTGACAGAGTTTCAAAAACACGAGGTCCGTCACCATTTGCCCTCGTTTTGCTTCTAAGTGCGACGTTAATAAACAATGAATAATACTTTTCTAAGTAGAAGGGTCAAACGTTGGTTAACTTTGAAATTAATATTAAAACTGCCAAGAGAGAGGGGCTGTGTTACGTGCAATGGTCGTATTATCTTCAGATACCTAATTTGATTTTAAACTCAAATTTAGGCTTTTTGTATTTGAGGTTAAGTTATCGTTCAAGAGTTAATTTAAACTCTTCTCATCCTGGTATCTTAACATTTTGTGAGTGACTCATCCATTCAAGAATCATCGTCATCATCGTAATCTTCCAGTGATCCAAAACTACTCAAATAAGCGAGTGAAATGATTCGCTCCATCTTCAGTAGGCCTGAGTGCAGCTGCAACATTACGATAATTAAAAAAGCTAAAATAGCAAAACTGTTTCAGTGCCACTAAATTACAAAATAATTCAGGTGTATGAAATTTCTTTTAAAAATTAATAGATATTATTTTTAGACCCAAATTATCGTGATAAAGTGCACATGAAGTTGATTTAAAAATGTTTTTATCTGTTATGTATCTACAACATTAAAATATGTATCAGTTCCGTAGGGTAATGGAGATTACCATTCAAAGAGTCAAAAGACGCCATTTTCAGAGAATGAAAAATTATACGAAAAATAAAAAGTACAAAAAAGTTTATTTTATTTTACATTTTAAGGGGTTTTCTTATTACAGTTCTTACAGTCTCAGAATCTACAGCAAGTCAAATAAATACTTAAAAAAGTTCAACAAATTTTTTTGAAGCATACATTTTTCACAAAGTTCTCTATGGATATAATTTTCAGTTTCTGTAAATTACAAACTTCAGCTTGAAATTAATTTATCAACTCATTGTTGACAAGTGTTTTTTTTAACAGAAGTTTGTTCTTTAAGCAAAAGCAATCAACTTTTTAAAGCAAAGAATCGATTCTTTATTGAACGTTTTGCAGAAAAATAATCTTTAAATTACTTTTTCTTAGAAACAAAACCAAATAAAAAAAAACGATAACTATCAAAAACAATAACAATAAAAATAATCTTATCCGTCTACCAAAACGGAAACTTTTTACTGTTAAAAGAAAATACATAACTCATTACATAAAGTTAAAAAAAAGTAAACAAAAAAACGGAAATTCATTCTTTCGGGGAGAGAAAAAAAATAACAATTTATCAAAAAGTGTTTCTTCGAAGAAATGCTCCATCTACTCTCATTTCCTCTTTCTTCGAATCTTTAAAAAAAATGGATTCTCAGGCGTTGATCATTTTCACAGCCGTTTAGGATGCAGCCACAATTTCGAGTCATTTCCTATTCAGAACTATTAATTTTTCTGCTCGGTTCATTGAGTGCTGATTTTGTTTTCCAGAAGCATTTGCTTATTTCCGGAGAAAACGAATTAGAAGCAAGTTCGGACTAAGGGTTATCATTATTTCTTACGATTGTTTATGACACCTAACTTTAAAGATATTATTATATTTAAAATTATATTAAAATGAGGATTTGAGATAAATATGAATTAATTTACATTTAAATGAATTAATCTGTTTATACTTATTTAATTTATTTAAGAATTATTTTCATTTCTACATTTTAGCTTTTTTAACAATTAAATGGTGCTATTCTTAAAAATATATTGTTATTAAACACATACGTGTTATCATTCATTTCTTCAAATTAAGAGCTATTTTAGACTTATAGTACTAGATTTTTCAATAATTATTATAAATTATTTTAACATTTATTGATAAGAAGTATCTTTTGCTTTAAATTTTTAACAAATTTCTAAAATTATAATTTTAATAACAATGATACATTTGGATGGAAATTTAATAAACAGGAATTTTGCTTTATATCGAAAGATTTCTATGAAAAAAAATGAGTAATATTGTTTACATACTCACAAAATCAATAAATTATTACCTCATTTCCAATATTTAAATTTGGCACTTTGTTTCAAACAGTATCTACAATTGCACGGAATGCAAATTTTAAAATTTTGTATACCATTCAAACATCCATGAGTTTATAAAATGTATACTCTTGATTAGAAAAAAATTACGCACTTAATTATTTTCACTAATTTTTTTTTCCATATATCATATTCATTTTGCTGGTGAATCTAGTAGCCCTTTTTTTAGGTTTTTCATTTATATTGACAATTCAGGTGGATGACTGAAAATTTTTAAAATACCCTTATATTCCTTTTATTTTCAGCAAAAAGGGTCAAAAGAATTCATTTATTTTATATACACAGCACCATCTTAATTTTATTTCTTAATTATTTTTGAAATTAATTTTTGAAAATCTCAAAAAGGTTTTAAAAAAACAATCAAATATTTTACATTGTATAATATTTTAGTTCATTAATTTTTAAACAAAATATTTTCATGAAATATACACATTTTCTTAAGAACTTACTCTTAAATTTTGATTTTTCATTGGTAAGAAAATAGAAAAATATGTTGAGCTCCTGAAAATCAAAGCTATAAAAATAATCCAATCTCTCTCTCTCCTATGCTCTATTTACTTTCATTCCATCTTTTTTCGTTTAACTTTTTAATACGTGGCTATTTTATGAAACTGGATCATTATACCATTAATTCAACTTATTCATGCATGACAAAAATGGGTTTTGCAGCAATAAAATTTCTATTTATACTTCAAAAAGAAGGAACAATAATACATTATTTATTTACTGCATACGTATGTAACATTTGTTATATTCAGAAAATTTAACTTTTACCAAAATAGATTATATATTATTTATCCGTTGTAATTGTAAATAACTCTTTATATATATATATATATATATATATATATATATATATATATATATATACATATATATATATATTTCATACCTTAAAACATTTCTCAAATATTTCTATTAAGAATAGAGAAAATGCGAAAGATAACCCCGACGGGAATTCTCAAAAATATGGGATATAAACTGTTAACATTTAAAAGAAATACAGCCATAGACAAAAGAATTAGGCAGTCTTATCTTTTCACGTTAACTGCGAAAGTGTTTCTCGAAATCCCTTAATTAGTTTATTACGACATTAATCTCGTATTTAGACACCAACGTAAGCAAACATCATTGCATTTAGCAAACAATAAAATACTAGTCTGAGGCTAATGCGAATTCGTGTTTTTTTTAATAAGTATTATTCTGTGTTCGCTGCTTTTAATGTGCATATATACTTTCAAGCTGTATTAATTTGACAGTAATCATAAAGTGTATCCTTTTTAATTTCTAAATAACCGAAAAAAAGTGAACTAAGTCATACGCAGCTTTAAAAATACAGTTTTTAATCACGCAGTGAGGTGTCAAACTGAGGTTGCAAAAACAGTTAAAAGTTTATGAAGTCTTATTAGCTGGTTAGGTAAATGTCTTGAAATTTTAAGTGAACATTTAAATCACAAAAGAATAGGAGGAAAGAGGATCATCACACACACAGAGGACTAATTGTTAAAGTGGGTTGTTTTGAAAAATCGCAAACAAACATAATATCATCTACTTGTTGATTTATGTGTGTGTGTGTGTGTGTGTGTGTGTGTGTGTGTGAGAGAGAGAGAGAGAGAGAGAGAGAGAGGAAAAGAAGAATAAAATTACTCCTTTTAATAGCTAAAGGTTGACTTGCCAAAGCTGGACTCAATGGTTGTAAATCCAGGAAGAAAGCATGGCCCTCTAAAACCAATAGAAAATATCGGTGTTGGGAAAAATTCAGTTGATTAACTTACATTGATTACATTAACAGCTTCTGAATGTCAATATACATGAAAAACATTTGAAAATAGCCTTACTCAGTTAGTTAATGTTATTTTAATATTTAAGGTGTCTAAAATACCTGATGTGACACATGTAAAGTGAAGGGTATGCTCAGAATACCTTCAGGAATGTATAATATCTACTGTTAAGCACGAAGAAGATAGTATTATTATCTAGGGATGAATGACTGCCGATGGTTTGAGAAAAATGGTCATCTTTGAGGAAGCACACTGAACTTTAATCTGTATATACATGTACTCGAAATGGCCTTACAGTCATCAATTTCTCAGATTTTTGGACTCACAAACATGAGTGGGATTAAATTCCAGCAGGACAATGCTACGTGCCATAAATCTACAACAACTATGAAGTAGCTTAGAGACAATGGTGTAGATTTTTTGGAGTGGACCCACTATCTCATGATCTCAACCTTAGAGAAAACTTTTGGAGTATTCTCAAATGCAAGGTCGGGGAATATCTAGTTACTTCAACAGAGACATTAAAAACATTCTACAGTAAGAATGGAACAAGAAACCAAAGACTGTTGTAAGACAGTGGGCCTCATACTACAAAGAATTAATGCTGTAATTGCAGTCAAAGGAAATCCAAACATATAATAATTTTTTTAAATAAAAAAAGTATCTTTATATTTTCCAAATATAACGATATTTTACAGGCAGAGGATTTTTAAAGGGTGGCTAATACTTCTGTTCACGGATGAATATTTAAACATTTTATACAAATATGCTGAAAACAACTAACAATAATAAAAATGTTATGAAAATGCTTGTTTAATCATCAAACGACGCTTTAAAGAATTAATCTAGGCAACATATATACAATTAAAAACAGCTTCTATAAAATATATTGATCAAATGTTATTCATATATTTAACAGTTAGTATTACTTTCTAAAAATCAAAAGAGGGGTTGTTCAATATGAGCGTGTTAAAAATGCAGAACCTTCAGAAATCAAATACAATAAGTAAACTGTAGAAACCTAAAATCAGACCAAGTCAAGTATTTTCCTTGCACACACATTGGCTTAATGAAGCTTCACGAATCTACTAAAAAAAAAACAAATAACACAGCCAATCAGACATTTGAAAGGTCTATAAACAAACATAAAGTATTTAACATCGCCGATAACTGCTCAGACTGGCTAGGGGTTGTCACATAAACTTTCACTGGAAATAGACACACACACACACATATAGATATATAAAGAGGCCCAATTTTTCCAGAATGTTTGCTTTCCTCCTCCAAAAGTAAATTAATACACTCAAGAAGAAATGAAAGAGAATGTCACGGGGAAAGCTACCAAACTCATAAAAAATCAGGAAGTAGAAATAGTTTTGCTAGCGAGTCTCTAGGTGAAATTTGATTTATTTTATTGCAGTCTTGTTAGCAACTCTATTTCATTAAAACAGACAGTGTAAGGAGATTTATTGCGAAAATTATTAAATGTAATTTGTTTATTTTCTTTTTCATTAATTTGTTTTAGATGTGAAAAACTAAAATTGTATTTCATCTGTAAGCAGCCGAAGCATATGCGATTGGATATCTCTCTCACCAAGTAATAATAAGCAAACGGATATTTCTTTCTCAGATAACTTTATTAACAGACCCCTTCGTTAAAATAAGAACAAATAGAAGAAGTTTTTATACATCTTGATAGGATTATTTTTTCTAAAAAACTTACTTTTTCTGCTTTTAATGAATGAAACGTGAAAATGCGTATTTACAACAAATTCCACTTAAAATGTAAATTTCAAAAGTTTAATGAACTAAATTAAGTTCAATTATGTATTTTTCCTATTAATTCAATATGAAGTTCATCAAAGCTATTATTAATGCATTGCAAGTGATTTATAATTTTTTAATTTATGAAAATAGATTTATTCTTTTAAATTCACCAATATTTTTACTATGTTTTTTAAATCGTAGCAACTTTTTATTTTCGATTATAGACTTTAAAATTGTTTCCATAAAAAATTTCCATTTACTTTTATTTATTTATTATTAATAATAATAATAATGGGAATCGTGTAAAATAATGGTATATATGGGACTTAAGAATCGATAGTTCACGTGTTAAAAGAATATCAGAGTTGGGACGAAAAAGATGCTTTGAAAATTTGCCGAATAGGAAACTTTCCTTCTCTAAGCAATTCCAAAATTAAAATTATTAAAGAGGAGAACTAACTAAAATGAATATTCGACTTTCAATTAAAATAAAAATAAAAATTTAAAAATATGTTTCAGTTTGAAAGTTTATATTTAAATATCCCATCATGCTTAATTTCTATTATCGCATAGAGTTCATTTCGAAAACAAATACTCGCACTTAAAATAAACGCTTTCAAATATTTACTATTAAATTGAATTAAAATGATTGAAAACTTTATCTTATTTTTGCAGTAAAAGGTATTTCAATTTTCCCTTTTTTTCAGTTTCATAGTAAAGAAATTTATAAAAAATTTTTCGAAAGCGTCAAAATGAAGCTCATTACGAATTGATTTCTCGATTTAGTTCTTCATTAAAATAATTTAATAGCAACCATTTCATTAACTTTGATTCACTTACATTGTTTTAAAAAGTTCTCAAAGTCTTAACACTGTAAGGAGAAGAATGAATTAGCTTAATTGGGCTTAAGAAAAATTAATTAGTTGTGTGATATAAAATAGAAACCATTACAGAACTTCTATCAATGAATTGGAAACTAAGCATCTTATGTAAAAATTATTAACGGCAATGGAGTAGCTTCTAATTATAAATACGATATGACAAATGTGACAATAATCAAAGCGAAAGGAAATGCGTAAGAATTAAGCACAAAGAGCTTATTCAAATTGCATTAATTATATGCTAATTATGCGTAAAGTATTTATTCCTGCTGATATAATCAATTCAAATAGATACAGTCTTAAAATAATTCTCTGTCTCGATTTTTCTATTTCGTTTGTTACGGTATGCTTTTATTTTATTTTATTTTAGCGCTTTGTTTTAATTTACAGAAGCAGAAAATGTTATAAATAGAAAGCTTTTCACACTTTTGTGTTGCAATTTATTAGTCTTTGTGATGTATTCCGTTTTAAGGCACAAACGTGACATCTTAAGGTTAAGGTTCGGGCAACAAAACGTAGTATTGAGCTGAGTAGCACTGAGCAAACTGAGTTCGGGTATAAGAAATATTAGTGTTTATATTCCGCGAGGACATAACTGAGCACGTTTTCGCGTTTTGAATAGACATTCATTTTACAATAGTTAATACTACTTGTTCTCTATTAGAGAGAAAAATTAGTAAGGCTAGCTATAAACGTGAAGGGATAGTCTGGGAGGGATATTTCGAACAGATAGTCTGAATTTTTTTTAATTTCTCATTTTAATTTTTCGAGATGAAATTTTATCCAAAAAAAAAAACCCTTTTATCATCTGATCTGATTCAAACTTCGATGAAGAATACAGTTTAGGCTCTTCAGGCTGTAAAAAAGATGATGTGGGCTTGTGTGTAGGTGATAAGTTTTGGTACATTTTATTCTGTAAAGAGCTTATGATATCCATATATTCCCACTCATTGTTGTTCAAGTTAAGCATTCGTTTATTATATTCATTTTCAGACCTACTATGCCGTTTGATTTATTTTGTTATAATTGAAATATTTGAGTAAAGCGTAAATGTAATCCATTATTTTCCTATGCACATTAAAACATTAAAAAGTACTACTTCATTTAAAATGGTTTCATGAAACAATAACTCTAACCTGGTATTGATATGTGAAAATTCAGCATGGAAAAATTTACATTTGAGTCATTTTCCCTGAAATATACGTCACAGTTAGAGTTAGCATTCAGTCTCATTATTTATATTAATAAAAAGAAAAGTTTGAGAGTATATCCACGCAAAAATTGGATAACTGAGAAGCACGAAATTCAGTACAAAAAATGTATAAGTACTGACTGTGTGCGAATAGTAGCGATTTTTTTTTCTTCAAATTTTGCTTTGTAGTTTCTTAAATTTGACGTTAAAGGGACCGCGATATTACAGATTTTGTCTTTATTACGCGTAATTCATATTGCATCACATGACGTCATGATCTATATTCTGAATATTCACAAAGTTTTTTGAAAATCATTTCACTTATTAGTTTTGTTTGTTCTTTGAAACAGAATGTTTATATTTTTGTACATTTGTGTTTGTTTTCTGTGGTAGATTTACGATTCTGTTTCAAATGATTGTTTCAATAATGATATGTTACGATCTATTGAGCTTCATTACTTCTATCAAAATAATTTACAAACAGCATAATAATGATAATCCTCTTTTCAAAACTTCTTTACCCTATTTCCCGAATCTCAAAATGTCGAAATGTTCTTTTAACATTTTCTGTGGTATTATCCAACTGATTATAATGGCCCTAGTAACCGCTTTCTAAGTGCCGGACAAACGTTCAATACACGGTTTGATATTTCTCCTGTTATGCAACTCTTTTTAATTTATTTCGAATTAATTAAAAGCTCTTTTCTTGTTTAATTCATTTTTTTAAATCATAATATAATATTTTATAATAATTTTCTTCTTCTCTTTCCAAATCTTGCCATTAATTAATTTTTATTTAAAAATATTTTTTATTATTAAATTTATATATTTGTTACTAAATTTATATAGTAAATATTTTATAGGAGGTTAATTTGAATAAAAATTATTGAAAATTATAATAAAGCTGGTCCATCATATTTTTCATTTTCGATGAGCAATTTAACTTCCTACTACTAAACAATATATTCAACAAAACGCTCAGAATTTTTACTGCAGCATATCCATTATTGATAATCCTTCAATCGAAATATATTCTAGACTGAATTGTTTTGGTGGAGCAAAAATAAGAACCAAAAATATTTTTGATTTCCAGAATTGAAAGAACAAAATATACTGTTGTTTCAATTTTCGATTTTGTTAATAACGATCATTTATTTTAATGAGAATATGTAACAGAAAAATTATAACATTATTTTCTACTTATATTTTAATTCTGAATATGTTTCCATCTTCTCTTTAAATTTTTTTAAAGTTTGTCTAATGTTAAAGGATAGAACCGAAACTCGAAATAAAAACTTCAGTTGAAAACTACTCCAGTATTAATATCGTATCCATGTCTTACTGCCATATAAAGTCAATGAGACTATACAATTCACCTTTGTTAGAATAAAATTTTTCCTGCGAACAATATGTTCCATATTACATTTCATATACTTTAGTGTCAAATAAATTTCAATGAAAATTCCTATTTCAATTGAACATTTCTAAATTCTTAGGATACGGCATGATAAATCGTATACGAGGGAGTATTGTGAAATTTTAAATCTCTCTCTCTCTCTAT
>BMAW01116549.1:159569-176754 GCA_019974015.1 Nephila pilipes
TTTTTTTTTTTTTTTTTTTTTTTTTTTTTTTTTGCGAAAAGTTACGATTTAATGATTTTATTTCTGTGTTTTGATGGTGTTGGTTGTTTCTTTTTTCCACACACTGATGTATTTTCCACTAAATGGCCAACACTACCTGCGATGCATTGTGATTCGAAACAAGATCGCATAATATACTAAAATATTTAAATTGGAATAAAAATTATATATTATGCGGTATTATTTACATTTTACATTATTGTTTTTCCGACATTGTGGCCCCGGGAGATTTTGGTCAGGGTCTCACTGCTGGCATTGTTTCAATCTAGTCGTAGGTTCGAGCCTCATGCCACTGAAGATTGGTCGTGTAGCGGAACTAGTACACATTAAATCTGTCGAGGACTCAAGTCCTCCCGTTAGCGTAGTGTAGAAGTTAGGAGAGAGAGGTGTCAGATCAGGTATCATCCTCGTCGCTTGATCGAGGTTCAAAATTACGAGATCCGTCGCCAATAGCCTTCGTGTGACTTCTAGTGCGACGTTAATAAAACCAAAATCTTAAAAAAATTTCCGATATTATCGAATGAGTCTTGAATTGTTGAGTGCTAGCTCCCTAGCTCATCCTAGGTGTACATTACAAGCAAAAGGGATAAAAATAAAATTTCATAGAATGTTACTATCTACACTGTTGGTACTAGGTACTATTATCTATTGGAGTGCTGTTGTCTCTTTTTTGGCGATGAACGTGAAAGTCTACTCTTCCTTACATGATATCAATTGTAATCTACACACTTTCCGTATTCTTCTTTAGTAAACCCCAATTTGGATTTAAATATCATCTATCCTTAAGCATTTAAGTTTAATTAACTGCTTTTATTTGAATTTGATTAATTATTTTCATGTCCATTTCTTTAACTACGAGTGTCATGTTAATTATAACTTTTGTGATTTTAGGAGCATTAAATTATGTAAGTAAAAATTATTTTTTAATCAAGCTTTCATTTAAAGATACATTAAAAGGTATAGAAACATTTTTAATGTAAAATGATATATAACTTATAAAAGCTTGTGAAGAGCTTCATTAAGATATCTAGATAATTATCTATAAATTAATTACCCCACAGCTACTTACTTATATATGAGATCATAAGAAATACTAACGCCTCACGTTTATATAATTAATATATATTATCTTACATTTAAAAGTATTTTTGTATCTTTTAGTTTATCTTTAAATAAAAGCTTCATTTAAAAGTATTTTTACTTATATTGATTAATTATTTTCAGTTTGGAAATTTAACAATGCAAAAAATAATTGCGTGATCTATACGTGTGGTCAAAATTTCAACTTAATCCGTAAGTCCGTTTCTTCTTGAGTTTACCATAATATTGTCATCGGAGTTATACGTGTAAGCAAAATTTCAATTCGATCGTATGATAGGAGGTCGGTTAAAATTCAAGAATAATTTTTGAATTAGAAAGACAAAGATGTATTTGAACATAGCAAGTGAAATAAAAACTTGTAATAAAATATTACCAAAAACGAAGAGCTCAGATTTATGCATTCACAAAACGTTCTTTAGTCGTCTAACGTTTCACCGCTTGCTTTCCGTCTCTGCAATATAGAGTGAAAATTGCTCGTTTAGATGTTTTCTGTCACCCCTTAAATTTTTGCCTATGAGTTTCGAAATACCCTGCAATCAAGTGCTCATTTTTCTTCTATATTTGTTCCAGCAAAATCTTTATCATGATATTTCATATTATATATTTAATTCCATATTATAATGTAACATAAATTTACATTAGTTGAGTTGATTGTTTTTTAATACCCTACTCAGAAGAAATACGAGGGGTGTCGGTGACAGACATCGCAATGTTGAACCTCGGTCAAGTATGGAGGACGACATTTATGCTGACACCTCCCTCCCCAAACTTCCCCACCACACCAAGGGAGGACTTTGAGCCTCGACAGTTTTAACGTGCATTAGCCCCCACTATACGGCAGGTCTTTAGTGGCATCAGAACTCGAACCCACGAATTCGACAGAAACAACGACGGTCGCGAACTCGCGACCATGACCACTAGATTACCGCGCCTCAAGAAACATTTGTATCAAGTCTAATAAGATAAAAAAAAAAAAATTTGCAACATCAGTGGAAATTTTTGTTAATATAATTTTCTATCTTATCATCTTTATTTTTGATAAAATGTATTTTTATTTTATCTCAGATCAGATTAATTTTTTTGTTTTTAGTATTTACATTAAAGGAACTGAGAATGACAGATTGCATGAAAGCGAAAGTGGTATCCTCTAACTCTTTGTTATCAGTTCTTCAACACAAGAATGGAATGAAACAAAACACAATTTTTATTATTTCAGCACTTTCATTAGATAAAAAAAAAATGAGTAACACAATGAATGTACTTATACACGGGAATTTTGTGTTATGATAACGTGTATTTTTCGTCTTTACAGATTTCTGGAGTCATAATTAGCCCATGTGGCTCATTTTGCTGTAATAAATAAATAGAAAATTTGTAATAATTCTTAATATCTAGTTTAGTCTATAATTAATTTATTATATCCAAAAGTGAAGGACAAAACATACATACTGTTAATAATTACCAGTATCCAAAATTTAAAATTATATATATTTTTATATATATAATACATAAGTAATTATTAATCTCTTCAATAGACACAATTTTTAATACTTATATAAATTCATTATAAATTACATATTATAACAAAAAAAAATAATATAAATAAACATAAAAAATGTTAAATTGCAAATATTACAAATTTAAAGTAAACATATAGTAAAATAAAATTAAAAAAGTAAAACATAAAGTTAAAAATAAATTATCTATAATTTAAAACTTACAAAGAATGTAAGTGAATCATTAAATTGCTGAAAATATAATATTAGGTAATATTCAAGAATGCATATTAAACATATAAATATTTAAAAAATAAGAAATAAAACTACTAATTTTTTTAAAAAAAATTATTATAAATTACTACAAATTGAAACCTAGCCAAAATCTACAAAGAACATCTCAAAAGAAATGAATTATAAGAAATTAAATCCAAAAATGAGATAATATAATCCCAATACTGTCTCGGATTTGGGACTGAGAAAAGCGAATTAATATTTACACTTAAATTTTCTTATTATACCAATTTTTAAAAATCCTTTATACTAAGAAAAAAATTGTAAGACATATATAATTTTTTTTAAAAAAAATACAGTTCTTTTTACATATATATATATATATATATAACTGTTTATGCTTCTTCAAGAATTTCTTCGATATATAGTTTGAATAAAGTTTATGAGATGTCTACTCGATTAAAACAATCTAGGAATATTTGACTGTATATATTATTTTAGAAAACTTTTTTAATTAAATAGCAACCGAAACAAATAAATTAAAAATAAATCTTTACACAAGATAATTCTGATAAGTATGACTGTGTTCTTGAGGCATATTTCTTACAATCAAAATATCTAACAAGTTGATCAATTTTAAATTAATCTCTAAATTTTCTCAAATTTATAATTTTTTTTTCTCAAATTTTGAGCAGTTAACATTTAATCATTTTAAATACTCAGAAACACCATGTTTATGTCAATTATTTTCATCATAACGTTTTAGTTTATTCTCCATGAGGAAATGTATGACCAAAAAGTAATCCAAAAAAGTAATATTTGTTCCTAAAATTAACCTGCTTCTACCAAAAAAATATCTTCTGAGTTGTAGTAAAATTTAATATAGAGTTTAATATCTTATACTACTACGACTAATGGTATAGTTTTGTATTTGCAGAGTCTGTAGGATTTCACTTGTAAAGCAGGGAAAAGTCATTTCTCTCCAGCTGGTTGGAAAGGTACTAAAACGTGGAACTTTATTAAAAACGAGAAAGAATCACCGTCAAAACGAATGTAAATATTTAAAAAAAAAAACTTTTCCTTTTCTATTCTTGATTACATTTAAAACGAAGAAAGAGAAAGTCAACTTTTTTTGATGAAATATTTAGATTTAAATATATATAGCTGTATACTTTTTCGTCAAAATCATTCGAAAAAATTTTTCGACAAAAATACTCAAAACTATTTATTAAGTGTGTATCTGAGGAATAATACATTTAATGAACTTAAATATATGTGACTTGTAATAATATTTCAGACATTTTATTTCCTTTTTATGACAATATTTTGTGCTACACACAAAGCATTCTATAATATAATCTTTGAAGTTAATTATTAATTAACACTTTTAACGGATAACTTACTTTTAATTTTCTTTTAATTTTTTTTCTTATTTCACTGTAATTAATTTTAATTTTCTCTACATATAAGATATTATTGCTTTAATAGTTGTTAATGAAGGATCATAAGTCTTTTCGTAATTGTGATAGTTTAGGAATGTGATTAGTTTCGTTCATTACAATCAGCAAGTTGGTTGGCTTCAATTAATGTCACATCAGAAGCTATTCCTCGGCTATTAGCAATGAGTTGTGTAATCTTGAACTGCAATAAAGTGACTAAGATAACATTTGATCTGGTACACATCCCATCCTAGGATGATTTCCTAGTTCAGTTCCATTTCATTTATATGAACTCCTATTATTCCAGACAACTGTTTTCTTGTAGAATCATTAAGATCAGAATGACAAATTAAATTTATATCTAAAAATAAGTTGTGAGATGTTCACATTAATAAACTAAGAACGGAAAAGAGCAGCATTTCCTAGCCATGTATAAAACGTCATTCTGAAAAGTAATCGGAAGAAGAGATGAATAATTTTTTTGTGTGGACAAGTTAGTTTGTTGTGGTTGTCTTGTGAATAGTTCACTTCCCGATATATAGAAAATATAAATATCACTATTGTAATCCTTAATTGACGTGTAAAAATGCATTGCAATGATAGATGTAATGAGAACACCTTTTTTTAAAATTGAGAATGTTTATTCATTTTGATAAGAAGGAGAGGCAATAATTAAGGCAAAAGACGTAGCTCCACAGTCTCAATTACATCGAGAAAGAGAGAATTTTACCTTATCATCAACTTTATACGTAGGGATTTTTTAAGATCCTGTGGTGTAAGATGAAGGGATTCTGAGGGATTTTGCTGATGTCTATCAGTCTAGTACGATTTATGACTACGATAAAGTTGATTCAACAGATTTTATGAGCGCTAAGCTCATAAATTAATTATAATGATGAACTCTTTACTATTGGGTTACAGACTGGGAGAAATCAGAAAATTAAATTGTGTTTATGTGAGATCATTACACACACACCAACATATATATATATATATATATATATATATATATATATGTATTATTGTGTGTGTGTGTGTGTGTGTGTGTGTGTGTGTGTGTGTGTGTGTGTGTGTGTGTGTGTGTGTGTGTGTGTGTGTATTAGGTCTACCAGAAAGTTTTACCAGTTTAAGATGTGAAAGAAAATAATACATTTTTATACATTTAATATTATTTAAGGTACAATATAATTTTAGTTCTTACTTATAGCCTCTTGCAAGCGTGATGATAATTTGTCAATACTATTTTTGAAAAATGCCTGGTTTTTAAGAACGAAAAATTAAATGTAGTTCTTGCTTAATACATATAATACATACTTCTGGTTTGAATTTTTTTCCCTCAAAAAATTTTGCTGGGAGAGAAACAAATAATAATTGAAAAGTGCTAAGTCTGAGAAGTGTGATGGATGCGACAGAATTTCCCAACTCAGCTCTGCGATTCGCTGACAAGTTGCCGAAGCAATATGCTGTCTTCTCGGGATACCAAGATGCAATATGATGTACTTCCCGTTGAACATGCTAGCCTCTTTTCTTTCAGTACTTTGTTTAAATCATCTTCTTAATGACATACTCTTTCCGAATTAAACTTTACGTAAGGTTACAAAAGGTCGGTATGTATTCGTCCTGTAACGTCCTATCAAATACACAGAATTTTCATAATCAGGCTCAAATTTGGTTTAGAAGAGTGCCAAGTGTGATTTTTTCTTTACCATGGTTGCATACAGAGGTAATCATTTTTTCATCAGCAGCAGTTATCATGCAGCCCAATAAAGGTTCACTTTAGTTCAGAGTAAGCAGGGATGTGTCTCGGACGACTCGATCAAGCACATTTTTTTCATTTTATTCATGAAATACAAGTCTAAGAATATTTATAGACTCATCTTAGTAACAATGGTCCAGGCAATATATATAACTGTATAACAAAAAAAACGACGCACCAAGAAGGAATTGCCCAATTGTAATGAAATTTTGTATGCAAAGACATTTGGACTGAACATGCAAATGATTAAAATTTGGTGTCCAATGAATGAATAGCGGGAACTACGGCACATCGGAACTGCGCACTCAGCAGGTGTATATAAGAAGCGATTCTCAACCTGATGGTCAAATTTTCTGTTGTATTGCGATTTAGGATACCTTTCAACGACTGAAAAAATGCCTCGCAGCAGGATTCGAGCTCATTACGAGCAACTGTAGAGTTTGAAAGAGGTCGTATCATTGAATTGAAAGAGGTAGGTTAGGCAAATAGGAGAATCTCTCATCATATGGGTCGAAGCGATGAGGCGATTTGAAGATGCTGACAAGAATGGGTGGACAATGGCAGATTTCAGCGTCATGATGGTAGCGGTCGATCTAGGCCCACAGCAGATTGGGAGGACAGAGTGATTGTCAGATCAGCTGTCACAGCTCCTAATTCATCGTTATCAGCCATCAGACGTGAGACCCGCACACGAGTGTCCACAATGACCATATCCACCATGAGCGTAGATTTTGCTCTATCGGCAAGACGGCTGATAGAGCAAAATCTACCCTCGTACCGACCGCTACGCCACCTGCTACTCCCGCCGACACACTGTCGAGCCAGATTATAGAGGTGCTTGGTTTGATCAGGTTGGAATGATGCTGACTGGGGATGTATAGTGTTTAGCGACGAACCCGCTTCCAACTGTGTTCTGACGATCATCGAAGACGTGTCTGGAAACGCCCAGGGCAGCGTGCCGATCCTGCTTTCCTTATTGTACGCCACACAGGCCCTCAACTAGGAGTTAGGGTATGGGGTGCCATTCCCCTTGATAGCCGGACCTCTTTCGTCGTCATTAGAGGCACACTTACAGCACAGCGGTATGTCGACGACATTCCAAGACCTGTTTTGCTACAGTTCCTTTTGCAGTACCCTGGCCTTATTTTTCAGCAAGATGATGCCAGACCACATACGGCACGTGTTGCTATGAAAGTGTCTTACAGCTTATCAAACACTTCCTAGGCCAGCTAGATCTTTCTCCAATCGTGTTTGTCTGGGATATGATGAGAAGACAATTGCATCTACCAGGGAATGTTGATGACCTAGCCCGACAATTGGAGCAAATTTAGCAAGAAGTACTGCAGGAGACCGTCAGGGAGCTTTATCACTTAATACCACGTCGTGTGGCAGCTTGCATCCAGGCTAGAGGTGGGTCAATACCTTATTAAGCTCGTTACTTTGTAACTATGTAACTCTGAAATCATTCAACTTTAAAATCATTCAACTTTTCTGAATCATTCAACTTTTCTGAAATTTTAATTATTTTCTATTCTGTACATAATTTTCCTATCTGCCAATTTTTGTCTCTATCGGACAACTCCTTCTTGGTGTGTCGGTTTTTTTGTTATAGAGTATATATATATATATATATAAATAAAATATAAATTTTAAATTATTGAAAAAACTCTTCATATAGTATGTGATCATTTATTTTATTTTATAAAAGTCTCTACTCAAAACTCATGAAGAGCATATTTTACAGTTACATTTTTATGTGATTTTTTAGTATATTGTAATTTAATCTCACAACATGTTTTGAAAGATCATTAGTAATACAACCTTAAAGAATATATACTTATAACTTATATTGCATGTACGAGACGAACAGTTTTTTCTGATTACACGAAAGCGTTTTATGGAATCGCTTTCTCAATACTGATAGCGTTACTCTTTTATCACTCTTTCATGAATTTTTAAATTTACTTGAAATAAACAACAGAAATCATTTTAATACTCATCGTATGAATTAACATATACTCTTCTGTGAATGTGGTATAAGAATTATATTCATTAAATTAAGCAATGAGGGAGGTTGGTATATATAAAACTATTCACTTCTACAGTTTAATTTGGAATTTGATTTTTGATTAGCTCAATATTTATTTATGATTTATTATTTCATTTTCGTGGGATATTTCTTATTCCGTTCTAATAAATGTTTATAAATGGGTTTGGTTTTTTAGGTTTGGATTTTTATGCCATTTATTAATATTGCCCTTTTATTTCATGTATATTACACTCTTTCGAAAATTTTATTTTGCTCATTACTCTTATATAAATATAGTATTTTTATAGCTCTTTTATTCTACAAAGTGATGGATCCTCGAGGAACTGATTATAACTTCTAGATAAGATGAAATTAAAATTCTTGCAAAGATGATAAATTTCACAGCCAACACTGTTTAAATTACACAGCAATAACTGATAAGAAATTCTAAACTATCATTTTGTCTATTTTTTGATAGCTATGAATGAAACATATCTGTCAAAATAAATAAACTTATTTAACCTATTTGTTGTGGATGGTTCAACAGGTGCGTCTTAGAAAAACGTGTTATCAGTCAATTTCGAAATATTTGATGAAGATGTCGCATCATTGATAAGTAAAGTTAAAGAAAAAATGTGTTAAAAAACGCCAAATTGACATAAGACTGAATTTAAGGAACAAATTCTAAATTCTGTAAAATATTGTTGATAAAATTTGGCTTAACGGAGTATTTTAAAATGTCTTGAAAATATACGAGTACTTTTTAAACTTGAAAAAGTACGAGATGCTTTTTAAACTTGGAAAAAAATACGAGATATGAATATTATTACATAATTGCATTAGTTTTTCCTTTACCGTAATTGTTTTTAAAGATACTCAGTACCTTAAAATTATCAAAATATCGAAAAAAAAATTCATAACCATGTTTTAATTTTAAGACTTTTCTAAATATGTGTACAAAATTTCATAGCTTTAGTTGCCTTATTTAGAGTGATATTTAAATTTTCTTTAATAATGTGCAAAATAATTATATTGACTTTCAAAACTTTAAACTGCATTTGACATTTTTTTTTTTTTTTTATTTTTCATGTCGGACATGTATTTAAAATTCTAAGACTTTTTTGTAATCAATATAAAGTTTAGTAATCTTGCTGATTGTTTGTGTAATATGTTTGATTATTATATACGAGGAATAAGGATTTAGAGATATAAATAGTTATTTTTTTAAAAGTCTACAAACTTAAATATAGCTAATATTTTTACAGTTTTCCGTAGAGTTTGATAGGGGAAAAAATTCTAAAACTGTGAATAATACTGGTGCAACAAAACATAAGCACAGAATTATGAGAAATACTTCTAAGAAATTAAGAAGAAAAATTTAATTTTAAATAATAGTTTTGTGGCCTAATCCTGTTACCCATCTTCTCTGTCCATTTAAATATTACTCGAATCACGAATCTAAATTTCAACTTAAGATCATCCACAGATAATGTAACTAAAATAGTCAATTATGTTTTAAAATTGAGTTTATTAACTATTTGAAAAGGGGAATGCTCTCAACTAGTTTCAAATATTTTGCCGCGAGTATTAACAACTTCTATAAAATAGCAAAGAATTCGCTTAAATGCGATGTGAGTAATCTTCCAAATAGTTAATCAGTCAAACAGCATTAAGTCCTATTCGCAACAAATTAAGTTGACATGCAAGAAAACTCCCACGCCTTTCATAACATTTTTTCTATTCAATTCTCTGTCGCTTTTATACGACTTGATTGTATCCACTCCCCCACTTCTATCTATCTATCTATCTATCTATCTATCTATCTATCTATCTATCTATCTATCTATCTATCTATCTATCTATCTATCTATCTATCTGTCTATCTATATATATATCTATATATATATATATATATATATATATATATATATATATATATATATATATAAAGTTTACTTAATTTGAATAATCACATTTCATTTGAATGGAAAGAAGTTGAAAACTTAAATATAAGATCAGAAAGAATCCCCATAGATGTTAATTAAGGAAAATTTCGGGAATAGCCCGAATTAGTTTGTTGAAATATAAAAAATTTAAAAATTCTTACTGAAATGTATATTTCATATGTGTTGAATTATGGTGAACTTGAATATTTTTTCATAAATATCGAATTTTAAAAATTTCTCACAGTGTACCGTGTCCCCTTAAAATTTCAAAAAGTCGTTAATGCTTATGCAAAGAGTTCATAATTTCTTTATACAGTTTAGGATTATCAAAATTAATATTATCATGAAATTTAATCATGTTCTTTCTTTAAAACTTTACATCTGATTTTTGAATAAGGTACCAGTACGCCTGGTTCCTTATACTAAACATTTAGGTTGAAACAATCACTCATATCTTGCGTTGTATTTTAGTTAGAATTAAAATAACTTTAAACACATATGTCTAATCTTTAGTAAATTCAAATTTATAGGAAATTTTCACATGAATTAAAAATAATTCCAGTCGTTTTACAGTGCGTTATGTCCTACAGGTAAGTTGTTTTTAAAAATTAATCTCATATATCATATTTATCATTTATATTTAACAATAGATTATGAATTTACTACCGTGTATTTTTGTACTCTGCTGAGAATTCCTGGAATTTTTTCTAAGTTAAATTATGGATATCAGCTTATATATAGATCCACTAGTTCACTCACACAAAGATACTAAAGTATTTTTCAGTTAGCCGCGCGCAAGCGATAAATCGCCTAATGTAGCATATTTTTATCACTTTCATTATACATCTTAAGTTTATGAAGTAAATAATTCTAAATGAAATGGTTGTTCTTTTACTGTCAAAAGTGTCTGATTACATTGGTTTGTTGAGTCGTCGCCAAGACAAAAACTCAGATGTTGACGAAAATTGCACCCAGCTAACGGAAAAAATCCCAAGATATACGTTAGAAATAATAATAGAACGCCGTAGACAATTCGAACAATTGAAGAGGAATATAAATTTAATCTTCAAACTTACATTTAAGATGACAGATTTGAACGTTTCAGGAATTTTTCTTCATTTCGAGTTATATACGGGTTTTGAATTTGGATTGATTTTTGGAAACTTTTAGCTGATACGTGGATCCGCTTATATTAGGAAACATACGGTGCACAGAATCTAATCAATCATATTATAAAATACAATTAGATTGTTGTCATTACAACTTGTGAATCGAATTTTTTGTGATATGATAAATATAAATGAATGGGGGGGGGGGGAAATAATGCAATAACAAGAGGAAAATATGTTTTATATTTACCTAAGACTTAGCCTTCAATAAACCTTATATAGTGGGCTTTCAATATGTATTGTCCATTGCTCTCAATATTTCTTCTTTTAGATCTTATGTATAAATCAAACGATATTTTTGTTCTCTGTGGCATTGATCTGCATGATGGTTTATCTGCTCCATTTATTCATTTCATATACGATGTTTATAAACAAAAGCGAAGTAAGAACAATAGCTCAGAAAGAGATCAGAAGAAAAGTAACTGAATAAAATCATGAAGATTCATCTTTATTATTTCTCCACTTGTTACACAAAGAAGCATAAAGAAAAATATGCCCGCAGAAAATATTTATCAAGAAATCAATTATAGTTAATTATCATTAGTGCTTCCTTTTCTATTAGTAATTTCGCAGATTTATCTTTCTCATTATTTCATTTCACGGGTGATGTGGAAAAGTAAAGATGAAAAGCTACTGCATTGATGTAGATGATGAAGATTTAATCGAAACAAATAAGGGAAAATTCATCTCACATGTATTTTTTTCCATTTGGCTGTTAGTAGATATAAAGATAAATATTTTTATTATGGATTTTTCAAATATACATAGTTACTCTCCAGATTTTATTAATTTTTTTGGAGATTTATTTCATTTTCTAAACAAATATAAATATATTTTTATTTCGGATATTATATTTTATTTTTCATTCTGTATCTTATTTATCTAAATTATTTAAATTTCCTCAATTAAGGAACAAATTAACTTATATTTTTACGAAACTTTATTAGTCAATTTTACTAGTTAGTTATATTTTTTTATGTTAGTACATGCTATATATTTCATATCTTAATGTAATTTAAGATGAATTTTGATTAATTCTTAAATAAAATTAAAAACCTAATCACCCAGAGATAGAAATTGCATCTAAAACAAATAAATTATCCACACAGTTTCTTAAAAGAAATTAATTTCCTTCTTCTTCAAACATCAAATATTTGAGGGAAAACGTACGACACATAAAACTATCCGATACAAAATGAATACTGATTACTTTGACTCCTTTTAAGCACTTCTTTTAAAAAATAGGCTTATTTTTTTCAATTCGACAAGTCTCGTAAATAAAAAGGAAAGAAAATCTATTGTTTGAATTGTATCTTAACATACTTTTCAACGAAACTTTCGTGATTATCCTTGCTTTTTTTTTTTTTTCTCTTTCTCTTAGTATAGATTACGTGACATAGCATCATTAAAGGAAAAAAAACAATCAAAAAATCCATAGAAACTAATCATTGCTAATTAGTTTAATTTTTTTACGTGTGTTAATTTGCCACAGTAGTTTCGTAATAAAATTAGCATTTAAATTTAGTTTCTGTTACAGACATTTTAGATTAACCAGATTAATTACACTCAAACTTTCTGACATCGAAGTATAATGATTTCTTTTAATTTAACGAAATTCCAAAAGTCCAAATTACAAATTAAAGAACTGAGAACTTTTACCGTATGCAAATCTTTATTAACTCAATTCTTTTATTAGCATCAGCGTAGCTTGAAGCATTTCAAAGTAAGATGCCCCCAGTTGAGCTTTGACTTGTTCATTCCGTTTAAAAATCCATTAACGACATTTTTTCTTTTCTCTTTGCTTGTTCTTCGATTAAAAGGAGTTAAATGCAGTCTTAATTGCAAAGGGAAAATTTAAATATAAAAAGGCAGTTTTTTTGTTATGTTATCAGAAAAGAATGAGAATTTTTCTTCCTTTAAATTAGCTCAAACAAAATAATACTTAAAAACGAATTCTTAATTGAATGCTTAAGATTTTAATTTCAGCTTAAGAGCAAATTATAAACAGATGAGTTCCCTAAAGAGTGATCGCGATGTATTGCTCTAAGAATTCATTATAACTCAGAGACATACCTTTTCAACATACATGTTTAAAATTTACATCTCATGGCAGAAAACTATACAGATAAGTTGAAATGCTCAAAAAGTTCTTTAATTTTAATGAATTAAATGAAAAGTATTTGTAACAGGTGCATTACCCTGACGTTGGATCTGTAAAATAACACTTAAATTAGCACAATTTAGAGCAAGAAGGCAGTAATTAAAATAAAGAAGTAGAATAATTAAAAATAAACAAGAAGAAAAAAATAAAAAGTGCAAAATAATTAATAATTTAACTTTAAAAATTACTTAGGTTTTCTTGAGTTTGAGTAAAGAGATTTGTGCCGTATATGATGATTATGAGAAAGACACTTTTCCATTTCAAGACCAAGAGAATTGTACTTGCAGCGGATTTCATGATTCTATGTTAATTTAACGAGACCGAGAGACGATAAAATACAACATTTAAATGAAATCGACAATGAAATAACAAAAATGACTATGAAATAGAAAATATGCCATATCCAGCTCCTTTCCAAAATTCCAAATCTAGTTAAGGTATATTTGTAAGTTATTCCAATACTTTTAAAGATCAAATGAAGATTACCTTTTTTTTAAGTAATTTTTTTTTAATCTAAGCATATTGTAGCCGAAATGCCGTAAAAAATTGGTGAAATTCATTGATTGTATAGTGTTAAAAATAAACAGATAAACATAGTAGTATGTATATATGTATGTGTAGGCATTTATGTATATATATATGTGTGTGTGTGTGCGCGCGCGTGTGTGTGTTATGAAACATCCTGTCGTATCTCTCTCTCAAAAGTATAATCCAATTTTGAAAAGTATTGTAGTCATGTCATTAACTTGGAATCAATAATTCAAGCGTTAGACAGCTTATCTTTGTTGTTTATTCATATTTGCTATCATTACACATATACTCATCACATAGCAACAAGCATCACAAATTGAATACAGACAGACAGCACGAGCAAAAGCGGCTGATTGAATCTCTCTCTCTCTATCCCTAGAAATTTGCATTTTTTTACATAATTCTAATGTTCTAGAAATAAACAAAAAAATCTGGAATTGGAATCAATATGTTGATTCATTAATCTGATGGCGTGATGTTACGTCATCAGGCAGTTATTGCTATTTTGCTTTGGTTTTCTTTAAACTGATATTTAAGAACAAAAACAAAGCTAGATGACTTTAGACCAAAATGAATTAAAAGTTTTCGCGGAACAATTGCACTATGAAATCCCTGTATATATATTCTTTACATATATAAGTACATAAATCATGCGTATGCGTCATTGATATGTATAGATAAATAATACACACGTATATGAAATAGTTACAGTTCACCCTCTATAATCCGGCACTTCACCTTTCCAGCCTTGGCAGTAATGCGACGTTCATACACTTAGCTGACAAGCCATAGAAAATTATTTTATGCCACCTACTTCAACAGATTAATATAGGTTATCGGTTCAAAAAAGTACATTTTTTTTGTGATTAGAGTTATTTCATGCGTTTGACACTTTATTTGTGTGTAGTGTATAAAGTTTTTATACAATCATACATAGTTTTAATTGTTTGAATGCTTTATTTTAGTGATTTTTCAGCAATCTGATAGTGCTCTGGTCCGATACCTGCAGTACTCTATACACATAACTATATAAGAGTACTGTATGTACATAATTGTATAAGAGTATTATATACACATAATAACCTATATCCTCCTCAGACACAAAGTCAACTTTGAACCATAAATTTTAGAATATTTTGTATCAATTGGTTCTAAATGTATGAAAAAGTGCTGAAAAAATGTTTAAAAAAATATTTTAATTTTTGTTTTTGAGAAATTAAGTGCCTCCTGGAGGAGACATCGGGACAAAGTGACATCATCATGTTAATTTAAATCTTTCATAAATCTTAAATTAATGAGTAATTCATAATAATTTACATAATGTAAAATTTGAATCACAAAATATTCCTGTCGGAACTGCTTGCACAAGAATTCTTACTTTACAAAATTTATCATTCGTTTTTTTCTCTCTCTTTATCTTATACTATTAAATAATTTCTCAATTTTATGTTGTTTCTTATTGAAAACTCGCGATTTCCAAGAAATGTCATCTGAGAGTACGGGAGTTATAGTTTTTTCTGCCCAATATATTTGAATTCTGGGAAATTTTAAATTAGACATAATTACAGTGATCACTAAGAGCTGTTTCATTTCATTTTCTGATAGAAACCGATTATTTCCTGTATCCCTTAAATATCTACATTGGGTGAATTCAGTTAGCAATTAAAGAATATCATTCGGAGCTGAAATATATGCCATAATTCAACTTTATATATTCATATGCCATTTCACTTTATTTTCAAATAAAGTGATTTTGATAGCCAATGCCTCCTACAGGCTACACTGAAATAACAGCAATTTAAATCAGAAGTGGGAAGGTTTGAGTGAGAAATTAATAATCTTATAAATAAACAGCAAATTTAAGGCATTCAACAGTGTATTTAATAATTTTTATAATACAAATAATTAAAAATATGAACACTTAGGGAGTGCAATTTTCTCTCTCTCGGAAAACATCATTTTCATTTTACCATAAATAAACTACGAATAAGAAATGTTCACTAAAAATAATTTATTTCAGTACTACCATCTATTAACAAGAAAATTAAACTTATTTTGGGTACTAATGACGCCTTTTATTTAACTTGGCGGCATTTTTTGAAAGTGTTGTTTAGTGTCTCCTACAGGCGACGCCAGGACTGAGAAGGATATATAATAGAAAAATATAATTCTTTAATAGAAGCAATAAAATTTAAGCACTCACACACATTACTCTAAAAATGTGTGAACAATCTTAAGCCGACAAATGGAAAATACTATATATCCTTTTCATTCGAAATTTACTTAGAACTGGGTTTAAGTACGCTCTTTTGTTTGCTTAATGACAATTTCCTGAGTCCCATGAAGATCACTAAGCAAAGAGTGTTCTGTAATATGCATGTATATGTAGTTTAAGTTTCTCGTCGGCGTTAAGAGCTGCTTTTTTCATTCTTATTTACTTTTCTTCGCAGATGGTTATGTGTGTATCTACTTTCCCAGATTCACGAAATCCAAAGGAACCCATCACTAATATCCAACGTTCGTAGAAAGAAGCAACGGAGAGTGACCAAAGACGTAACCAACCCAAAATATCCATAAGCATCGCTTGTTCCTCCACTTAATGCTGCTTATGGGTAAAAATAAGCTCGCAATGACATACTCAGGTGGGAAACAAAAGGAAAAATGTATGATCTTATTCTGCGATTGGCGCTAGAAGGGAGGAAATTGCCCACCGACTCTTGTTATTGCCGAGAAAATCTCATGGACGATGAAATTCGTCGACGTTTAAGTCAACAAATGGCTGTGAACGAATTCTATTAATGCATGAAGCACGAATCCTTTTTATACATTTTTTCTTCAATTGATATTAGCTAAAGACAAAATTGATACTGGACTCTTTATACTCAAAATTGATAATGCTTTAATATTCATTACTCGATAAAAAATGGTTTCCATAGTTGAAAATTACCAAAAAAATTCTAAGATTGATTATTAAATATTCTGAAGAAGTTTTAAAAGGTATACTTTTGCTAGTAGTAGAAAATAAATTGTCTAAATTTAATTTTAAAAGAATTACTGTAATAAATCAGTCAATGTTTTTTGTTATACAAAGCTTCAAATAACTAATTATCAGAGCCATCGATGCAATTTTAAGGGTGTAATATTTTTTACTGATACGTAAGCCAAACTTTTCGGCAAAAATACCAATTAATGAGTTCATCTTCATCCTTTTCAGTAACGTATATATAGAATTGTACATTCTCTAACACAGATGTGGACAAATTGCGACCCGCTAAATGTTGGGG
>BMAW01116549.1:176854-238477 GCA_019974015.1 Nephila pilipes
CCCCCCCCCCCCCCCCCCCCCCCCCCCCCCCCCCCCCGCGGCGCGCCAAGACAGACAGAAAAATACGTCTTGAACTGAGATTTCTTTCCCGTGATAATCTTTCACAGCAAAACTAAGTCTATTTGTAAAGACTTAACGAAAATTGAGCCTAAATTCAATTCGCTTTCTTATCCTATTACTGCTAATATTGACCCAGCACCTGAAGAGCTGCAGCTTGAATTTATTGACATGCAGTCAGATCTCACTGTTAAATCAATGTTTAATGCTGTGACATTACTTGACTTTTAGACATATTTATCTGCTGAAAAACTTCCATGTAAGAAGAAATTTGCTGGGAAAATGTTCTCTGTAGTTCGGTCTGCATATATTTGTGAACAAAACTATTCTTGCTTGAAGATCAACAAGAGTTAAAGCTCTTTGACAGAAATTAACTTACAGACTGTGATGAGAATCTCAACAAGTAATCTCACTCTTGATTTCAAAAATAAAATTGTAGAAAAGTGTGATATGGTACAGTTGTCTCATTAAACTTATTCCAAAATTAAATGTGCTTCCACCTATAGATGATATGAAATTAGCACACAAAATAAATTGAATAAAACTCCCACTACTTTATTTAATTTATATTTATTGATTTTAATGGTAAAATTTAAACCTTTCACGAAATACAAAATTAATTAATTAAAGCAACCATTTTAAAAGATTCAGCCCACCTCTAGCCTCCGCTTCTACATAGTGGCCTAAGAGCCAAAACAAATGCCCGCCCCATTTCTAACGCCTACTTTCTGCTTGCATAATGGAAGCATAGGTCGTTATGTACCAAAAATAAAGTTACTAGAGAAGCAGATAAAAATTTTCCTCCCTCACGTTTGTTCTGCACTTAGCAGTGTAACACCTTTCGCTTATTACTTCAATCTGCAGACATCGAAAAGCTTAATTGAACAGTCAATAAATTTACAATTCCAACTGATGACACGTCAGAAAAATACAATTATTATTTATTAGGTTTCTTCATATATTATGCAACATGTCTCTCTATCTTAAATAACTCTTAACGCGCCTGAATCCAAGCTTAGAATTAAACATTAAAGTTCTATTTTACCAACTCACTGGCTACAAGCGAGACACTTCTCAAATACTGCAGATTCGATTCTTATTACCTCTTACTTTAATTATGAGTCACCCCTAACCAAATTTAACGACAAACACAATCAACTGCAGTAAATAACTCCTATTTCTAACTTACAAACATCTACAGGCTTCTTGTTATAATCTCTCCCCATATTCCTATCAATATTGTTTTACTTATATATCACTGTCTTCTCAATTCAATTCAATACACTTCGTTTCGTTTTATTGGAAATGAGTAGAAATTTTAAATATAAAAATAGGAAGTAAACCTAGGTGTTAATTAAGGAATGGTTCACGAACAGTCCAACGCTACAGAAGTTTAAATTCGAGTAACAGATTCGTCGTCAATAGACATCGCGTTGAGTCAAGGGCATGTTAATAAATAATCAATCAACTAAATTTCTTCATGTGTAATGAGATTAAACTCAATATTATGCAACTCTAGAAGTAATAGAATGAGCTATATAAATTTATCTCTAAAAATGGTGTTCCAGAAATATTGGACATAATAATGTTCATCTTCCAAATACAGCTATATTATATGAGACTTGATTAAAAAGTAATGCTTCCAAACCATAACTTTCTTTTATTCTATCCTATTTTCACATTTTCTATTGTACCTGAAAGCTACATATACCCTCTACATAATGTATTATTCAATGTTCGAAATAGTTTCCATCCTTTCAATGCACTTGCAACAATGCTTGACTAGTCGAGCAAACCCATCGGAGAAGAAGTTTTTTGGTTGCTGTCGATACCAAGCTTTAATGGTAACTTTCACATAGTCATCCAAGAAGAAGTCATATCCTATAAGTTGCTCTTTCCTCTTTAATGAGAAGTTAAAGAATCAAGAGGTGATTTCGCCCGTATTGAAGGCAATTATAAACTCCTCTCCCCCACCCTCATGTGGGTCGTCATCTCCTTCATTTTTGAGCACTAAGCACACTGACAATATCTAGGGGAGTGGGCAGAAGCAAGCGCTTTACATAGAAGACATGCAACAAAAGTTTGAAACTCGGTAAACAAATAAAAAAATGTTATGACCATGGAGCCTCTACTTTTCAGTCCAGCCTCGTATTACATTCATTTCCAAATGCTTTTTACCGAAGTTAAGTTGAATAAACACATTTTTTAGCAATGGCTAATATTGTTAAACATAACAAATCTTGATCTTAATTCCTAACAGCAATTAAATTGTTTTTAATTTCCTTTTCTTTCGTAACACGATATAATTAGCGAAATTAATTGTAAGGTGTTGGCAATTACCATGGATCATTTAATAATCCGCCCTTTCTTTCTGCAGGCTGTAATTTGCAGAGAAGTGCAATTTGTAACTCTTCCTTTTTCTTTTTAAATTTCTCTCTTTGAAGTTGAACTTCAAAGCGATTTATTTAGAACACTGAATTAATGTTGCATCAGGAACGTTAGAAGTATTGTTCTATTTACTATAAATATGTCAGTATAATAAGCTTTTCGCTACGCATTCAATGCATTACAAAAAGGAAAAAGTAATTAATATACAGATAGTGTTTAAGTAATTAAAAGTACTTATCATATAATTTATATAAACAATTGTTAATGATAAATTTTGCTTTTGTTTTCACTTGTTATTTGTTCCTCCACATTCATAACTTTTTTTTTTATTTGTTACCCGATTTTCCAATTCCTGTGTGTTATACTTGAAAACTACATATATTCTCTACATAATGTATTATTCAATGTTTGACATAGTTCCCCTCCTTTCCATGTGACCGCGATAGCCTAGTAGTCATGGTCGCGGACTGACGGACGGTAGCTTTCGTCGAGACATTGGTTCAAGATTTGATGTCACTAAAGTATCAGCCGTGTATTCAGGGCTGATGGACATTAAATATGCTGAGGCCGAAGTCCTTCTGTTGGCGTGGTGTGGAAGTTAGGAGAGGAAAGTTCCGGCTTATGTGTCGTCCTCGTCACTTGACCGAAGCTTGAAATTACGAGATCGGTTGCCAATAGTCCTTTGTTGCTTCTAGTGTGAAGTTAATAATAAAACCAATCAACCCATCTTTTTCACGCACTTGCAGCAATGCGTGACTGGTCTAGAAAACCTTCAGAGAAGAATTACGGTGGTTGTTTTCGGCACCAGAGTTCTTGGGCAATAATTACTCTCCACATCAACCTTATTTACATGTGGGTTGCCAATTTCTTCATTTTTAAGCAGACCAACGACACCTGAGAACTAAAAACTCAAATGTAATACATAAAGGATGCATGTAGCTATTGGTGCAACAAGAATTTTGAGACTCATGTAAAAAAAAAAAAAAAAAAAAAAAAAAAGGTTATATCCATGGATTCATAATTTTTCAATCAAACCTCGTTCTGCGATGCCATCCTATTACCTGTCTCTTCCGTCCTTTTAAGTATTATTCAAAATATAAGATCTAAAATTCAACTTAGTCAGAAACATACCACCTAAATAAAATATTCAATTCTATCTGGAATAAATGTTTATAAACTCCTCTAACAAGGGGGTGCTTTCAAACAGTTTACTTTCTTTAACGGCAGAATTTAACAAGTTCTATAATCTGTCAAAGTAAACCCTTAGCAGAACAAGAATACGAGAACCTCTCGTAATTGTTCTGACAGTGGTGAGTCCTAATCTCGCCTAATGCACTATGCAAGCCGTAATAATTCCGCGCAAATCTCACACTAACACTCTTCTAATTACAGCAAACTTAATTATTATTCTCCCCTCCCCTCTTTTCTTCTCCCCCCCCCCCCTCTCTTTCTCACAATACTTTAATTTGTTCGTGAACTTTGTTTTATATATTTAGAAGTTGAGTTGTTTCAATCAGGTAGATTCAATGAAATGTGTATAAAGATAGTTGAAGGGTCAGTTTGCTACAGTACTTTACAGTGGTGTTCCCAGAAAATAATTTGGGGGGGGAGGGGGCATATCGGCATCGTCATGAAAGAAACAATTTTTTAGTTTAGAATAACCACTTAGTAAAAAGTAAATAAAACGCTATATCAATCTTATTTCTTTTATTTAAAACTTTTAAAATATTGTCACAATTTTATCCAGTTATACAAAAATTTAGAAGGTAAAGATCATTCAAAAAATAATTAAAATACCATGAGAATAAAATTTGCATTTTTAGGGGGCGCGTTGCTTAGGGATGTACCCCCCCCCCCCTCTTTCTTCTCCTACAAATACAGAACCAGATGCACTCTTTCAGTGACAGTGAAAACTTTTCTATTTTTTTTTCCTTAGGAATCGGCTTAGTTGAAGTCCTTTTTTCTTATCGTGATGAAAAAGAATATAAGTATGAGGAGAAAAAAAAATTCTTATATATAAAATTTAAAAAAAATAATATAATAGTACAGTAAAAGCATTATATTGAAATATTTCAATTTCTAGGGGAAATCATCTAGGGGAAGGGGGAGAATATGTTCACTTACACCCCCTCTGAATACGTCACTGGTACTTTATTACGATCGTAAGATATGATTGATGGTATGTTTTGACGTTCAATCAGCGATTTTTATGCACACATTAATTTACACAATATTCAAAGTTACGTAATATTTCACTATAAAACTTAAGTGCGAAACATTTATACATTATTTATAACAATAACAAAATCCTAATTAACTTTTACTTTTATGACTCCGTTCTATTTGTTCTTTTTAGGGAGATCTTTTAACATAGAAAAAAAAAGGTAAATTAGTGTTTTACATGTTCTTTTAAATATTTTCCTATTATAACATATTACATAATATTTGTTAAAAATAATACAGTTATTACTTTGCTATTACTTGTTTATGAATTGTGAAAAAACTCAAATATTTCAGAAATAGCAATTACAAAATGTACTGTTAAAAATGTGTTATTACAGATTTTTATTTTTTGTAACTGATATCAATTGAGTTAGAACCTAGTTCATCAAATGCCATAGCATTTTTTCCTTGTGTAGTTATAATGAAAAAAAATATTAAGTTTTTATACAATAATGTAATAACAACATCAATATTTTATTTACCAAGAGTCAGAATATCGTGCTATGCCTCGAATAAGAAGAAAGGCGTACCAGTAAGCTTCAGAATTCCATAGCAGAATCGTTGAACGCCGAAAGTGTGGACTATCGTTCCGTGATATCAGCCGACGCACTAGTCGAAATCCTACCACTGTCATGCGAATATGGAATCAATGGGTTGCTGAGGGTCCTCCTGAACGGCATGTAAGATATCCACTCCCTCCTCTGACTAACGACCGACAAAACAGACATATTGAGAGGTTAGCCCAACAAAATTGTACAACCACATCACGAAGCATTAATCAGGAAATGGGCATGTTTGCAGCACTCCTAGAATCCGCTAGTATGGTGCGACGACGTTTGCAGCAGCTTGTACTGTCAGCACAGTGACCATTACTTCGGTTTCCCTTGACGATGCAGCATAGAGAGAGACGGCGACTCTGGTGCGCCGAACGATAATGCTAGATACAGGAGTGGCACAATGTCGTCTTTTCAGATGAGTCCCGATTCTGCGAACAGTATTCTGATGGCCATATAAGTGTCTGGAGGTTCCGAGGAGACTGCTCGTCGCTTACTTGCATTTATGTATAAGGACCCTACAACTGTTGAAATGGTTTGGAAAGCCATTAGGAGCACGACACGCACATCTTTAGTTCGGATCGACAGTAATTTTAACGCAGAGCGCTACATTTCTGACATGTTACTTCCAGTGGTTGTGCCCTATCTTCGAGTCCTGTCAAACGTCTTCTTCCAACAAGATAATGCAAAACCATAAGTTTCAAATAGTGTTCTGACCTTCCTCGATACACAGGGTATTCGACTGATGCCCTGGTCTGCACGATCTCTAGTCATGAAATCATATGGTCATGGGTTGCTGAGAGACTGGCTCGCCACCCCTCTCTAGCTAATACGGTTGATGAAGTGGGGCATAGACTTGAAGCAGCATGGCATGAGTTGCCCTTTTCTGTCACCCAAGTCCAGTTCGACTCCATGCCTAATAGAGTAAGGGCCGTCTTAGCTACCATGGATGGAAGTTGTTTCTATTAATTTCGTACCCCTATAAGCCCCCAAACTGCTTGCAAATTTAATCATTTTGTCTTCATGCCGTACTGTTTACGTACAATAAACATTTATTTATTTATTTATTTTTTTTTTTTGTATTTGTTTTCCTTCATGGTGTTGCAATTTTAATGGCCAGCAGTGTATGTAAAATAAAACAAAAATATTTAAAATTACATATCCCAAAAGCTTAGACTTGCTCCGTTTTTGTACAACAAATCAGTAATATGCAAATTTTAAGAGTGGCGTCACAAGCAGGAAGCATAAAAGTCAATGTAACATTTCGGCGTTTAAATTCAAAACGCCAAAAGTTATACAGATTACTCCCGATAAAAATACTAAACTACGGAAATTAAAATCGAAGGCAAGTTTATTTTCGATAATGCATCAATTCTGAGTAAGTCGGAGTGCAGTATTTATCGAATAATATCAGGAAGAGAAAAATATCAAGCAAAATCTCTGACTGGAAGACAGCTAGTGACTAATTAAAAGGACGACAGAAGAATTCAAAAGCTAGCGGATTCGGAAAAAATGTCCACCCGATAAGTTTAGAGAGAAATCGGCCTTCATGTCTCAAAGAAAATAATATTCAAAACAAAAAAATGTAAAGTTTTAGTTGATCGGAAACTTCAAAGGAATGAGGAATTTCATATCACTTATCTTGGAGATTAAGATTGGAGAACCTCGTATTCATTACATTCTATGGATACAAATGGTATTTGGTCATCTTCAGGGATGAAAAGAAATGAAACATTGATGATACCGATGGCTGGATTAATTACTGGCACAACCTGGGATTGGAAACATGATATTTCTTCAGCCTGTACTAAAACAGTAGTTGTGTCATGGTTTGAGGCTCATTTGCCTTCAATGGACAGGTATTCTTACAATTCCCCAGTAATCGCCAAACATCAGCTGAATATATGCAGATTAGAGAATGGTTTGCTACCATTTTCTGAAATATTAGCTGATCCACAGCAGCCATTTCATCAGGACAATGAATGTGTCTAATGGTAATGAAAGAGTGGTTTCGCTTTACAATCTCTCTGTGTTGGTCTGACCACCCAGTAGTTACGTAGTTAATTCTTTCAATGGGGGAGAACATTTTGGTGGTCATAAGACATGACAGAGCTTTTTCTTACTGAATTGTTCTTATTTTATTTAAATTTTGGATTCATATAAATGTTATTTTCTTTTCTTATAATTTATAAAATGTTGACTGCGGATAATTATGATTTATTACTGTTACAAGCAAGTAATGTGTATGAAATACAGGTTTCTTTAGTTTTGTAAGCGTATCTCTAATTTTTAAGCCGATTTGCAACATTTAAAAAATATTTTCTGAACTTTTGGAGTACAGGGTTCTAATCACAATTTGTTTGAAATATATTTTAATAAGTAAAACCTTATTAACCACGTATTAATCATTATCGGAAATTCTTTTGTAACCCGTGAAGTAATATAATACAGGAGTAGAACATCCTGATTTGTAACTCTGTTTCTATGATTGATTGATTATTTGTTGATTAACATCACCCTCACAAGCAACACGAGAGCTGTATACGAAGCATCTCGTAGTTTTGAACCATATTCAAGTGACGAGGTTGACACCTGAGTTGAGACCTTTATCTTCAAATTACCATATCTCGCCAACATAATACCCTTGAACCTCTAGAGATATAACGTGCTTTATTCCCGTAACAGGCCAGATCTTTATAGCATCTGCCATTGATGGCAAGAAAATAAAACGATATTAAAAGTTCTTAAATAAGCTAAAGTTTCGAGTAGCAATAATAATACATGGATCAAAAGAATCGTTTGAAATAAAATACTTACTCATTTTCATTCTAAAACAAAAAGGAGGCATATCATAAGAAGAATAAAAACAAAAATGTGTTCGTTATTTGAAAATAAACCGAAGCATCCCTTGTTTCTAGGATCAAAAAGTAAATAAATCCCTACAAACAAACGACTAGCTCCCTTTTTTTTCAATGAAAGGAGAATATTTTGAAAGTACAAATCATATGTAAATTTTTCTATTCATAGTTATCCATTCTAAAGATATTTTAACGTTAGACGGAACGAGATTTAGTCATCCTTTGGCATATCGTTGAAATTTTTCTTTCAAGTGACAATGGGGAAACAAACATTGAGTTGATAATGGAAATTCGCACATTTGAAAGGAAATATTTCAATTCTTGTTTTTATAAAAAAATACTTCGAGTTTTTGAAGTCTGTTGATCTCTCGGCTTACATATTTCGCAAAAAACACATTTGAGTACAAATTTCTGTTATAAAAAACAATATATATATATATATATATATATATATATAGTGCAAAAGGGTCTATTAAATGTCAAGTATTTTAGTAAAAGCATTCTTTTAATTCAACCGTTTCTTTTAAAAATCTATCGCAAAACTTATCATAATCTTCAATTGCCTATTCTCATATGCATAATTAATTTTGAAATACCTTTTGAGGCAATGATTCTTAAGTTGTTCACTCTTGTTCGTTGAGTTATTCAAGATTTTCTCTTCACTAACCTCGAGGACATTATAGCAATTTGTATTACATAAAATTACAATGTCTTGCGAAATAAAATGAAACATGATTATGTAAATTATATAAAGATTGAAATGAAATGGATTTATTCAGAGATAGTGATATATTAACGAAATAGAATTGAAAGGAAAATAAAGGGGGAAAGAGGATAACGAGAAGCTGATAGTTATTAGTAAATTGGATTAAAATATCGTTATTGATCTTCTGAATTAAAATGGTTCTTAATCTTAGAACTAAGATACGAAGCTACTGTTAATGAGAATTGTTGGAAACAGAATGAGTGATTTGATAAGTTAAAACTTCATTTTTAAATCATAATCTAGGATTGGCTAGTTAAATGGGATTTGGGAGAGAACGATCTATTTTTCAGAGAAAAATAAGGAGATTATCAACGACAAAAATTATCCATTCTTGAGTAATGAACGAAACATTGTATCTTGTTCTTACGTATCTTCAATTAGAGTCTAGTATTTATTGACTTTTTAATAAGAATGAAAGACGTCATTAGAATTAAATAATGAGAGAGAAACGTTACATATATACTCGTTAGTTATGAATTGAAGTCTAATATATTCTTCGATACAGTTATGAGTAAAATATATCTCGAGTAAAAATATAACAATACGACAAATAATCCTTCAAAATATACTATCTCAAAATGATGGTCTTCAAGATTTTGATTGATTTATTTATTTTTCTATTAGTTTGTTAATTGTTAGGAAATTTGAATCTAAGAATAAATACGTTGGATGAAACAAAATAATATGTTCATATAGAGCCTTCGTTGTCTACACGATAGTGTAATTTGATATGTTTTTAAATTGAATGGAAAATCATTCATTTTTACTCAGATTTCCCAATTTTTTCTCTAACATCACAAACAACACTCATGAATAATTTTCTATATTTTTTGTGAAGAAAATAGTCAGATACAATTTTAAAAAAAAGTATTATGCGAACATCATTTGAAAGCAATTAATAACCCTCATACTTTTTCCCTTTAAAATATTTTTTCACGAGTGTGTTTCTTCTGTATGCTAAGTACATTTTTTATTGGAAAAAGGAGTAAAACTCAGCACTAGTTTCCCAATAATAAAGATAATAATTGTCTTAACTATTCTATATAGTTTGTTACTATTCCATAAACTGATTCTATACCTAGTAGTTTTTGTATCTATAACATTTTTAATGTCATTTTTAATTTTATATGTCATTTTTAAGCAGATGTCATGTAGCTGTAATAATTTTGACACCCTACAAAACTCGTGCTAAAAATAATTGCACCATATTTTTAAAACTTTTCTTAAATAAAATATGAATAATATTTATTATTATATTAGCTTATATATTGATTGATGTTGAGCATTGCATTTCTTTAAAATAATAATATGAGTAAGACGTTTATTAAAATAATTACATTGGAATGATAAAAAATTTAGTATATAAGGAAATAATTTCATACTGAGCATGAAACAGAACAATTTTATAAAAATAAAAGAGTTAAATTCATTAATTATTCAACAGTATATACCATTGATTCCAAACCTTTTTACGGCCTACTGCCTTCTTCTAAAAAAAAGCCTCAATGCCCTCCTTTTTACCACAAAAAAAATCGACTTCCATTCTTAAAATTAATAATATAGATGTATAAGTTTTAAAATATTTTATAAATACAAATAGCAATCCATAAAAACTAAGAGTTTACTTTTTTACTTAAAGGAGACACCCCGAAACTAAGAAAATAAAAGTGCAGGCTATTTTTTCATAACGTTGATTGAACATTTATAAATATTCTAAACGTTGCAGACGATTTTATTTTCCTAGTTTCGCGCTTGTTTAAAGAACTGTTTTTATTTGCCTAAAGAAATGGAGGTGAGTGATTCAGAATCAGCCTCCGAAAAAAAATCGAAAAACCAAATCTGCTGGAAAGGTCATGATGATTATCTTCTTTGATCATATACATGTAATCTCTGGGCATGCTGTGCCTCCAAAAACTACTGCGTTATGTTTTCGTTCTGAAATTTTTGCGACAACACATATACAGAAAGCGTTATGAACTGGTAGGGAACTGGACATTACTTCACGTACGCATGTCACTACTACTGTTCAGAAATATCTTAGTAAACTCCAATATAAAAAGTCATGCCACATCTCTCTTATACTCCAGATCTCGGAGCATGCGATTTCGGCCTGTTTTCGACGTTGAAGGCAGTTCCGTGGCAGAAAATTTAGTATATATTCAGACGTCATTTCATCAGTGTAAAAAAAAAAAAAAAAAACTTCTAAAAAAACATTCAACTTGTTTTGAAAAGTGGGTTGTACCACTGGACCGTTACATATCATCTGAGGGAAGGTTTTTAGGGGGGAAAAAAGATTTTTTTTTTCTGTAAATATATTTCCTAATTTTTTTATGATTGTACTCTCAGTTTTTATGAAACGCCTTTTGCATTTAATAATATTTCTGAAAGTCAAGAAAAAGAGAGTGATCACGCACAAACATTCTTTTTTTTTTTTTTTTTCTTCTTTTTGAAATACATACTGTACGATGCAATTAAGTGCAATAATATAGCTTTGAGAGGAAAAGTAGGAAGCTTCATAAGATTAAAATTACTAGACTAACTGAGCATACTACAACTCGTTCGCATACCAGTTGAAAAGGTATTGAAAAATTAGTCATAATGTACTGATATTTTTGCTTAGAAAAACCTTTAAGAGTGATTTGTTGAAGTATCTGTTCGATGAGCTTTAGAATCAGCCAAGCTTTTCAATACGTTCTTGCGGATATTATCCAAAATGGAGTTGGTCCTCAATGCCTCCTTAATTAGCTTTGGACCAAAAACTTTTCTTTAGATTTCTTGAACTCCGACCGGCAAACAGTTATTGTAAAAATTTAACAAGTTACATTTGAAAGAATTAACTCAATTTGCTGCAATGCAGTTTAAATTATTCAGACAAGTTTTCAACAGTTGAAACTCAGCTTTAATACCATCTGTGTTATTAAAACACAAAACTAAGGAAAGACATTTTTAAAAAGTGAAGAAAGTTGTTTTCTGTGTGGAAAATATTTTTTCTCACACGGATCAAATAAAAGAGTTTTATACCTCATATTAGAAAAGTACATAGATTAAAATGCATTTTTTGAAATGCTTCTAACAAGTCTTGGAAAAAGCTAAGAAAAATGAAATAACATTCTCTTGTAAGGGACCATAATTGCTCGCCGAGGCATTAAAAATCTAACATCGCTGCCTCATTCAACTCAAACATTTCAGACAGTTCTGATGGATGAGATCTAAAATAAAATATGGTATGAAAAAACCGTAAAAAATTATATCTTGTAGTGAAAGGCTGATAACAAAGAAATTTATTCTATTAGCCATGTTATTTGAAAGGCCAACTTAAAGAATGACTTCGCATAGTACAATACAAAAAAAAAAAGCTTTGATAAAATGTTTGTCTATATAACATGACAGTATCGAAACTAATTATCAGTTTTCTTCTGAGTGATATTTTATAGTTTTATTTCATCTTTAGCATTTAATTTTAGAAAAAAATAGGGGCCTTGTTTAAAATTGTCAGGGGTGTTTAAGTTTATAAGATAATAAAGTTATTGTTCTATGTATAATATTTCTAACTTATTTTTTAAATTTATCAGAAGAAAGAAAACTTTTAATATTCTTCGACATACAACTGTTTACTTCTGAAACGATGCAATCTGTATCGTTGTTGATGTTCTTGTACATATATCGCTGAACCTTTATTCAATTTAGTGAAATAATTCTAGTTTAAAGAGTGATTCAAAAAGTTCAGTGTTAGAAATTGGAAAATGATATAGGGAACAATTCATTGTAGTAACTAATGCCCATTGTTTGTTTTTAATTTTCTAAGAAGTCCATGAGTATGACGTCCTTCACATCCCAAATAATTATTACTATAACTTTTTCCGAATAGTGTGACCAACATCGCCTACTTTGGAGTAGATTCCCCCGAAGCAACCCGTCGTTTTGATTGTTACTTAGTTTCTGGTGTATAATGATAAATTCAAATTTCATTGACTGTGTCAACTCGACGCGGAAGCAATTAAATTTTGATTGAGGAGCTAAGGGTAGGGAAATTAAAACTGAACAATGAAGCAGAATCAAATTTATTTTGGAACCATTTAACAAACAGGAACACATTATGGTAACTCCAGCTTACCTCAGCAACGCCATCTGTCATCAAAAGCAGGTACTTTTTGAGCTCCAATTCCATTTGGTCGAATACTGCTCTGAAATTTTAACAGAACTTTTAGCAATGTTGTAACGACTGTCCTTTATTACTCAGCTCTTGCGCCTTATCTCAATCGAATATATTACTTAATAAACACTGAGCTCCAATTGAAGACATGCAAGAGCAAACTAAAATACTTTATTAATAATCACTGGAGAGAATAGATAAAGTCGTTCGCTCTCGAATCCCAACTTAATTCAACAATCTTTGATTACGACTGAAATATGAAATCTTAGTTACCAGATCACTCGTTCGGAATTCAACAACGCTCACTAACGTAATTTCGCAGCTTAATATATTTTAACCAGAATTCTCAAACTTAATTAAGTTGTTTCAATCCAAATTATAAATCTCAATCAGCAAGTCGTTATCCTCTCTCTCTCTCTCTCTCTCCTCATTTTCCTTTCAATTTATTTCATTTATAAATTATTATCGCTAATTCACTTCACTTCACTTCTGTATTCAATGAATTTACCTAATCACGTTTTAGTTTGGTTGGGAAGGAATTGTAATTTTATGGGATTGAAATAATTAGAAAGACTCGAGATTAGAGATGAGAAAATCGCAAGTTACCCAACATCATGATATTATCATATTGGCTCTGCCTCCTTCAAATGTTTTTCTAAATTTTGAGACCGATCAGATGAATTTCATCAGAAAAAACTGTCCTAATTTTTTCCAAATAATATCAATGTCACCGTAATGACAAATACATTTGAATTATGTGGGGAAAAGTAGATTCATATAATTCAATATAAATCATTATCATCTCCTACGAGAAAGGTTAAATGTTAAGCACCGGCCTTATTATCCTCTTAAAAAAATTTAAATCTTTAATTATTTAAGGGAAATTTAATAAGGACTTCTGAATAGGGAAGACGCTGAATATGCTTCAGGAATCTAATTTATAAAAATAAAATGTGGTATAATTATCGTTTTTTTTCTGTCAACGTAATTTATTCATTTTTTAAGCATTTTTTTGGTGGCTGCTCGTGCTTTTTTTTTTTTCTAAAGCAAGCCTAAGGCAGAGAACTATTTTATAAATAAAAAGTGCAGAGGCACTTAAAGAATCAATGCTTATAAAAAAACATGCAGAATGCATTAAAATTTATTATTATTTTTTGACTATCATGAATGCTTAGTATTTTAATCTTAAGTCTTTAACCAAAGATTACATATACTTCAGTAAACAAAGGAATGCAATAACGCTTGGCTCGTTGTTAGTTCAATGAGGTTTTATTATTTTTAGCAGTAATTAATAAATATATGCTTCGTAAAAATTTGTTTATTAACATTTCATAAACAATAAGTGCTATACCAGAAAACTAATGGAATCATTTTATTTGCAATGCCCTTATGTAATCTCTTAATTTGTTTTTATAACAATTTTTTTTCAATGTTACAGAAACATGAATGAATTGAGTCCATCCGTACTGGAAAAGCATTCCAATTAATTCCTTTTCTGGAATTTGTCCATCTTTTTTGTTGTTTTATAGTTGTATATTTCCATCGAGGCTGCTTATTTAAAACTTATATTTTGCATCGTTTATATTATATTTTACATTAAAGTCGCTTTTATAAGTAACTGGTTTTTTATTCTTAAGATTTTAACAGGAAATTGATTTAAAATAACTTAATTTTTACCAAACTGATTATTCAGTAAATCTACATAAAAGTTGAAATCTTAAGATGTGTAAAATATATTCTAATTTTCATTTTCCCCCGAAAATAGCATTAATGAAACTTATTTGCATTGTGTGCAAAATGTAAATAAAAGTTTTCAAAAGTTTCTTTATTCTGATATTGGAGGAAAAATGTCTTTTTCCTCCCTATTGTTTTGACACGTTTTTACCCTTTATATATCAGATTTCGGTAAAAAAAAAATTTAATTTATGAGAAATGTATTTTGAATTCGACAAAAAAAATTAACATTAAACATTAGTATTAAAATTTCTGAAATATTTGTCCCCATTTAAGAGCTATCCTGTATTTATACGCAGCAGAAATGATGTGGTAATTTTTAAAGTACACAAAACTAAAAATAATTAATAAAATACCTATTGGATTATGTTCCATAAAAGCTATCAAAAACAATCGATTCTGGGACATTCTTCAGAAAATTGATAGAAAAAATGTTGTATGACTATCTAGACTAGTCAAGGTGACCTGCTGACACTCTTTTCAGAAATGATCCCTCGAAAACAAAATCAGAAAAGGCCTAGATTCAATTGCTACGGATTGTCTTTGAGAAGTAGGTTATTTTTCTTAAAAAATTCGCAATTTCTAGATTATTAAGACAATGACGAATATATGTTACTTTTCTCGATAAAATGTTAAGTTCAATTTTAAATTATTTTAAAATTTAAACATTAGTATTCAATTTAATATTATTAAAGATGAACTTTGTGAGAGAACTAACTCCAGTAGACACATAAATTATTTCAAGATAGTCCTTGAGTCAGTTTTTTCTCAATATTTTATTATAAAATTAACAATCAATAGAACAAATTATTAGAAATTAGACTAATAAATAATTAAAAAAAATATTAGACCATAGTAATTAATCCTGAATTTTTGAAAATGTAATCATACATATTTCTTAACAAAAACTAATGCAATACGATAGCATGAGCTTATCTGCCAAAAGAAGTACTGGATGGTATGGGATGTAGAGCAACAAAAACTATTATTTCTTATTTTACACTTTTTTGATTATTTTGTAACTCGATGAAAACAACGTCGGCATTGCGACCGTGACTACCCGGCTAAACGACCACGAAAAATTCTTCATTATGAACATAAAATTCAGAACAAGAAAACTTTTTTGACTGTGGTTAAATACAATTGCAGACAAGTCGATAACTTTAAAAGTAGTATAAAATATTTGAAGATTGATTGATCGATAGTTTTATAAAGGCACACTTACAAGCAACTGCACTACTGACGTAATTTGGTCAGTCAAATTAACCTCACTTAAATGGAGAGGAGGATGCCTGAGCTGGCACCTTCCTTTCCAAACTTTCATCCCATACCAACAGAAGAACTGGGGAACTCGACCCGATTTAACATGCATCAACCCCACTACACGGTGGGTTTTTAGTGACATCAGGGCTCGAAACCACGACTCGACGAAACAATGCTAGTTGCGAGTTCGCGACCTTGACTATTAGGCTACCGCTGCCACGCAAAATTCGAAGGGCAGAGTCCAGTAGAGAAGCAATATGAAAGGAAAATTGTCTGAAGAGTTTGAACTTGCAAAATAAATTTAAGTTTACATTTATTTAAAACCCTCGACTCTTCATCAAAATTACGTAACAAATTTTAAATGGAATTACAAGGAAAAATATTGTTTTACTAAGCGCTTAGTATTAGGATGATAGAGCCCTTAGAAATTTACCTTCTTCAGGTAAGTATGAGCGTCACTCACCAGAGGTATACTAGAAATCTTTTTCCTTTCCCATGTTATTTAATGTCTTTGGCAAACACGGTTAATGTGCCCTCGTAATGTCCTAGCGAACCCCCTCTCTTTTCGCCCCTCCTTTTTGTCGATCAATATTTTAAAACATTTTTCCCGTATTTTTCAAACGTCTAGATCACCTTGTTTGGTGCAGCATAGCCAAACTCGGCTCTAGCGGCGTTAAACTTCACCAACACTCCTACTCATTTACGTGATGGTGATAGAAACCAATTCATATAAGAATGTTGTAAACCTCAAAACCTTGTAAATGAAATCACTTAAAATCAGAGAAATGATTCGATGCAAAAAAGATTAATATAAATTAAAGTAAAAAATATGGAAATAACTTATAAATGCTATATTGAAAATGTTTTAATAACCTGAAATTACTAAATTCTTATGCATACTAGCATTACTCGGATTGTGTGATTGATTGGCTGGTTTTATTAACGTCACACTAGAAGCAACACGAGGATTAGTGACGACGAACCTCGTAATTTTGAACCTGGATTATGATTAACGAGGATGACACTTGACCTGGCACCGCACTCTCCTAAATTCCACACCACGCCAATGGTTGTACTTTGAGCCCCGATTGATTTAACTTGATTCAACCCTGGATATACGGCGATCTTTTGTGGCAACAAGGCTCGAACCCATGACAACTGCCGACAGCGAGTCCACGATCATGACTACCAGGCTACCGTGGCTACTCGGTTTGTATGATACTTTCAAAGATGGAATACAAATAGTTGATAAAAAAAAATCTCAATTTTCAAAAAAAAAAAAAAAAAAAAAAAAAAACACTATTTCTAAACCATAATTGAAAAGATTGATGAAAAAATTCAATTTTCGAAAACAAAAAAAAACAAAAAAAAAAAACTATTTCTAAACCGGAATTGAAATAGTTGATGAAAAAATTCAATTTTCAAAAAAAAACACCACTATTTCTAAACCGGAATTTTTATTATTTATAGTTTTAATATTTTTTTTTTAAATTTTCTTTACATTTATTCATCTGCCTATTTGAAATAAAAATGGAGAAACCGAAGATAAGTACTCAGTTAAGAAATACTTATTTATAGACAGTAAAAATATTTAGAATTTAAAAACATAAACATTACTTTCTCAAACGTTGTGTTAAGAACGAAATATATTTAATACACATAAGTTATAAGAAAATATTAATGTTTAAAAGCTTTGCCAAGTTTTGTATTTATTCCTAAAATAATGTAAAGCTAGAAATGAAGAGTGTGATATGTAATGAAATGTATAGATGGTAAATGAAACATAAAAAACATATGTAATAGATTTATTTAAAACTAAAAAATTTTTAGCGTGTATGTGGTTTTTTATTAAGTAATAATTTTTATTTGTCTCATTAAAAGAAATACGGTATGATTTAAATAACATTCAAAGAATTTAATTATTTTAACGGAACTAAATAATTACTGCTAATTTATTTTAGTTAAAATAATATTTAATTATCATCAAGAATGCCATTGTGCTTAATTCGAAAGAGCAATGTTCTAAGCCACAATACATGTAACACAAATTCTCTGAAGTATGATTCTCTTGTCATTAAGAAATATTTTTAGTTCGATAATTTTAATTAAGAAATACAATCTCTCATTGGAACAAATCATCAATTTGGTTTAAGAAAAATTAATCATTTCAAATAAAATATAACACGCTCGCTCGTTTTATAAATGTAATGCCTTTTGTAATATTTCCATTCATATTATATACTACATTTATCATTAGAATGTTTTGATTAATTAATTTATCGCATTTAGAAGAACATTTAATTTTCAATAATTTTAAACTTTTCGTTTTTACCTTCTTTTATTTACTTTTTTTTAGTCCTGCTGGCTTTCTGAAAACAAATAATGCATAGCAACTATAAAACTATGAATGATCAAATCTTTTTTTCTGTTCGCATCCAGAATTATTACTTGATGCATTTAATATTTCCTTGCCTCAGCCACTTCCGAATAAAAACATTTCACCAGTCACCGGTAAAAGTGCTCGTCATAACAGTTTCCAACTATTATTCAAAATTACCGAGAACGAAAAGAAAGCAATGAGTTTTGATTCATCTTGACATGTATTCCCTCTTGAGACAGAAAACACTTGATGTCATTATTTTTTCAATATCTTAATGTTAAACATATAATCAATACAATCAAAATATTAAAATGTATTAATTCGGAATTGCAGCAAATGAATTTTTATTTCAGTAGACCTTCAAACTACTTACTTTTGAATATTATTTTCTCCTGAGAATTTTTGTTTGCATATTTTTATTCAAGATGCTATACATTTTTAAAAGTAAATGTTTTATTCATCTTCAATATAGACTTACAATATAATGAAAAACATTTTATGGTGCAAAAAAATTCAGAGATAAAATGAATAACAGATGTAAAATGCATATTAATGCATTTCTTTAATTAAAAGTGACACAAAGATTTTGATGTAAAATAGGAAAGTAAAAAAAAATGTATAGTAACGCTTATGCAAATTAATCTTAAAACTATTTGGCTCGTTTTCTTCCCCAAATCAGGCCAAAAAGTTAGTCTAATATGAAGAAATATCGTGATGATCACGAGACACTTACACACACACACAAAATTAAAGACTTCACGAATGTTTCAAGAGTGCATAATTTTTGACCCTATTTTTGTAACACATTTTGGATTCTTAAATAAGTATAAATTAAAAAATAATACATCAATCTATATAAATTTGAAAGATATTTTATTTTTAAATATAAATATTTTAATTTGTATACCAAAAGTTCCAAGAGAAATTTTATTTGTTCCAAGATAATTTTTATTCGCTTATTCGCAAGTGTTCAGTTACGTAACACTTACAGCTAAAATTGTTGCACTTTTTAATAAGATTAATCTTTAGAACAAATTCATTTTAAAAATTTGGCTTAGAATGTGGGGAAAGGATGCCATGAAGATATATCAACCTCATTCTTTTTTTTTTTTTTACAATTATCCGTTGGTATGATTTGGGAACTTTGAATATTTGTCATTTAATAACTATTATCGTACATTTTATTAAATTATTCGCAGTTAAGAATATCTGCTAGAATTTGCATACAACATAAATAAAATCAATTCCAGCATCCTCTAGTCCTCAGAGAAAAGCATCCGCTCTAATTTAAACTTTAAGATTACTTCGCTTGAGGTACACGCTTGGGGATTAATGCTGACATATCACGCTTGTTGTGGCCCCACAGTCAAAGTAAACTCTTCTAAATTTGTATACTAGTCTGCATCTCACGAATCTACAAGTCACATTTTGTATGTCATATAAAACTTTGAAAAAAATTAATAGTATGAAAAAAATTCCTTTTCCATTGGATATATAAGTTTAATGTTCTGCTAAAATGCGTTAGTAAAGTTTGCGATAACATAAAAAGAGTTTTAATTAATATTCTAAAATTTTTCCTTAAAAGTAAGAAAAAGTGAACATTCTTATTTTATATGGATGCTATATCGTAACTCTTTCACTTCTTAAACATCAATAATGCTTCTTGAAGCTTATTTTTGGTAAGAACTATTTATTTGATTTTGAAGAACTGGGATGAGAGAGAAATTCATTTATATCAATGAGTTAAGGTTAGTTAAGTTTATAAAAATATACGTAAGAGAATTTCAAACTGGGTATATTTTCCTCTTAGCAAAATTCCGATACTGAAATATGACAGACTGTAGTACTTCTGTATTATATTTTCAGTAATAATTTATTTTAAATTAAATTTTAAGTATAAGACGCAAGATTAATTTTAAAATCCTAACTTATTTCATAGAACTCATTTTGAATGCATATACATATTTTCTATAAAATGGAACAGTTTGAATTTTATGGAACGATACATATTGATATAAAACATTAACAACTGGTAAAAGAGGACATTTATTCTGCAGCATTTCTTATTCTTTTATGAGTTATATCATACATTTCTTATAACTCTATTTCTATGGATTTTTAGTTTAGATTTATTATCATCGCATTGGAAGCAACACGAGGGTTAGATTGGCGGCAGACCTCGTAAATTTGAACCTCAGTCAAGTGACGAGGACCACACCAGAGTAGGCATCCCTCTCTCCTAACTTTCACACCACACCACGGGAGGACTTTGAACTCCGACAGAATTAACGCGCATCAGCCCCTGCTACAGTGGCCAAAGCTCGAACCCGCGACTGAATGAAAACCGCCGGCCATGAGTCTGAAAACATGACCACTAGGCTACCGAGGCCACCTATTTCTTAGGAAGTAGAAATGAATATTCTTAATTTATACGCATATCACATCAGAGCTCTTTCTTCTTTCAAACATCAATATAGCTTTTTAAAATGTTTTTTGAAGAATTACTTATAAAATATTGGAGATGCAGACATTCTTTTTTTATAAAGATAAAGATAATTAATTACTTATAAAAGAAATATGCGAAACAGAATTTCAAACAGGAATATTTTCATCTCTGAAATATAGCATATTGCCTTATTTCAGTATTGTATCTATAGTAATTTGTTTTAAATTGAATTTTATGTATTTTACGTAAGATTAATTTTAAAATTGAAACTAATTGTATTGTACTCATTTATGATGCATATTATCTATTTAATGGAACAGTTTGAATTTTACAGAACAATGTGCATTAATATAAAATACTAACACATTGGTAAAAGGGCATTAATTCTGTGTAATCCTTTATTATTGTATGAACTACATCGTATTTCTGAAAAAACAGATTTTTTTTTTTTTTTGTTCTTTTTTAACTCTATTCCTATGGAAGTAAAAGCGAACATTCTTAAATTAAACGAATACCATCATCATAGCTCTCATCATCATTCTCTAAATTTTTAAACATAGATACAGCTACTTCAAACTTTTTTTTTTTTTTTCCTTATAAGAATTATTAAGATTCGGGGACGTTAAGATTTGCTTATCAATGGTATAAAGATAATTAATTACAATTAAAAATATTCGTAAATATTTCAAACAGGTTGTAATTTCATTTGAGAAGTATGGTATATCGCTATATTTTCGTGTATTGTTTCTTAAAAAATAATTATTCATTTTAAATTAAATTTTACTTATTTAAAGTAAGTTAATTTTAAAATTGAAACTTGCTGTATTGTATTCATTTTGGATGCTGAAAATACAAATTGTGTTATTTTAAAACTTTATATCTATGTAAGAAAAAGTGAATATATTCTTATTCTATACACATACCATTGCGTAACTCTTTAACATTTCAAACGTGAATATAAAAAAAATTTTAGAATTATTTATTGAGTTTTGGAGACTTAAAAATATATGCAAGAGAGAATTTGATGCAGGTTGTAATTTCATTTGCGAAATATGACAGATTGCCATGTTTATGTATTGTATTTTAAATATAATTTATTTAGATAGAATTTTACGTATTTTATAAGATTAATTTTAAAATCGAAAACCTTATTGTATTGTATTAATTTCATATGTATATAATCTCTTTAATGGAACAGTTTAAAATGTATTGAACAGTGAAAATTAATATAAAATTCTAACACGATAGTAACAAAAACAACACTAGGCAAAATTCGTTATTACTAAAATACCACATATATTATTTAAATTTTTTCTCTTATAAACCTTTATTCTATATAATTTTTTCATTCTTTTATGAAATACATAATTTGTTTGAAATAAATATACTTTGTTCTATAATAATTGTATTCATAATCATTTATTTCCCTTAATATTTTTCAGCTTTATGATAATAAGATTCAAAAGTGTAAATATTTCAGATCTACACTTTAGATGTAATTTTGATTTAAAATTTAATGCAAAAAATTAAACTCCCCCCCCCTTTCTCAAATGGAAATATAAACATTTACTTTTTCCGAAGCGAAATATTTACTAGAGCTTTGGTAAGAAAGCATTAAGTTGATTTCCTTTTCCTTTTCATTCTACCAAAACAATTCTAAATTTCCCTCCCTAAAGGTTCGTTGAAAATTATAACGGCGCGGATAATGGGATAAAAAAAAAAGGAACTCGATACTTTGTTTCAATCCGGAACCTAATTCTATCTCAATCTCTTCATATTTACCTCCAGGAATTCGACTTTTGACGCCAAACTCCAACCACAGTGACTGCCTACAAAAAACGAAATGTTCCCCCGTGTGGTATCGCATTTCTTTTCGAAAAGTCAAAATTGCCTCCACTCCAGTTCCACCAACTCTAATTACCCTCATTTTCAAAAGACCTCTAGTAGCTGGATTCTTTTATTCTCAGACAGCAGATTGGCTTTGTTAAAAACTCTCAGCGAACGAGAATCAATTTAAAAAAAGAATTCAACGTGAAGGATTTTTATTCATTCGATATTGTTATGGTATTGTATTCCTGTTTTATAAATAACATAACGTTATGGTTTTGTTACAATTGAGATATTTGCGCAACAAAAAAAAATCTCAGAATTTTATTTAAAAGTATAATGTTTCCAATTTTTGCCAATGAAATAAAAATTATTTTAATAAAATTCAATGATTCAAATTTGACCCTTTTTTTTTTCTTTCTCATCTGTGTTTGTACATTTGTTTCTTTTAAATTATCATTCCACATTCAACTATTTTTTCTAATGAAATGACAATGCAATTATACATTTTTTCCCTATATATTTTTATGGAAATTTCTCAATCTATTAAGTAATTGTTCATTTATATTTCTGTTGATAAATAAATAAATATGTTTTGTATCTTATTTCGACTTTCAAATACTTTTAATCAAGACAAAAAATGAATGTGTAGGGTCATGGGATGTGTTACCTCCCATGGTGCGGACAGAGCGCGGTCACCGTGAAGCCCCATTTTCTTTCTCTATCCTCTGGTCAGCGACAAAAGAACGGGCTGCAAGTGTTGAAGAGGGAATGGTTTTCGTGGGGGATTGGCTCCTCTCCCCCTTCGGCCCTTAACGCGAGGGAGAAAAGACAACCAGAGACAGATAATAATGATAAAAATAATGGGTTGTAAACTACATCATACCTTCCAGAGGAAAAAGCATTATGATAATTTTTCACAAGAAAAAAGAAGTTGTAATTAAACTTTAGTAACGTTATTTGGTACAGCTTTTGCAAAATTTGTAAAAAAAATTTAAAAAAATAATTGTGATAATTGGTAACGAAAAAAATAATTAATTTACATTGATAAATGATTTTTTTTTAATTTTTATGATAAAATAACATATTAAGTTAGTTGCAAATAGGTCATGCTAAATGTACTTTTTTGACCTCGACTTTGTAAAGTTTCAGAAATGATATGTACTAAATAATTTCAAGTAACAAGTAATAATTCTCTATCAGAGATACATTATATTAATACTGGCAGTTGAAATTTTTATATAAATTTTTGGAATACCATTCGTGAAAAATGATGAAATGAGAAAGGAAAGACACAAATCCTGATGTAAATGAAAATAAGATCCCGGATTTCATCCTAAACATTTACACCTGGTATCAAGTAATGATTAAAAGTAAACGATAGTTGGGCATTAGATGAATCATTTTTTGCAAATAGAATTCTTCAGATAATCACTAAATTATATAAATATCTATAAAATCACCCCTTAATAGCAACGAAATTTTTGTAATCCTAAAATGAAGTGATGATGATGAAGGCATTTTTGAATCAGGATGATTTTTTGTGAACGTTTCGTATGAAGCTCATGCCTGTTTTAAATTATTAGAACAGCTAACAGTTAAATCTGAAAAACTGCATCTATAATAAGTTTGTAGGCCTACATATAAGATTAAAAAAAATAACGTTATTTCAAAATTCAGCAAAGAATTTAATTCATAAAAAGTTTTGATGAATAAGCAGGAGAACCTTTCAAAATCTATTTTGATAGAAGGTATTGATTCAGCTTTCATACTTTTTGCTATGTATACTTTCGTTGACTGTTTTGCAATATAATTAATGTACCAAGATATCTTAAGAAGTTTTTTTTTTTTTTTGTGTCTGGAATATAGTAATTATTAAATGTAAATTTTAGCACAGAAAAAAATCAAGAATGTCACAACATTAAGATGAATAACAGTATCGAATGTAACGAGCAGATGTTAGAAAAAGTAATCACCTGCGTTGTTCATTAAAGAGTCTAACAAATTTTATTAGATGAAAATGAAGTCTTTCATTTATTCATATTAAATATTCTAATTAACTTTTAATTAAATTCCTTCTAAATTTAAATTTAATCTTTATTATTACAGCAATCTTTCATCTGGGTGGCTTTCATATTTTATGAGGCTTAATTGTTCTATTTTTTTTATATTCTATCTTTCACGTTTTACTTTTAGTACAACCATGTTTATAATTCTAAAAAAATTAGATTGCAATCCTCTAAAATATAAAATTGAAAAACTTTGGGCCTGCATCCCATAATTTGTTTTTGAATATTCATTTTAATTGTAGAATTAAATACAGATTTTAAGGCATACACTTTAAAAAAAGTTCAAAAAAGACATGTAAGCATTTAATAGCAATATAAGCTTCAGTAAATTGTAAAGAGTCATTGAAACTTTGGAAGCAATATATACATATAAATATGAATATAGATTTCTTAGGTGTTTTTTTTTAAGTCATCTTCTTTCAAAAGCAAATAGCATATTTTTATTTATTTTATGCACTTTACATGAATGCAATATTTTGTTACATATTTTCCTTCGGTTTTTATGTCTTTCCGCACAAAAAATGCCAACGATGCTCCGCTTATCTCACATGTCCATAGCCAGAGGCCTTTAAAAAAGCTTTTTAGATAAGAACCTCGCAGAGAGGAGTATCGTTTCAATATATGGAGAGGGGGAGTCTTCGAACCATACAAATAATATAGGCTAAGTGATTTTCTTAGTCAAAGCATTAAATATTAAATCGTAAATATGAAAATAACAAAACAACATAAATAAAATCTTTATTCATTCCTAACGAATGTATTTTTGCAAATTAATCTACTTTTAATGCATTTCTTTTAAAGTTTAGAGGTTTCTAATTTTATTGTTATTTAAAGGCTCATTTTTAAAACATTATCGACTGTCATTATTTAGAAGTTTCTTCTGGCGATTGAGTAAAAAATTACTGAATTCAATATTTTCACATATTTTCCTAGTATTTTTATTAGTCGTTATGATATAGGAATATACAATGATAAAAATATTAAACATCTTTCTTTTCAATTGATTAAGTGACTTGTTTGTACTTTTGATTAACTGAACGAAGTATCATGAAGTTAGACATTTTTCAATATCCATTAAGATTATTTTCTATTATTTCTTACCAAATTTGAAACGGGGAAAGAATTGTGTTCAATAAAACTTTAATCTTACTCAGAAACCGTAAAATTAATCCTGAATAAACATTTTAATCTGATGAGATTCTATTTATAAGTCTAGTTTCATCCAATCAAAAATAAAGTTATTCTTTCCTGCATCAAATTTGTAATTTGAGTGATTTTACTAGACTCCAAATAACTTGTAACTACACTTTCTAAGACTAGAAATACCGAGTAATAAATTAGTATGAGTCTGAAGATTTCAGGTAATATGTCATCATGTCTTCCTTAGATCCTTTGCTTAGTATATAATTTCTAATTTCACAGCACTATATCTTACAGCACTAGCTATTTATATATATAAGGTAGATACTTCTCCATCTTTCACTTGGTTCTTTAAAGTTGTTAGGTAAACAATGTAAATGTATATTCTGAAACAATAAATCCTTTCGTGCCCTCACTGAATAATTGTTTTGACTTAACATTTTACTGGAATTTAAGAAAGATATTATCTAGAGTATGTTGATAAAAGGAGAAATTTTGGATTCTGAAGTGTATATGATGCTGATAAATTAAAACGGCTTTAAGTTCACTCGGTCAAAATTTAGAAATGCTTTGCGGTATTTTGAAATTAAATCTAGACTTAGAGTAAACGAAAATTTAAATGTGAAAGATAATAACAAATAATAAATCTTAAAATTTTTTGTTCTATTATTAAAAATAAGGATAATGGATTTCCCTCTAAATAAAAATAAATATCAAATAAATTACGTAGCATTAAAATCGGTTCATTTTTTACTTGTACATGCAGCAATTTGTACATTCATCCTTAAGTCTTTCTAATATTATTTAAAGTTTTACATTCCATGAGACTGTAAGCAAAAATAATAACCGGTGAAGGTTTAGGTCATTTACGGCAATTTAATGAGTTTCAAATGTCAGCTATAAACTACAGTTTATGTGTTTAAATAAGAGTTCTGTTGTTCAAGATACAACTCTCGGAACACCAATATCTATCACATATTTCATTCATACAGGGTGTTTTGAAACTCTCTGTATTGCGATATACCCCAAATATTTATTACCAACCACATTAGTTTATAATTTACGCATTATTTTTTGATAGAATATCTGTAGATTGTCTCAATCCTTGCAGAAGACAGACACAAAACTCTAGACATGTTCTTTATATTCATTTCAAATGTTTTTTTTAGAAAACTCAATATCTTAAATTACTTGTTCATGCAGTAACTTTCAAAAATGTTTTTTTTTTCTTAAAAAAAACTATTTCAAAAATCCGTAAGCCAAAGTATAGTGTTTTTTGATGCATCATTCTTCTAAATAGTTGACCTAGAGTATCGATTTACAAACACTTAGAGTATGCTATAAAAGGATCTTATTCTATATATTTCGTCCTCTCACCGGAAGCACTTAAACTGTTCGATCTTCCTCCTTTTCTAGTTCCTCCAACTACTTCAGTCACATACTGGATATTTTCAGTCTCTTTCCAAAGAGAAATTCTTTTACTCTACTTCAACATTTCCTTGGATTATTTAAATTCAGAAATGACTTAAAAATTACTTCTAATCCAAGTATTTCAATGATATTCATTGAGATCGTGATTAGATTTATATTTTATGCAACATATAACGCGTTAGGAAAATCTTGTAACATTGAAATTGCGACGGTAGTTCAAAAAGTATCTGTTTTGATGATAGATGGTTCTGCTAAGGCAATTTGATATTACAATTGTGCGCTGCAATCTATAAAATAGTGCTGAAACAAATTTGACCCTGATTCGTAGGTTTGTTTTTATAGCTGCCGCTTCGAATTGTCACCATCGATTAGAACTCATTATAAACAGGAAATCAATCAACAATCAAGTCAATGGGTTGATTCTGGTGAATCTTCTCCAAAGAAGGCGAAAATGGCAGAGTTACGGCAACGATTGTTTGGAATGCGAAAGGTGACATACTTGTGGAGTTCTCAGATAAATGGAAAGTAATCAGTGGACGTTGTTACAGTGAGTTATTCCATTCTGAAACGGTACTTTTTGAACTACCCTTGTGTATTATTAGGGAAAAAAAGAGTTATAAAATTAACTAGTATTAGTGGATTGTATGTCCTGTTAATATAGAATTAAACGAGATAGAAAATAATTGTGGGAACCATTTGTTATTTGATCGTCCCGAGTATTAGATAATGTGTTTTGGTTGTTTCATCAATGTCGTTCTTAGAAGCAACACGAGGATTATTAACGACAAACTTCTGTCAAATGACAAAGATGATACCTGAGCTAGCACCTCCCTCTCTACTTGCCGTCAGCGTTGTTTTCTTTCAGTTGTGGGTTCGAGTCCTGACGGTACAAAAAACCTACCGTGAAGAGGGGCTGAAGCACATTAAATCTGTCAAGGCTCCAAGTTCTCTCGTTGGCGTGGTGTGGAAGTTTGGAGAGGGAGGTGTCAGCTCAGATGCCTTTCTCCGTTTCTTGACCGTAACTCAAAATTACAAGTTCTGTTGCCAATAGTTCTTGTGTTGCTTCTATGTACAACGTAAACAAACAATCAAGCAAGAAAGCAATTACAGTATGCATATTTCAGTAATTAAAATACTTATACTTTTATTTCGATTGAAACAAAAGTAAATAAAGACCATTAAATACGGATAAATATTTGCGGTTTCTTATTTCTCTCTCTCTCTCTCTCTCACACACACACACACACACACACATATATATATATATATATATATATATATACATACATACACTAAAGTGAAAGTTGTATTGTTTATGTTAGCGTTTAATGGCTCATTAATTGATTTTTGATAAATCTTTTGTGTCTTGCATTAAGATACCTACCTAAATGCTTAATTCATTGGATTATACATGTAAATAAAATGGTTTAAATTTTACATTGAAATAGAGGTACTTTTAAGTCAATCAATGGAAACTGTATTGTAAGCTTATCGGATTTAGTTCTTTTAGGACGTATACTGAAAAATATGACACAAATAACTTAAGTATTCCTGTACAAATTTTATTCCTTTTTCCAACTGACTGTAGTTGAAGAACTCTCCTTTTATAAAAATAGTTGATGATATAAGCGTATTGCCACCAACTGCTTAAAGTTTAAAATTTAAAATAGTTAAAAATATATGGCGTCATGTATTTATAAGTTAATAATTATCTTCAACAACAGTGAAATTTTGAATTGCAATATCTGTATTATCTTTATAAGAAAGATGAGTGAAACAAAGTTAACAAGTCTTGAATCCTTGTTTTGACTCTACTGTTCAAAAATAAAAGATAATTCGAAAGATTTCGGTTCATGAACCCCCTGGAGGCAAAAAAAAATATATTAATATAAAAAGCAGTTTTATAGTAATCAAATAAATAAATATAATAATTTTTTATATGTAATGAACAATTAATACAGTATGAACAATTAATAAATAAATAATGAACAAAAGAGCAAATATATAATTAACAATTTTAACAATCAAGTAAAAATGTTCAAATCTGGACACATTTTGACTATCAAAAAGTATTTCCTTTTCTAATAAAAATACATTTATTTAGCTTTATATAATGTTCTGGTAATACATCATTCGCTTTCCATTATTAATCTTATTTAAAACAGTGATGAATCAGCAGTCAAAGAAACAGAAAGTCCCACTCTGACATTAACCGAGTTATTATATTCAGAACTATGAATATTCATAGGTCAATCCCTAACCAACAATATCTGTGAATATACCCTATTCGCTTCAGAATCTAATTGTTACTGTAACTAAGTACTAACTTGATAAAACCAATCGGGTTTGAGTCCTTAGAAGATTTGTAGATAAAGGTCCGATTCATATGTTGATCTTTCCTGGCTGTTATTTGTTGTCTTCTTAAAATTTTGTTCATGCTGTACTATTCCTCCGTTTACAGCTTCCACTCACTATCTCTACAACTAACTCGTATTAAATTATTCGCTGCTTATACATGCAGTTCCTCAATTCTATTCACTACATTTCCGTAATTTTATTCTAATCTGCATGAGTCACATTTCATCCACTGGGAGAGATTTTCAATTCAAATAACATTATATTGAAGTCCCAAAGTGTTAGATGAAAGCTTGGTTTGGTTTGGTTTTATTAATGTCGCTCTAGAAGCAACACGAGGGCTATTGGTGACGGACCTCGTAATTTTGAGCTTCGTGTCAAGTGACGAGGACGGCACCTGAGCTCGCACCCCCCCTTCCTAACTTCCACGAAGGAGAAAACACGATAGATTCCGCATAATAGCTTTGAATGTCCAATTGGTTGTGCGAATTATTCCAGTAAAAAGGTCCACTTAAAATAATTGTATGATTTTAAAACTAGATATGAACATTTCTTGATTATTTGTTTCATTAAAAATGCTGTTGAATTCAAATTCAAGTATTCTTAAGGTGTATATTCTGTAAGATTTCATAAGTCAAAGGCCAATTGTTTATTTCCAGCTTAACAAATAATTGAAAAAGTCTGCATTAAAATTAATCAACTTAATGATTTTTCGGGAAAATATACTTATTTATATAAGGATTTCTCAAGTTACATTAAAGGTTTGCTTTCAGAATAATCTATTTATAAAGCAGACGACTTAGATAAAAATATTTGTGTTGAAATAGGGCCTTTCATATTCTCACAACTAAGGCCAGACAAGAAACAATTAAGAGATTAAAAATTGACGTATTTAAAGCAGACTGAAAATAAAACAGGTCTTAAGAAATTCAATGGGTTCTTTTAGACATTTGTTAACAAATGCGAGAGAGATATGAGGAACTTCTCTTGAATATATATTTTAAATGTTTTAAAATAATTCAATTAAATATCACTTACACTTTTAAATTGAAATAACATTCATTATAAGTAGATATTTCATTTAATTGCTTTTATTGATCGAGTAAGAATGTTAAAGGGAATTGTTAAATAACCAGGAAATCGTCGGTAAAGATCCTTATTAAATTACGCTTCATGTATCGAAAGGCTATTGACATCAACGGTTCCCCAGAGCATTTGAAGTACTGAATGTTATTGCGTCAATTGCTACTTGTGTTATCAAGGCTTTTCATCGTATTTAAATTTGTGAAGAAAAGTATTGTTTTGTAACAATATAACGTCTGCTTTCATTAACGTAAATTATGTGCATAAAATGATAAAACTTACAAAGCAAAAAGTGAATAATTTCACTTTTTTAAGCTGTTTTTAATCATGCTAATTCTAAAATTACTTTTACATTTGTAGTTTATGTGAGGTAAATGTAATATTCAAACATAATTAATTGACATCGTTAATACCTGAGAGTCAGTTAAATTAAAAGTTTTGCTACAGAGAGAGAAAGCACTTAACTTTTTTAACTGTAACTGATCATAAAAATACCAAAATAATCAATGGTAAAAGTTTATTAAAATATTATACTCGTAGTTTGAAAAATTGCAATATTTATTTTGATGATTTGGGTATTTAATGATATTTGGAATTACAATTTGTCTAAAGAAAATATACAGGTAACGTGTCCAATATTACAGGAGGTGGCTCTGAAATTAAAAAGAATACTTATAAGGGAAAGGAAAGAACGTATTTGACTCGGTTTTGAGGTATTTTGATATGCTGTTTAGTTCGAGAAGCATTTCATTGTAATTTATAACTGTACATTCTTCGTATTATAGATACATATTTTAATATTCTGGCAGAATCAAGTTTCAAAACTTTCAATATCATTCAAGAATATTTCCGATTAAAAAACGTTTTATGATCAAACCAATAGCTAATTATGAAATGATCTTTTATGTTATATGCTTAGTATTAGCATCACATTTTATATCTTCCAAGCATATTTCAATTTTTAATTGCTTTTGATAGAGTCTTTTTGTTATTTCAAATCTATTTCTAAGTAACGATATCTCTCTGAACAGTGATTTATTTAAACATTTCTCTAAATTCGACATAGTGGTACAGTCTTCAATTGTATTTAAAAATATACAGTTTTTAAGCAATAAACGATAAATAATTTAAAATAATGTATTAAAAAACGATAAATAATTTAAAATAATGTATTAAAAAAACGATAAATAATTTAAAATAATGTATTAAAGCAAAACCTAGACTGAACGGGTATAATTCATTTTGAATATAAATTTACGAAAATTATAAATAACTAAATGTTTATACCATTAAAATAGTGATTTATAAACCTTAGCCAGTCATAATAACATTATCCTCACAAGAAAAAGATATAGGGTGCGGGATAAGTCAATATGTAGATGCATTGTTAACCATTTAAGTTTTGTAAAATTTAGTTCTTAGAGATGTTTTTTCTACAATTAAAATTGCATTTAATGATCTTTCTCATTAGAGTCTTCCTTCCACGCATGACTGAGGTAGTTAAACTATAGCTTAGAAAATATTTAAATGTTAATAAAAAAGGATGCACACAATGCATGATGAGTGTTTACAAATTAATATTCAGACTGAGTAATTTATAATTAGTAATGTAACTTACTTTAATCACAGGGTGTCAGGATGAGAAAAGAAATATATATTTTTCTAAAAATTGGACAAGAGGTTTTAGTTTTTTTTTTTTTTTTTTTTTTTTTTTTTTGCATTACGCCCTTTTCGCTAGTGTTAGAATAATTTACATAAATGAGTATTTAGAACTACGTCTACACAACTAGTTTTAGAACATCTAGTAGAAAAAGGATGTTAGCTTCTCCACTATCTATCATTTATAGATTTCATTGGTTTCTTTTCCTGTGAGCACGAGGTAAATTTTGTATCGTTAAAAAAATTTTAACTATCAGCTCACTATGTGTGTGTGGATCGAAGTGAAATTTTTATTCACCTATCACCAGAATTTGTGAGAAGGGGCAACATGTTCTGTTCAGTAGACTTAATATTACATCTCAAATTATTTGGAGGAAAAAACAGGCTGATAACTCTTCTCTCTCAAATGTATACGTCGCAAACATAACCATTTGATTTTCAGTAATTCTTATTACCACATCAAGGATTTTATCTTAAACAAACAATAAAATATAATAAACATGTAAATTATAGAAAAAGATCCTTTTTGTAATACAATTCACGTCTTTTTTCTATTAGTTATTTGACAATTCACATGGATTCCTTGTATAAATAGATTACCTATTAACAAAAAGAATAATGAATCTTAACATTTTCCTGAACTACTTGTAGCTTCGCCTTTTTCAAATTTCTTTTTAAGGTCTTCAATATTTTATAAACATATTAAATTCTTCTCTATTTTGTTGTTAAATAGTGTGTCCTGAAGGAGAAGGTTTAAAATTAGTGAATAGTATCTTTTCTACCGCAGCTCGAAATTATCAAATGAATTTAGTTCAGACTACGAATTTAACAATTTATATATACATACGAAGAATATTATGGATGCGTATTGACCAATCCAATACAATCCCAAACATTCTGGTATGCACTTATGTTACCATAAATGAAAAAAAAATCAATTAATGGAATAATCCGCTTTTTCAATAGAAACAAGTAGGCAGGTGACCTTATTGTACTACATCATAATGTTTTGCTAGACGTAACATATAGACCACACCTCCTGCACCAACCCCAGATCACGAAACCCTCTAAAGGTTTGTACAGAAAATACAACGCATGAAAGATTAATCGATTTATATGATTCTTTCTCTGATGCGTTCATAACAATGGAATGCAATAAATCTGACCTCCTCAGATGATATGGTCCTTCATTATTGCCATTCGCTTTGCTTGTGCTACCAAGAATGTCACTAAAAGGGATTTCTTGTAACTGTACATACGGTTCAGTTTGCATACTGTACATTTGTGTCATATTATATGTGTGAAAATTCTTTTTCGTTGCAGTAAAACTAAGACGAGAGATTTTTCTTAATATGATTTTTCGAAACATTTGATTACATTCCATCCAAAATCTTCCTAATTTTAATATTGACTATATTTTCTCAACTGAAGCAGGTAATTCTTCAGTAAACTATTTTAATTTGAAAGTACATTAGACTTCTCCCAACCTTATTTAAGAAAAGTTTTACCTTTCCTTTATTCAGGTGAGTCACTTATTTATAATTACTGATTAATTATCTTCTTTAAGACTATGCCCAAATTTTGTAAGTGGTTTTAAAAACGATAAAAAAAATATCAGCTATTTAAAATATGTTGTGCACACATAGGTTGTAATTCTTAAAGCGTTTAAAATATTGAAATGTTGGAATGCTTAAGTTTATGTGAAGGTGTTAATTGTAATGTAAGCAATTTTTTCGGTATTGTATATTTCACTTCAGATTTTATTTGTGTGTGTGTGTGTTCTGTAACTATTTTTGGAAATCATCAAGAATAAGTATATTATATAAATTCAATATATACAGTTAATTTTTTTTGTCTCATTAAAAATGACATGACAGCTATTCTTAACCAATTCTAAAACACAATATGTATTTTTTTTTACTTCCATTAATTGTTTTGACAATTCAGGTGTGATTTTAATTCGATGTTATAAATTTTTGTGTGCTCTAGTATAAATGTATTATTTGACATAGATGCCATTCTTACAAAAAAACAAACTCATGTCATTTCAAAATTGCATTTTAATTGCAATAGATCTTACAATACAAAACTAAGCTTGGAATTTAACCCTTAAATGCATGATTATTTGTTTTGAATTAAATAAAATCGTTTATTAAAGGAAAATAGTCATAGGTTGTGTAAAAATTAAATGGAAAAATACAGGTAATAATATGGTATATTTATTTTGAAAAACTTGTATGTAGACATTTGGCTACATACAATATTTCCCAAAATTCTAGCTTGTATCTAATATAATTTTCAAATACAACATCAAACATTGATAGCTTAACTGACAATAGATGAAAAGTAATTTCTTAACAATTAGATAAATCACTCGACAATAGAAACTAACTCTTCAAGTAGCACACTGAACTTCATCATCCACCACATTCAAATGTTAAAAAACGATATAACTTACCCTCCAAAAGTAAAGTCAACTTTTTTCTTTCACACGATTTATTGTCTATAGTTATCAACGCGAGTACGGAAACGGACACACTGAGGTTTTTGAATAAAATTAAGTGAAAATGTATGAAGACAATTGGCAACAATGTGCATTTAAGGGCTTATAGTAACCAAGAACTTAATATAACTAGCAATTTAAAACATGTTAGTATATTTTATCTTTACTGTCCCCTTCAGAAACAGATTAAAATTAAGTAAAGAGGAATTTACTTCACTGAATCTTTTTGATCATCAGATAGTAAAATGAAAATCAAAGTTTGCCAACTTATTTTATTAAAAATTTATAATATTAAACTATTTAAAATATCTTGAATTATTTAAACTTCCATTTCTAAAAGGAGTCAAATGTGTATTGCTATATACATGACTTACTATTTCATACTCGTATTGGCTAATGCACAAAAAATATATTTCATTTTGTGAGAAGAACCTTGTCAATCTCTGAAGGACCCTCAAAATTTAAAAACGTTTCGAGATTTTTTAAAAAATTTTAAGCTTTATTTAAATAACGTAAAGTACTGCAAAAAATAACACTCCTTCTGAAAACGCCTTTTAAGGCACCCTAAAATTGAATCTACTCAGCTTTAAAGTAAAGCGATTCTGTCTGAAGGCGAGAAATTTGTAAAAGCAAATGCTTCTTTAGTGAATTCTAACTAAATCTTGAATAAGTCGAATAAAATTTATTTCTCACAAACGATGTTAATAAATGTTTTATATTTCCTTTTCGTATGAGAAGTGAAGAAAAAGTAAAAACATAAAGAAAAACAGAAACAAATATTTCACAAAATTCATTAAAATGCATAATATTCTTAGTTTAAAGAAAATAAAAACTGAATGCGTTATATGCTTCATTTATATCATATGCTGCTAAAACCACCAAATTATAATAATAGCTTCAAAAACTCTTTCCCGCAAAGAGCTTAGAATAAAACCCTTTTTATCTCTTGGAAAATTTTGACGCGTCTTTCAAAGATACGGCTGAGTCTAAATGAGAGAGAAAAAAATTGTCGAGCATTTCTCGATTTTTCTTACGGTATACATAAAGCCGACCGTAAAGTTTTATTACACAACCGCAAACTCAACTGCCTGTCGCCTGTAATGCCAAAACTTTGTGAGGTCGCCTATATTGCTCGGACGGTGTTTTATGAGAGAGTTAAGTTGGTTTGCTTCCATCTTCAATACGTGGATGTTAAAAATACTGGAAAAGGAAGGATAAAGTGTGAAAACTAATAACTGATTTGAAGACTTTTGTCTTTTTCTCTTTTTCAATCAATATAGGACTCGGGAAAATTCAATATGTGAAATCAAAACAACTTTATTTATTGTATAAAAATACTTTATTTCACAATGAATGTTTCATCTGACATCAGTATTTGGTAATTGTTTTGAAAAATGACAAACGAAATAACATTTTTTTCTTAAAGTACCCAGGAGCGTTGCTATTATGCAAAACAAAAAATTCAGAAAATAAGGAATAAATGAAGTTAAAAAATACATTGATTATACTCTTTTTAAATAAACAGTAATAAATAGATGTAATTCTGAATTAAATCGTTGTAAATATCAAATAACAATTTTTTTACAGTATTAATTCTCATATTACTACTCGTATTAATACTTTTAATCCTTATCAATAAAATATGTTAATGGTATTTTTAATTCCTTTAATAAATTTCCTAAATGTCAATTAAGAATTTTAGAAGTAAATTGCCTTTTTTACATATCTAAAAATATATATATTGGACAGAAGGTTTTTGCTTTTGCTTACAAATGGCTTCAAATAGCGTTATAAACGTAATTTATTAATTATTACATACATATAATTTATACTTGCCTCGTTATAAAATATTTTTTAATTCACAGAAAATGCATTTTTAAGTATAAAAATTTTTTTGAACTGAAATTGCATTACTGATGCGAATTGTTAAAGTTTGCCTTTGAATATTCGGTAATGGTCTGAAAGATTAGGAGATATTTTATCTACGAAAGACATACGTGAATTTTTTTTTTTTTTTTCCTTTTTCCTTCATTACCAATTGTTTTTATAATGTTTTTTCACCTTACTCTCTGGTTGTCACATCTGTTGCATAAATTTTATTTATCAATCTCCCTACGCTTTTCTTTCTTTTAGCGAAAATACACCCATATGTCTACTTTTGCTGCTCCTACTCAAATCGCTCATCGTTTTCCAGCTGTACTTCTGGTTCGAAGGTTTCGATCAGAAATTTCTTTAAAACAGCTTCTTTGGAGGATTGAAAGAATAAAGCTATTTTTCTAATTTTTGTGGTTAAGAAGTCTTATGTTCCGTAGAAACAGTATTTTTTTAAAAAAAATTTCAAAAAAAAAAAAACTACCCTGATTTTTGTGCGAATCGTAAAAGTTTTTTAAATCAAATTACTTGCATAATAGAGTAAAAAGAGAGTGGAAAGGGCTACAAATTCTTCGTAGAGAGAGAGAGAAAGTTTCGTCGTCAGTATGATTTAATTAAATATTTTGTTCTTTAATTACTTTCAGGTTCCACTGAAAAGTTCGTTTCAAAACTTTTGTTTAAAAAAATAGTGGTATAACAAGAATGTAAATTTTTTTTTTTTGTTTTTGACTGAAAAGAGGCCTCTAAGAAGTTAAAAGAATATTTTTTCTTATTCTTGATAACATTAATGCTACATTTAAGATTAGATTCATTTGGATTAATAGATTTTTTTTTGTCAATAAAACCCACCCAACCTATATTCCGATGACAAACAAAAACAAAAAATTGTTTTTCAGATGCCTCTTCTTGAATATTCTCGTCTTACTGAACAGTGTAAATATTAAATCAGAATTATTTTTTTCGAAAAGTTTATTTCATTGATAATACAATGTAATTTAAGATATGAGAAATTTATATTATCACGTGAAGTATACTGATTATAAGACAGAAATGTTTATTTTACATGTCTTCTATAATTTGAATTACATTCAATTTTACCTTCAAATAATTTCCTTCGAAAATTAACATTAAGTGAAAAATATCTTAAAGAAATATTTTCAGTTATGATTCAATTATATATATATATAAGGCACATTAAATAAACAATACCTGAAAACATGAGATTTTTCAAAATCGGCCATTTACAAAAGATACAAAAAAAAATGCATGTACTAAATGTTTTCCCTTCCAGAACTATATTCCTTTACTTAAATTACAATGAATGAAGGAACGTATTCCATATTAATATTCAAGCCTTAACTTCATTTTTGTTGGTAATTGACTTATGAATAATCTGTCAATTGTAACATTTTTATGTTTTCCTTTTTTCGTTTCTTTAATTTCTCAATCCAGAAGTAGTTTTTTTTATAAATTTTCTTACTCATTTTTATGAGAAATAATGTTTTATAAATGGTCAAGAGATGAAAGACGTATTGTAGCATACTAGCTAAAGTATGTTCTGCTGTTAATTTATAGACAGCTTACTTTCATATAATAAGATTTCCTCTTAAAGTTCTTAATTGAAAATGTATTTTTATAGAAAAATAATGAAATGATTTATGCAATTTAATGGTTTTATTAAATCGTTCCAAATTGATTTCTTCATATATTTCATTATTTGCAAAAATGATTTTACATTATTTAGATATGTTTTTCATCTGAAAAATGTACATTTTTGCTTACAAATTGTAAGTAAAAATGTAGTCTTGAAATCGATGTAATATTTATTAGAAAATTAAATTTCTTAAGATTTTCTCTTTTTACCAGGATATTTTAGTATTTTTGTAATACTGCACTACATATTCAGTAATAAAAATTTTCCCTTCTTTTGCAATTTCTGATTTTCTTTTTAATTATACTTTAAGATGGATAGTTATGAAATACATAATTATTATATCTATCTAGCGCATTCGTACATTTCTTACGAGATTACGTAATATTAAAATTCAATTCAATACTCTGAATAAGTTAATAAACAGAAGTCTTCCATTCCTACTCTCAGAAAAATAAGTTGAATTTGTGTCTGTGGAAGCTACCAGTTTAATCTTGGATTCAACAAAAAACTTAATTGATAATAATCTGAAAATGGTAAAAACGAATTTACTACGATGAAGAAGAAAAAATGTTTTTTCACTGTAAATAAAACAAATTATGTTGATCAAATTTTTGTAGAATTCTTAATTAACTTGGCATTATATTTAAATTTTTAGAATTTTTTTAAAATTCAAAGCCTTTTTTTCCCCTTCTAATCTTAAAAAATAGAAAGTACTCTGAAAACGATTCTTGAATTAAGAGTATTTTGAGAACACAGAAATAAACAAAATACTACTTTTGCAATTTATAAGAACAAGACAGTCTTTTACTTCATGCGTTCTCGAAAGTTTCTTCGGTTCACAAACTTTAACATTAGGAAAAAATACTTATACATCAAAATTCATTTTTAAGCATAAATATATATATATATATATATATTGCACTACTTTTTCTTAACCTCAAATACTGGATTACTTACATAAACACTAAACCTCGCATTCAGATTAAAAATTCTTTGAAAAACTCCGAAATTTTATCCTTAAAGTACAGAGGATCAGAATAAAAATGCAATTTTAAGTAGTCTCTCGTTTTCTTCTCTTCAACTACTTTTCGATGAGAGAAAAGTGACTTAACTCCTTTTCCTGTCTATCCTCACTCGCAGTGAGATTAAATTCCTCGTGAAATGCTGTAGATTTGGGGACTTAGAGAGAAATCGATCTATAAGATGCCTCAAGGACACTAAGCGTCAAAAGCACTATTCTAATTTCAACAAATAAGGGCTGAAAAGTGGTAGTTACTGGTTGGAACATTTTCATTCTTATTTAAATTCTGTAGGGTGAATTGTTCGGTATTTTAATATGAAATTAAATTATTTTCCACACACACACGAATTAGAATTGTTGATTTAACTTAATTTGTTATAACCTCAGTAACATTGGTTGAAACTTTTACAATAGTTCCATGGGTAAAATTTTAATCGCATAAATCTCAAGAAATGTGAAGAATATTAATAAGTATTAAGCATAAATCTGAATGACTAATTACAATTGCTGAAGGAAATCAGAATTCTCCTAACTTAATAATAATCTGTATTATGTGTTACTGTACCAAGGAACAATTAATTTGTGTGTATCAAAGATATTACATTGTTTATTTTTCTCCCACATTTGAAATTAAGCATATTGTGAGAATTAAAAATTACCATGTATATATATATATATATATATATATATATATATATATATATATATATATATACACTTGCAAAATGATTATGTTAGTTCCAAATTTATTTTTTGCAAGATTTATAACAATGTTTACTTAATTAAATGTAAAATATGTGACTACAAAATAATATCAATATACGTATTAACCAACATAGACAAGATACTAATAATTTTATTGATATCGAAAATTGTAATAAAATTGAAATTAGACATTTTAATCTTAACGAATTTTAAAACGTTGAATTACCAATTATTTTTTAACACAAAAGAAAGGTTATGGAATGAAAACTATTTTATACGAGCAATATGAACAATAATACTATATACCCGTTTGGTCTTAATGTCTTGCATTTTGATAAAAAAAAAATATGTTTCAAATATTTAAGCGAACTGATGACAAAGAATATTTTTAGAAGAAGAATGGTTTTCATAATATTCTAATTCAATAATTCTAATAATATTACTAATATAAGAAAAACTAGAGGAAGATATACTAAAAGAAATGTATGGACATAGATATTATTAAACAAAAATTTATGATTTAAATAGTAAACATGAAAAATATTTCAATATTTGAAACCTTAAATGCTTTCTATTTAGTTTGAAGAAAACAGAAATTAAAATTTTATAAGGGATCTGAGTAATATTGTAAATAAAATAGAAAGTACTTGCTTACATGCTGATCAGAATAACTTTAGATTTTAGTTAATAAATCTAACATAAGAGAAATAAATCTAACATAAGAGAAAGTAATTAATGAATTAAATAAATAATCTAAAATTGAATATAATTATAGTAATTGAGTATTAATTATTTGAATAAATCTCTTCATAAAAGGAATTTTAATAATATTCTTAATAAGTCTAAAAAATTTATTCCTATTTAAAATATAAATATTAAAAAAGCTTTTAAATTTAACAAAATATGGAACGTATGATTTATAATTTAAAGATTTACGGATCAATAATGTATGTAAGTGTAAAAAATACAACGAATTTATAAATGACGAATACCAATATATGATTATAGGTAATCTAAATATTATAAAAGTTAAAATTATTTTATGATATTATGAGATATTATAAATAAATGTACAAGCTTTAACTTTCAATTTTTAACAATAATATTTATATAAAGGAAAAAAAAATGATGATATTGATAAATGTTTAACTAATTTGCATCAGTACCCCATAACACATTAGAGCTGTTATGGGGTACTGATTAATATAATTTACCAACTGAAGCCTTTAAAAAAATATAAATACTGTATTAATGATGATATTAAATATATGAATGTTAAGATTAAAGAAAGGGCAAATTCTAGAGATCTTAAAAGTTCAATAAATAACCTCGAGGGCGAGTTTATTTTTTGTTATGTTGATAAAGTCTCTGAAAATTATGCCATTATGTGCAAAAAAATTACTTGATACTTTGACTAATAAGCATCTTTCTAATAATGATTCTTTTATTCAAATTACAAATAGTGATAGAGAAATTTCTTTTTGGATAAAACTATATAAAAAAAAACGTTATAATATTAATAATGTAAAATTTATTCATATTTTTTTTACTTCAAAATTTATGAAGTGCCTATTAAATTTAGAACAGTGACTAATGTTTTCAATACTTAAATTACTAAAGCAGGGAAAACTTTACGAAATATTTTGTAAGAAACTATTAATGTTTCGATAAGATTGTTATTATTATTAAAAATAATTACGAAACTATTAAATATAGTTATGATAAAGAAATAGACTCAACATATTGCAATGATTTTGAAGAATTGCTTAATACGATAGACATTGATGATTTAATTTAAGTTCTTGTAAATCTTTAAAAAATAATAATTAATATTTCTATATTATATTAAACATTTAAATTCCTAATTAATTTAGTTTTAAGAGAAAATTATATTATACTTAATGATGAAAAATATAAACAAATTAAATGCATACCACAAGGTTGTTTTGTTATTAAAAGTCAAGAAAATTTTCTCTTCTATTGACAAAATGCTATAGATAATTTATGCTTTAGATTATACTTTGTTTAGATGCATCGATAATTTTTCAAAAATTTAACCTGGAATTTATACCTGATTTATCTTTTCATTCTTCTTATTTAAAGTTAATACAAACTAATAGAAATATTCTTAATTCAGATTATTCAGATATTAACATGAAAATTGTGGATCATAGGATATGAAGTAATATTTGTGACAAAAGGGATAGCTATGATATTTTTTGAGAATAAATTACCTATCTTTGGGAGAAATTTAAGATTAACAACTTTAAGGAATATATTATATAGTTATATCCTACATGATATTAATTTAGTTAATAGATCTTTATTTATTAAAAATTACTCTTAAAAATCCTATCATATCTGTGTCCAAACTGAATACCCAATTAAATTTTTAGAAACCAATTTAAATACAAAAGTTATGAAATAGGATAAATATCTTTTTTTTTCAACATTTTTTTTTTTTGTTTTCTTAAAGAAGAATTTTGTTTTTATCATTGGTCTAATTTTTTAAATCTTATTTTTGTTCATTTTAATTATAACTTTTGTACATAAATAGCTGATAGGTTTTTTTAAATTCTAACTTTGTAATATAAATAGCAGTACTGCCTTTTCGAAAATAGCTTTTAAGACACCAAATTTTGTATTTGGATAAATGACTAATTCAAGGTTGATTAAATATTATGAGTTATACTCTTTCCCGGTTATTTTGGTTTTATATTTATTAACTTTACATCACTTACTCTGCTTTATTGCAGTCTATATTTAGATGTTTAAGTTTTGTATGGTTTTGTTTTTTAAATATATAAATATCTATTGTGTTTATTTTCTGTGACTCGTGTTTTTAGGTTCTGCCACTTTTTTTTTAATAAAGTTATGATTTATTGAGAAGGTTTGCTCATTAATGCATGTGTAGGCATATTTCCATTGTCCTAATCCAATGACAGAATACGTAACTTTATTTCCATTTTGTTTTATTTTTAAAGGATTTTCTTTTTTCAACTTTCTCTAATTGTCTTTCAATGTCTCTTGTGTGTTATTCTTAATTGTTTCTGTAATTCATATATATTTTTTCTTAAATTCTTAGTTTTTAATAACATTTAATTTTAAGTTTAAATAATTTTTAGGGTTTATATATTTGTTTTTACAACATTTATAATTATTTAATATTAAATTTAAATCATTGATTCCTTTTGATATTGTTTAATGTATTATTGTTTATTCGAATTTCTGTTGTCAATATATATATATAAAATTAGGAAATAATATTTGGCAGGAAAACTTATTAGATATATATTGAAAAAGGTATTTCATTTTTCAAATTGGAATTCACAGTTTGTCTTTTAGGTTTAAATTCATATATAACTAATGACAATGGAATTTGTTATTATTAATGTTTTTAACGGTTTACTTGATGACGTAATAAGAGCATTTCTTACTTTATTCTTAAAAAAGAATCAATTATAAACATTTCATCGTAAAAATGTAATTATTGACTACATTTTTGCGAGCATTTTTAAACTTAAAATTGATGTTTATATATCTTTAAAATTGTCAAATAAAACTATATAAATAAATTTTTTCTTAAAAACTCCAAAAATATCGCTCATCAGTGACATTTCTATATTCATATAAAAAAAATACAATATTTTTAAAATTCTACTTTCATTTCCAACATGTCTACAAATTCAGCTTTAATTTTGAGTCATAAATTTTTTTCAAGTTTTCTCTAGTACTGTTTATAAAAGTATTCACAAATGAAAAATGATTACTATTTTTGTGCGTAGATAGTTCTACATAATATAATCATATTAAAATGAAGATTTCTTTTCATAACTTGAAAAATATTTCTTCAATTATTTTCTATATTCTTTTGAAAGAAACAGAAGCACTAAAAGAAATATTCTCTCGTGTTTTAAAGCTCCGTTGCAGAGCAGATGTCAGTTCTACGGCGGCAGATGTTTCTACAGGCTGTATAACGAAACATTTGCTTTTGTAAAGTATAACACAGATGCTGAAGCCAGCCACGTACATTTTGTTTTTTATTTTAGAGGGTTCTTAAATCTGTAAATAAGAAAGCATACAAAATATAAATTCATGAAAAATCGATTGAATTATACATATGCAGTAAATATATAATAAAGTTATGATTTTTTTTTTACTTTCACTGAATATTGTAAGCCAATCTTTGGTTGATTTTTGTATTCATCTGGATACACTTTCAGAAATGAATTTTTGTGTGTTTTCTGGTAATATCTTAAATTATTTTTTTATTCATATGTACGAGTAATTATATGTAAATTCAGCATCATCAAATTATTGCAAGTTCGCTAATAGATAAAAAGCTGCTCGAGGCTCTAATTAAGATCCAGTGGGGTTTTGTTATTGCTATTATTTATCAATGAATTGTTGGGAGTTTTTTGAGAATTATTATTTTTTTATTTTTTGCAGGTAATTTTAAAATATGTAGACCTATGTGCTCTGTTTCTGTCCGTTATTTTCCCTCTGGGATTTGGATGTATAGCTTCGAGATGCAATAATAACAATTAGCAACTGAAGATTACTAAGCGTTTTATTATCAGTTACTCACGTAGGAAACATGTATTTGGATCTGATCAGATTAGAAAGCATTACCATTTTAGATTATCTTGGCATATTATTTCACTTTAAATTAAAAATTTTCTCTCATATATTTGTAGGTATGTTGATATTGAGGGTATATGGATGGCTTTATATGCTTATTCGTAAATTGTAAGAATTTCATTGTTTCCATATACTTAGATTTTTCTTTATATATTTTGGTTAGATTTATCTTAGAATTCAATGCTTCTGCTTAGGAATCATATTATGATATTATTCTTATGCTTCTGAAAAATTCATAAAATGCTTTTAAAGCTCTTATGTCTCAATATTTTGAGTTTTTACCCAATTGAACTTAGAAGATAAATTTTGAGATATTCTTTAAGATATGAGGTCATGTGTGATCGACAAAACGTTTTGATTTTCATGATTTTAAGTCCAAGATAAAAAAAAATACACTTTAATCGCCTTTTCCTTTTATCTCAATCTTAAAAATTGTCCATTGCACAAAGTTTGAACTTTATGCATTAAATTAAGGATTTTTTAAAATCCGATTCGACTTCTTCATATATTATAGGGTCATCTGATAGTGTATTTGCTTAGCTTTGATGCAACCCTTATTTTTTGTTTGTTTATTAAGTGTTTTGATTGGATTCTTGTTTTATTTCTTTAGACATCTTGTGGCATTCCAGTTTATTCAATTGTGATTTTTTTCCTATTTACAATGGCTATAATAATCGTATAGTTTCACAGTTTTTTTAAGTTCTTTAATTTAATTCTATTTGACCCGATTTTAATTGTAAATTTTGTGATTGCTTGTGTATGAGTAGCAAATGAATTTTTATAACCTATTGTTATACAACTTAAATAAATAATTTCTCTTAAAAGTAGTAAACATACTATCACGAATATTTTGTATACATTTCAACTATTATATACCCTAAAAGTTTTCTTAAAGCACTATTTTTAAGCAAAAAAAAAAAAAAAAGATTTTACGCAGTTTGTATATAAAGTATTTCTCCATTTCTCATATTTTAATGAAAAAGTTTCGCCGAATTCGGGTGTCAGGATTTATTTACTGTTCAATTGTCAATAACCTAGCATCCTGTTAAACAAAAGAATTTTTTTGTGTACATATTTATATATACAACAAAATCCCAGTTTTATTAAAAGGGCGAATTACAAAAACGGTTGTGTATAATGCTATTCTTAAACATTTTTTTTTTTTTTTTTTTCATTTCTATCGAACAAAACAATGATCCAATAAAAAAAAAAGAGAAGGAGGGAGAAAGGAAAAGAAAAGTTGTTTCTAGTTGTGTGTGTGTTTATTGTAATGTTAAAGGACTGAAAGACGTTGACTTTCGACCTTGAATACATATACCCTTGACATTATTAACTCATTCATATCGCGTCATAAATTTCGACGCGATTAAGAAAAGGTAGAATAGAAACATTCATCGCAGGTCAGTAATCCTTAAAAAAAGGTTTAAAAAAGAAACAGTCAGACTCAGCTTAACTTTTCAGTTGCTTAAAAGTATATAAATGTTACGCGGTGAAAAGTCTTCCTTACTCTGACAATAAAAGGATTCTTTCGCCTTTGGATTATGTTTTTCCAAACAATTCTTTTTGACTATAACAAAAACAGAAAGTCGTTTAGTGTTTCAATTTTTTGTAATATCAACTCTGTATTTGGATGTGGATTTAATTGGTCGACTTCTTTAAATCGGATTGTATAAAAGAACTATATAAAAAAAGTATCTTTTTTTTATAGTTACAGATTTAGCTTTTTATTTAACCTACAATTTTCTAACCGCCAGAGAAAACTGAGAATTTACTCAACCAGTTGGGGGAAAAAAAGGTTGTTTTATTATTTTTTAACTCCAAAATACTTATCCACCATATAAAAAATCTTATCCCAAATGTTTAGTGATTATATTGCCGCTCTGTATTATTATAAATTTTACAAAATGATATTGTAAATAGAGACAACATCAAATATTCTAGAATACAGTCATTAAATCAAAATTACTTACTTAGATTCTTTCTAAGTTTGCATTCATATTTCACATATAGAATCCTTTTTTTTTTCAAGTAATTTTATAAAATTACTATCAAAAACTCTTTATACTGTAAATATACACTAAGTGTTCCATATTTGGCTATAATTTCTATATAATCATCAATTTTTGTAAAGATTATTTTTAACTTTCAAAACGCATTTTATTTCAAAAATTGAAAGGATTATTGTAATTTATTTCTTAAAAATTTGATTAAGTTATTTATTGTTGCATTCTTTTTAACCTGACGAAGCAGTTCAAGAAATAATAATTTTAAAAAAAGTTTTTTGTTACTATAGTAATTCATTACATGTAAAATTTTTGTACATTTTTGCAAGATTTCAGAAATGCACCTTATTAAATATTCAGTATCACTAGTGTTTCATTAAAAAAAATTCTAAATCTTAAGCTACGATGTTCTATTTAATATTGTCGATTTTATTATAGAATTATGCTTTATGATTATAAATACTACAATATACTTTTAAAATTATTGCATTTAAATATAAAAAGTATAGTAACCAAAAAGCAATTTAAAAATAAAGAATTATTTTATACTTCTGTTTAAATTATTTCCTTTTCATTGCGTTAAGTTTTTCATCCATCCCTTCCAGAGCAAAATATATTAATTTCAGATTTCTTAAGCTAAACGATTTTTATTAGCCACCCAAGGGGCTATTGTTTTAATTAGATCACTTTTCAATTTTTTTTTTCATTTGCTTCATTTTTAATTACATTTAGCTTAAATATATTCAATTTAATAATTTATCGATTCCTTTAATTTTAATATCGAAAAAGTTTACTAAATGTCAATTTCTCGATATTTCATCGTTTACTTTAATTCTTATGTTTAATTGAGTAATTTAATAATAACTATAAAAAAGCGCACCTTGGGTGTCTAAATCTGTTCTTTGCAAACCTTTGCTTAGAACTTTTTCATTTATTTATTTATTTATTACTCATTTAAAAAATTCAAAATTATGCATTTTGATTTTTTTTTCTAACTTAACTGTATAATTTATTACTGTTTTTATTGAAAACAATATATCCATCATAATATTTCTGTGCAAAAAAAAAGTCCAAAAATATCTATATTCAGAATGAATGTTTAAAAAATTATTTTGCGGGAGTTCTGCTTTGATAGACCTATTGTTCAAATCAATAAAAAGATTGAAGTAAAAGATTCGAAATAATAATTTTTATTTTTACTACAATGACATTAACTTAATTACAATCAGTCCATTGCTTTCATTCACATGTGAATTAAATGTCATATATTAAACGGTATAGTAAGTATCAAATTGAATGGCTCTTTAGTTATAATGCATGGCCCCTTTATATTACAAAAACATATATAGTTTATTGAAGCATAAAATTAAAACTTTGTAACTTATTAATACGTGCAATTATATACAAATGTTTTTATTAATATTATACGAAGTTCATGCAAAAAATGGATTGTTAATGATTTGGGAGGAATTTCGATAATATTTGTGTAAATACATTTATTTATTTTCAAGTTGATTAAAATGAAATATAGACATGATTTGTTTTGCAGACAATACTATATTATGATGTAACCCCAGAGAAATTCCAAGTCAAACTGTGTTACTTTTATGTGTAATATGCATAATTTGGTGGGAGAAATCATTATATTTCCAAGACTTCCCAGAAGGATTCAATTCAATTTTTATCGACTTTGTAATAGTTACTGAAGTACTTTTATTTCCAATTTTAACAATTTAATACAGTTTCAAAACTATTATTCCCCCCCCTTCTTTATAAAAGGAAAAATAATAATAAAATAAATAAATGACTGCTTCTCTGTTCTATCAAAACAGTAGCTATTTAAAAATTTCGAATAATCGAAAGAATATTCAACTTCACAATTTTGTGACAAATTCACCTTTTTGGCTGCAAGTGTCACTTTGTTTGACAAGTTCTCAACAAGATCAAAGTATGAAAGTGAATAGAGCTAATTACTCGTACCCCGCCCTCATTTTATACAACATTTAATTTAAAACCACTCCATCAAGTATACGCATCTGCTGTCCTTTTCAATTGCAGGGGCGTCAAACCGAAAATGAATTAGCGCATCGCTGTTCAAAGAGATGAGAGGAGCAGGCTCAAACGACTGCCTCTGTTTGCGTTCAATGAAATTCATAAAAAAAAATGAAAAAATATAATTTAGGGTACAGATGACGGAATCATAGGTGAGTCCAGTCCACACTTTTCAATGAAAAAAAAAAAAAAAGCAAACGCTCTCTGCTTTTGATTCAAAAAATTTTTCTCCTTTTTTTTAAAGTTAAATAAAAAGCTTTTTTTCCCCTTCATGGCAAAAACAGTCAGATGGGAAACTTCCCTAATCGAAGTGGGAAAAGAGAGTTAGTCATGTGTTGCTGCCGCAGTTCAGTCACTCGCCGGGGTTCGGCCGATGACTCATATTACTACCTCACCACTGGCGCTTTTCAGAGATCTTTGGCAGAGTTTTTTGACTACCGCTTTATCGCCTTTTTGGCTACTTTGCAAATTTCTTGTAATACATATTTAGGTAGAAAAACTGATTCGTTTAGAAAATAACTATAGCAAAATTTCAGATGCATTTTTTTGAGGAATATTGAAATGAAAGCTGAAATCCGATTGAGATATGTATCAGAATTAAAATAAACATGAAGAGGCAAAAATACCGGTACAAATAATACAAGGGCGTAGCCAGAAACTCATTTTGAGGGGTTACTTTTTTTTTAAATTTATAATAATGAGCGATTAAATAATTATATTTACATAAATTTAATAAAATATTATTTTTTTACAATTAACGTAATTTAATCACATTAATACAATATTAATTATATAAATTTGGAATTAAAATTATTGTGTAAAAATTGTTGTATCATAGCACAAAACATATACTCTTTGTAATTATATGTAATTAAATTAATTTTTTTGCAATGTTTTGAATTAAGTATACGTATTCAGTAATCATTAAAAATTAAATTATTATTATTTATTGAATTAAGTTTATTAAAAATATTTTAGAAATTTTATTTATTATTTATTAAGTTAACATTTTTATGAAATACCTATTACATGAAATTTATAACTAATTGTTCATATAATATGAATAACCAATTAAGTACTCAGTAAAAACTGTTCTTATCGTAGAGAAACTACGAAAAAAATAACATTTTAACTGTTCATAAATATTGTTGAACCCCTTTAACTGGCAAAAAAAAAAAAAAAAAAAAAAAAAATACTGATTGATATAGTTAAAAAGTATTAATTTTATTTATTCGACAACATTTTCCACTTTCCAGACGTAAAGTATTGAGTTTTAGGTTTTAAAAAGAAAACATTTTCAAAATCTGAGGAAAAATTCAGAAGGCTATGTGGAATCAGAGGAAAAGGCGAAGGGTCACTTCCTCTGTCTTCTTAATTAGAAGTCTTCCAGCTTAATAAAATATATTACTACTGTCCAAATTTTAACATTTGTATAAAGCTTTATTTTTTCTCCTTCTATTTTCTCCGGAATAGAAGGAGAATCCATCTTTTCATGACTTTTTTTTTGTTAATAAGAGTACTTTAAAACTGTACACGTCATTTCCCCCAAAAAATTGTCTTAATATGGATAATAAAAAGGAGAAATGTTGTATAAATAGAGTTAATAAAAATTAAGAATGTTGAAGAAAACTAATGCTTTGAGCGAAAATGATAATTTTTTGCGGTAAATATAAAAATGTTTTCGCACATTTCTTACCTATAATACACGATATGATACTAGAGATTAAAATAACGCATATAATTCTACTTGACATAGTACATCTCATACACTTGGTATAATTATTGTTTTGCTGAGTAAAAAAACAAATGTGTGGAAAAAAAACGTTCTTTTTTTTTCAATTATACTTTTTTATTTATAAGCATACTTTATAGTTGAAATTTCACCTTTTTTTTTTTTTTTTTTTTTCAAAATTTTTGAAATATAGATAACAAACAAGGAGAAACATTCTATAAACAGTTTTAAAAATTGAAGAATGTAGTTCTTCGAGGAAACAATAAGTAATTAGGGGAAATGTTATAAAAAATATTTTCATCTATGTCATAACTGTATCTTATGATTTGATATGAGAGTTTTATGTAAAGAAAGTAACTCTATTTTATATGCAATATTTCATAAACTAGATGTAATTTAGCTGCTGCGTAAATAATAACTTCGCAGAATTTTTTTCTGCCTCTCTCTATCTTTTTCCCTTAAGCATTTCCCCCCACCTCTATCGTTTTAATTTTTTTTTATTTCCTCTCGTCCTTGTGTAAAATAAGGCCTACTTAAAAATATTAAAGTGTACATACATTATGCAGGTGGTTGGGCAATGTCCACTCTCTGATTTACTTTAAAGACGACATCCATTATTTCACCCTATCTAATGGGTGAATCTAAAAAAATCTCAGCTTTCTTTTGATACTTTAATTCAAACGATACCTAATTCAAATGCAAATTCAACTTCTGAAACTGAAAACATACAGCTTCTTAAAAAAGAACTTTTACTCGATATAAAAGTTTCATCCTAATTTGAAATTTACATTCTGTAGATAATTTGGATTTCTATACCGATTTATTATTTTACTTATCTAATGAAATAATTTTAAAAATCACTCCTTTTCTGTGAAGTAATTCAAACAATACCTAATTCAAATGCAAATCTGTCATCTAAAATTCAAAATACATATTTTCGTAAAAAGAACTTTCATTCAATACAAAATTTTCATCCTAATTTGAAACTTACATTCTGTAGATAGTTCGGTTATGTACACACTTTAAAGGCTATTTCCTTTATTTTACCTTATCTGATGAATCAACTTTAAAAATATCTTACTTTTCGGTAAATTAATTCAAACAATACCTAATTCAAATGCAAATCCAATTAATCCAAATAATCAAAACATGCAGTTTCTTAAAAAAGAACTTTCAATCAATATAAAAGTTTCATTCTAATTAGAAACTAAAAATAATAGAATTATCGTGAAGAGAGAAGTTGTTAATTATAAAAATTTCTACATTCTCTTATCACCGGAAGTTTAACAAATACTGAATAGAAATATTTTACAGATCGAAATTCTAACAGAGAATCGTTCTTTTAAGCTGATTTAAATATTAATTACTTTTTCGACATTCTTGCTAGAACATTTTCAGCTTTTGATACTTCAGAAAGGAATATGTTTGCAAGGAATCTATATTAGAAAGAAAAATAATTTATGCATTCTGATTACATTCGATTTAAAATAGATCTTCGAATATTGATTATTTCTATGTTTCTTAGATTAAAACTGATGTTTTGTAAAATTGTCTAATAAATCTTATGGAATATGTCCCGTCAAAAGGGAACACGTATTTCATACATTATTGAATCAATATTAAAAACAATCCATTTTCTATCTTATATAGTTTTACATATGAGTCGATTGTCTAGCATATCTTCTTGTAAAAATCTCGAAACCAGTTACTGAAGATAAAAATGATAATAAAAAATTCTCGATGTGTAAGTAACACGACCGTGAATTTATGAGGAATAATAGATGTTACTTTTACCAGGTCAATGTACTTTAACAGTGAGTGCATCTGCCTTGATTTCTAAAGACTGTTTTTATAATAGAGAAGTTCCTATCACGAAAACATGGAACAGTATTCTTGTATAATGCATATGATAAAAACAAGTTAGAATCCTTCTATCTCAGATTAAGACCATAATAATGTGGGCGTAAGGAGATTATTGCTGTACTGATAATTATTATCACAAAGTTTCCAAATGAAGCTTTTAGAGGAAATATGTCTTCGTAAATGTGTGTATGAAATTGGTAAAAAAAAAGTTGCTGTAGGAATTTTTGAATTTGAATTTTTTTTGGTAATATGCGAGATGCAGTTTTCCAACACTATATATATATATATCCACTCTAAAAGTGAATTAATTAAATTTATTTTTAGTGGTTGCGATTCAATAATTAAAATTGTTAATTAGAATAAGAGGAAAGTAAATAATTTTTAGATTTCTTTCTAAATAATCAAGAGAAAAATGAATGTTACTGGTTTAAGAAATGAAATACTTACTCAGATTTTAATTCACTTGAAATTCAATAAGATTATTTTTTAATATAATGAAGATTAATTAATTAAAGCTGCTTTACAGAAATAGATGAAAATTGAATAACCTATTCGCATTTTTCGAAATAATGAGGAAAAAAACCTCAAAAATACTTTTTTTAAAATAAAAATATTGCATTAACTACAAAATTATAATTTTAGATGTACATCAAAGTGTTTTACGGTATATAATAAAATTTTAAGATTGCATAATGTAGTAGGAAAATAAGGCAGAATATCATTATTTTCTCCAATGTTACATTTACGTATAGTTTATGCAGTTCCCTATTATTAAAATTAGTATTATTAAATCTCGTATTACCTAAGGTTTAATATTAAGAATATAATTTGGTAAACGTTTTAAAAACTCAATAATATTTTGTAATGATAATATTATAAAACTAACTGAATGTTTACTTTTATCATTAATTTTAAGAAATCTTCTATGCCCAAAACTTATTTTTGAGTATAAATATTACAAAAATATGATGAGTTGTGTTTATTATAGCAAAAATGCACGAAAATTATTTGTGTACAAAATCAGGAGCGTATTTATTACAAATTCATTTCATATCGGTCGTTCATATATATTTACAATGAAAAACATCACAACAATTTTATCACTAATTTCCTTTTAATATTTGTAACAATATTTCCATTTTATACAATATTGCATAGTATTTTATAAATAATGAAACCTGTGATTATTGCAAGAAAACGCCTCTATCTTCGATGACGTAAATGTTCCCCAGGCGTAAGATATGCACTTTCAAGTTCTCGTTGCGTCAACAGAACAATACATTTCGTTTTTATCAGAACGCTATACATCAAAGCGATTACATTGACTATCCAAACAGCGATTATCATTTCTTTCGAAAACAAATGTGATAGAATTTGCGGAATATGTTATGCATGAAAACTATCAATTCCTCTTTCGAAAATGGATTTGCTTTTCATCCTTCATCACAAGAAACTAAGAAATACTTATTAATTTATAGAATCGAAAGCAACTTATTAATATATGTAAAAATTTTAATTAAAATGAAATTGTATACTTCAGGAAATAACATTTATTTTATTTTCTATTGTGCATTAAAATACTTAATTCTGTTTGTTACAGGAATTATAAATAAGTTTAATATATGAAATTTAAGTAAGTAATGAAAATTTATCTCGTTTTTAAAGAAATCTTAGTAATTCTATAACAAATCTTAGTAATTCTATCATTTTAGAACTAAAAGAATAAAACTGTGAAAAACAATTATGTACACAGCTTTATTTTTTAGTTTCAATTTTAAATGAATTTGATACATTGTGCTAAACTGTACACCATTAAAAGTATAGTAATTATATATAAATGAATGTTTAGTAAATTCTGCTTACGAAAAAACTGAACAGCTGTTCATCGTTGTATATTTATGTAACAAAATTTTTTTAATCCATACAACATCAATTTGTTGTGACCGCGGTAGCCAAGTGATCATGGTCGCGGACTTTGTTTTTATCGAGTCGTTGGTTCGAGCTCTGATACTATTAAAGACCCACAGTGTAACGGAGTTGATTCACAATAATTCTGGTCGAGGTCTCAAGTCCTGCCATTGGTGTGGTGTGTAAGTTTGGTAAGGGAGGTATCAGCTCTTGTGTCAGTGTCATCACTTGACATAGGTTCAAAATTATGAAGGTCTGCGTTTTGCTTATCAATGGGACGTAAGTAAACAAACACAATAAATTGGTTTTCAACAATTAAAACTATTTATTAGGTTTAATGCATTGCTCTTTTTAAAAGGTTTGGTGCGAGACTTGATATAAATACTTATGGTAAGGTGGGACACATACAGTATATGAGTCCTACTGAGATTTACTCAATTATATGAGTCCACTGAGATTTACTCAATTATATGAGTCCACTGAGATTTACTCAGAAACAATTCATAAAGAATTACTAAATTCTCATAGTATGTAATGGACATCTGTAAGCATTTCAATTCTATTTTTAAATTGTAAAAGAATTGAAAATCCTATTTTAAGAATAAAAAAGTCACTAAAATACTATAAACTCATTTATTTATATATCTAAGATAGAGTATAAAATAAAACAAACTATCTTTAATTAAAACATTTTTTTCATGTTTTCAACTCTCTACTGAAATATACCGCCATATAGAGGGGTTCATGCACTTCAAATCTGACGAGGTTTTAAGTCCTCCCTTTACGGTGTGGAAGTTTGGAGAGGGAGGTACAAGCTCAAGTGTCGTTCTCGTCACTTGGTTGATGTTGAAAATTGCGAGGTCTGTCACCAATAATCTCCGTGTTGCTTCCAAATGTGATATTAATAAACAATTAATTAATTTCTACTGAAATATTTTTAATCCACAAGGGGGAGCATACTAGCAAAGAGGGGGTTATCATGTAGGTAAAATACAAATTAACCGGTTACATATTTAAGAATAATGGTTAATTCGATAGAAATATGTATTTAATTGTAATTTTATGCGTGCAGTAATGGCATTTTATTTATTTCATTAAAATCGAAAGAACGCTTTCTAATTAATTTCAGATTGTGTTATTTGTTATGAATGAAAATATTATTAATTTCAGATAGAAAATATTATTCGTGTTTCACAAATATATTTTTAAAATTAAGAAATTTTACATATTCTCTCACTTTTGAAAATTTTATTTTCACATTAGCAAAACTTACAATATTTATGAGTAAGTTTTACTGTCGTTATTTCTCCGTAAAAGTGAACTTTCGTATTATTACTAAGGTAAAATTATCTTCTGAGCAAGGAAGTATCAACTAACCCAATAATCAAACAGGATTCCTCAATTAATTTTTAATTTTAGAACATGAATTTCACTTACAGAAAATAACTAAAATAATAAATAAATCTAAAAATATTTTTAGAGGAAGGTAGCAATTTTCTTTCTCAAAATAAGAATAGATTTTTCTATCAATAAAATTCAACAGTTTTGCTATCAATAGTCTATTCAGAAAGAAAAAAAAAATAAACATCCAAGAGATCTGGATATTCTCAAAAATTCCTAAAAACGTTGCAATTTTCAGTGAGTACCGTCTATAAATCACCATTATAAAACCTTTCCCTCTTTGAATATAATCATAAAATTATTTCTTGAACACACGCACACAAGACCCCCCCCATAGTGTATGATAGATATATTATACATACATCTTTTATAAAGTACTTTAAAAATTCAAAATTATATACAAATTAATAGAATTCGTACGTTCTTATTTATGTGTGCAAAAATAAAATAAATAAATACAAGTCAAGTCAAGTAATTCAAAACAAATACAAATAAAATTGTTGAATTTGTATTGCATCTTAAATTTATTTGAATTATCATGCGTAATTTTTTTATTGAATAATTTTCTGGTTAAGCCTGTTGGCAGAATGGTAACTTAGTATGAGGGTGGTTCAAAAAGTTCTTGTGTTTGAAGACAAATGGCATCATTTAGGTAAATTCTTGCTACCATTGGATGTTACTATCTGTTAAGCGGAACTAAAACAAATTTGACATTGATTCATATGTTAGTTTTGATTTGGTAGTCATTTGCTGCCAAATCAAAATCTAATTGCTGCTGCGTTGAATTCTCGACGTCATTTTGTGTCGCATTGTCACCATCGATGATAAATAGATTCATCGTTATACACCGGAAACCAAGCAACAATAAAAAAAAATGGACTGCTTTCAGTGAATCTGCTCCAAAGAAAGCGAGGATGATCTCATGGAAATAAAAGCCATGACGAAGAATTTTCGAGGTGCGAAAGGCGTCATGATAACGAGAACGAGTAGCTTTCAACGAGACTTATACAGCTTTCCATGGAGTCATGATGCTTACTAAAAACAAACTATTTTCGATGCTACGAGTGCCATCTCTTGCATTTTCTTAGGACTTATTGAAAGACTTTCGTTGCTTAAATGCCACAAGATTGCATCTCATCTTCATGAAGAACCATCACGTTAAATAATGGTATCATTTGAATAACGTCACTCTAGACCAACTTAAAGACTATCGACAATTCCGAACCACAGTCTAGTAACAAGGACGACAAGGATCCACACACCAAGCGAGGACTTTTTAAAGCCAAATTTTCCATTCAGCTTGAAGTTCCCTCCATAATCTCGCACGATAGGACTTAAGCAGAACAGGACTCGAACTCACAACTCGACTTCAAAATCACCGTCAACGAAACTCACAACCATACTCACTTGGCTATTACGATCATGAGATAACATAGAAGACAGCAAGTTTTATCTAACATGCTCTCGCGAAGCAATATGTGGAAGTTTGGAAAGGTATCTATTAATTTTAGAATCGTCCCCGATAAAAAACCATAGCATAAAATAACGATGTCTTTAGCTCTCTGAAAGACCATTGAATAACTCTGGAAAATCAATATAATCTGTCTCTCCCCCCCCCCCCCAATCCAAAAGAAAGAAACTAACTTTGGTTTAAAACTTGAGAAAAATATATATGTTCAATTAAAACGTTTAATACGAAAACGTTTAAAATGTAAAATCGTTTAAGCCGAAATAATGCTGTGGACCCAAAAAATAGCATGTAGTTTCCATTTTTTTTTTAACACGAAACAAAAAATCACTTCACACGAAAATGTATCGCTTCTAGAACCCAGATTTTATGGTTTATGTTTTTAAACAAATTATATTGAGCAATTTACCAAAAATTTAATATTGAAAAAGACTCTACAAAAAAATATGAAAATTTTTAACAAAATAATAATAATAATAAAATAAAAATTAAAAAAGGCGCTTTTTTATAACTTAAATATGAATACTTATTTGAATTGTAAATAGTGTACCTGTTATATGAGATATTTATAATATAATATAATATAATATAATATAATATAATATAATATAATATAATATAATATAATATAATATAATATAATATAAAATTTTAAATCAGAAGATTAGAAAAAAACAAAATATCAAGAAGTTTGAAATTTTTTTAAAAACCTAGAATTTTTTGGAAAATACAAAATGGAATATAATATATTTAATGCTGTAGCAGGCTTCAGAACGTTAAGCTAGGTTATTCTAGGATTACAGGCCTAACCATCCCCATCAACAAAATATATCATTGAAAAATGGTTAAAACACCAAAAAATGCAAAGAAAAAAATTAAAGAAAACCCCCAAATGACCAAAAAACGAAAAAAATGTTTAAAAACCAATAGCAAAAATCAAAAACAAGAAACTTAAGAGGAAAATCCAAATTTTCTAAAATTAAATTTTGGTGATATATATATATATATATATATATATATATATATATATTTATACAATGTAAATTGTAATAATATTTGACTTATAAATTTAATAAAATTTGTTTACATCAAAAATATTGATTCTTTTTTCCACATGCATCGCTTAACACGAAAAACTATTCCGGTGCGTTAAGTTAACCGTAAATTATAGTAGAGCACTCTAAAACAATTCTCTAGTCGCATCCCTGTCTATGAGTCCAAAAGTGGTTTGGCCCTCCGAAAGATTCAAGAGCAGCTTTTGTAACCGTTTCCTCATTTGTCGTGACTCACTTGGTGATCCCGGGTCCTCTCTCTCCCCCCCTCACTGCTCCACTTTTCCCTCTCCCCTTCTTTCTCCTCTCTTTTCCTAACCCCTTTCCTCCGCAAACACTCGATTAACCCTCGCGACAACTTTACTAATCGCATTGTTTCATCGGCTCCTCTTGTATTAAAAACGGAAATCCCCCAGTAAATTTCTCGTTAAAACATTTGCCTTTCATTTAAATTAGAAAATATATCAGTTTTCTCTGCTACAGGTGAAACATTTTAAAGTGGAAACCTTCAGAAAATGATTAAATATTCACGATGTTTATTGCAACAGATATAATTTTCTCGTCATTTGATTCAGACAAATGTAAAGAGAAACCAAAATTTAAAACCAACATGCGTCATTGGTTTGTCTTTATAATGTTATTAGTAAACTCTAATTTAGACCGATGAAAGGAATATAAATATTATCTGCTTAAATCTTTTAGCATGATAAAATTGTCTAGAAAATGTTTTTTTTTTCTGTACTAGATTGTAATTTATTTTGATTTAAATTATAAAAAAAACAGTTTGGAATGCAAACAAATACATTAGATATTCTCTTGTTAGGATCTAAATATTTAAAGTACTGGTTAACAGTTATGTTACATATATATTCGTGATATGCGCAATAAAAGATGTAAAAAAATCCTCTTATCTGGGTTAATTTATTCTCTCTCAGAGTTTTCTAAATTAAAAAAAAAACTGCTTGTTGTAATTTATCGTTTTACTGAATATGCTCCATAATTTATCATTTGATTGTATAATATTTGTTTCCATATTTAATATTTATTGCTTAATATTTGTTTCCATATTTAATATTTATTGCTTAGTGTATGTTTCCATTTATAATATTTATTACTTACTATATTTTCACTATTTATTATTTGATTGCTTAGTATTTATTTCACTTTATTATTTGATTGCTTATAGTATTTGTATGTTATTTATTACTAATAATTGAATTGCTCAGAAGCCAATATAGTTATATCCTTTTTTATTTTAATATTTTCTGATTTTTGTAAAGTTTAATAGAATAAATAATATTCTTTTTAGTTATTAAAGAATTTAATCGTAGCTTTGTTTCTTCTAGATCAGACAGCCTTTTTTTTATCGCTTCTAAATATGTTGTATAATAATTTCAGAAGTGATTGTGAATAAGACTACTTTTTATCAATGTTTTTTTTTTTACATAATCTTTGAAATATAAACTAAATTCTTCTTCTTTCGATTTGTTGGTAACACTGGAAAACTTCAAATTCATAATAATTGTAACTGTTACTTCTGCAATTTAGAATTGTTCGAGATACAGACTTAAAAAGAACTTTAATTTTTAGTTAGTTTTTTTATGTACGTTCTTTTTTTTAATTTGAAATATCTAAACTTGATCAAAACATAAAAATACTAAATTGAAAATACTATCACCAGCAGAAAAAAAATTCAACGAGTAGACTAATTTCCAACTGGCTTATTATGAGTAAGATAAAACAAGAAAGGTTAAACCCAATCAGTATTAAGTTCAAATATAATTTTGATGAGGATAAGAGATGCCATATATGTAATTGACATAGAAATGTAGGTAGGACAGAAATTTTAAAAAAAATAAATCAACAATTATTGTTTCCTAATGGTAGAACAATTTCAAAAAAAATTTCAAAAAAGTATGATTAATTTATTATTATTATATATATACATATATAAAGTATATACCTCCAATAAAACATGACTTTCATAGGACATAAAAAAAACGCGGAGATCAAAATTTAGATTTAGATATCTCGGAGGAATAAGATGTTTGTTATGAGGAGTACACTTAAGATCTACGACAACAATTGTTATTGTATTATTTTTATATAAATTTCTTATCTTTTCCAGTAGCCAGAAAATATAAATCCTAAAGTTTTTAAGATGCTGCCATTATCGCAATAAAAACTTACATTTTTATTTACACATCCTGTAAATATCTTATTTTGATACAGAGAGCCTTACCTTAGGAAAAATACTATATATATTTTTCTGATCAAATAAATAAATTAAAAATTTTAAAAATGAATGTATTAAAAACATAAACTTTCTTAATCTTTGTTTTCCACACTTCACCGAATTAGCTTCTGAGTAACTCATTTATTATTCACTGATCCAAGTTGGTAAAAGTTGAACTATCCACGATTTTCGGTTAAATAGTCTTATGGACATTTTATAAGTTGAATTGTATTAAATGAAACCTCAATACCTCCAAATGAAACGTGACTCCCGCAAATTAGATGAACTAAAGAAATATAATGAAATGAGTATAAGAAACTTATATATAAGTGAAACCGAATTGAATTTAGGCGGTTGGAAAGTTAGAAATAATAAGTTGGAAGTTAGCGGGAAAAGGATAATGATTAATAACGATAATGATTAATTGTAATTCTTATTCGTCACGAATTAATTCATTTAGACCCTAGTAAGCTGGTAAGATTGATCTTTAACATTGACATTAGACTAGATTACAAACATGTTGAGGCGGAATAGAATGAGAGAGAGAGTAATTCTGCATATTTTTAATTTGAGGATTAATGAGCTTAAAGAATTCTAATCCGTCGCTTAGAGAATTCTTGTGCAATATAAGTGTCTGTTTAGATTTAGTAACAATGAATGCATGAAATCAAAACGGAGAGAGGTTACATTCTACAAATAAATAGATTTTAAAATAAAAATTAGGCATAATATTTATTTTTCAAGCGTAGAATCATAAGAAGTATATTTAATAAATAATTTTGTCTGATTATATTTAGTATCGGTTTAGATTTAATAAAAATGAATGCTAGAATTAATAATGGAAAGGGGGTACAATTCTCTATAGATAAATTGATTTTAGTTTAAAAAAGTGGTATATAAAATTTCCATCTCAAGCATTAGATTAGGACAAGTATATTTTATAAATAATTTTTCATATTTAATAAAATAACAATTATTACAAACTGCTAATTAAAATTTACGAAAATAAAGTGCGTACGAAGTTCTAATGACATCAAAAATAAATATCACCTTTAATACATACATACAAATATATATATATATATATATATATATATATATATATATATATATATATATATATATA
>BMAW01116549.1:238487-261283 GCA_019974015.1 Nephila pilipes
ATATATATATATATATATATATATATATATATATATATATATATATACTATCATATATATATATCACTACGTAATGTCTATATACATAGAAACGAAATTATTCAGAATGAAACATTGAACTAAATAAAAATATCAATTTATTGAAAATTATTTATTTCAAAAATAACTCTCTTAAAATAAGATCGAGCTTCATATAAATGAATTCCCCCCCCCCTATTCCTTTATTATAAAATGAATAAGTAAAAAATCAACGACAATAGAGAACAAAAAGATTTCCCAACACGAAGTTAATACAAGGATTAAAATTTTTGATTTATAACAACAAAAAGAGGAAAGCCCGAAATTTATGATTTGTTTATGTTATTACTCTTCACATTTCACATATTGTGTTTCCTTCACTTGAAATAAAAAGCCTTTTGTCTTTTTTATCCATATATTACACGTTGTTCATATGTTTTATAACTGAAAAGAACATATATATTGGTTGATTGTTTATTAAGGTCACATTTAAAAGCAACATGAGAGCTATAGGCGAAAGACCACGTAATTTTGAATCTCGGTCAAGATGGAGCCACTTGAGCTGGAGCCGTAGTTACCAAACTTCCTCACCACGTGCCTGGGAAGATAATATTTATTAAAATTATGAGTAATCATTGTGTTTGTCCCCCTGACCGAATGTTCTGCTTTTAAATCTACTCATTTTAAATATTTTAATTACATACATTATGTTTAATTGACTTTGTCTGGGAAATCCCAATTAAATATATTTTTACATGACAATGGTTTCGTACCATAGATTAAATTTGCAGCAAAAAGCCTTATAACCTATTTTATCAAAATGTGAGCTTTAAACTTGTTTTACTTAATAAAATTGAGATTCTTTTTTCCATGTGTTTGCACTATAAGTCCCATGGAAGACTCAGTGCTATACATTTTAATCAACTAACACATGTATTGAATTTTTTTAAGTGGCTGCAAATCCTTTATCTATCCCCTCTCCTCTTCAAAAAAAAAAAAAAAAAAAAAAAAAAGCATGCACGCTTACAAAACTCGACTTCTAAAAATTTTCATAATATGGTTCATGGAAAAAAATTTATAAATATTTTTGAGATGTATGATATTAGTTTTTAGGAAGAACATTTAAATATAGATGGAAACGAGATATGGATGTCTCATAAAAAATATTATTCATACCTCGGGACTAAGTAAATTCTTTTTAAATTCACGTGAAATATATGTGTTATAAAAATACATGTTTACTGATTTTATCTTTAAGAAACCGCATCATACTCGAGCCTATCTCTAAATAAATCCATGTAACTTAAAATCGATGTGGAAACCTTACATTTATGGTTTGATGCACGTTTTAGAGGATAAATTTAGGGTTTGATGCAGTCCCTCCTTTCGAAGATGGTTCAAAAAGCACCTGTTTCTGGAAACAGATAGCTCTGCTGATGTAAGTTGGTGTTATCATCGTGTTTTGCGGATTTATAAGCAATTCCAAAACAAATTTGACTCTGACAGAGGTTAGTTTTGATTTGGAAGTCATTTCCCGCCAAATCAAAGTTTGATTGGCTCCGTTATCATTTTGCTTCGAGTTATCACAGTCAATGAGACCTAGATTTAGCATTATACTCTGGAAATCAAGCAACAATCAAAGCAATAGGTTGCATACTCTCAATCTTCTCCAAAGAAGGCAAAGACTGTCTCGTAGACCGGAAAGGTTATAACGACGATGTGCTCGGAAGCGAAGGACTTCATACTCATGAGTATTTTGGGAAAAGAAAAACGATCACTGGTCAATACCATACTGAATTACCTAAATTCGCGTTCCAGACACAGTTACCTTTTGAACAACCCTTATAAATAATAACAAATCTCAACTTTCAAAAGGCGTGTATTCTCGAGATTTATATTAAAAATTCCAAAAAAATCCTCCAACTTATATATATATATCCCAATTACTAGACCCCTCTTAAATCCCTAAATACAATAAGTTTCTCTTTACTATAAAGGAGATCATATTTTCGAGATTTTTCACTGGAGTTCTAAGTTCAAAGATTTAATGAGTTCAAAGACATTAAAATAAAAAAAAGTAATTTTAATAAAATTTAATAATTAAGTCTTTTTGAAATTTTTTAATTATAATTAAAATTTAGATGAATAAATTTTTACTTACGATGCCACAAATTGAAATTTCAGGTAAACGAGAAAATAATTTTCGTCTTAAAAATTTTCAGAAGACCCTTAAGACACAGGAATAGCAATTTGAATAATTCCGATCTCGCGGCCGGTGCTGTTTTCGTCGAGTCGTTGATTCGAGTTCTGATGCCACTAAAGACATGTCGAGAAACTAACGGAGCTGATGCACGTTAAATTTGGTCGATGTCCCAAGTCCTCCTAGGCGTGGTGTGGAAGTTTGGAGATCGAGGTACTAGCTCAGGTGTCGTCCTCATCATTTGACCAAGGCTCAAAATTTTGAGGTCCATCTTCAACAACCCTCATATTGCTTCTCAGAGCTAAGTTTATAAGCAATCACAATCAATTCATTTTAATAAAGGCACAATTTTCGTAATGAATATATGATAATATTTTCTTTTATTTGTGTGATCGTACTTTTGATAAAATTTATTTTAAGTACTAGAACGATTTTAAAAATTACAACGATAGAAAAAATAATAGATAATTTAACATTTAAAGCAAATAAAAATATGTAAGTAAAAACAATGTTAACATTTCTAAATGATCCAAATTACTTTTTATAAGTTGCCTTTAAATTTGTAAAACCACTTAATGAAGGCATTGCGATTCAAATAATGTATTACGAAACACCTTTTACTTTCAAAAGGACCCCGCATTTCCCGTTTTCAGGGAATGTCTGAACCTTTCCTTTCGTAGCTAAAAGAAAACCTTTTCCATAATTAAATTTTTCATCAATTTTTGACATCATAAATAAAAATGAATGAATCTAATTTCAACTTTTGAACGAAAACGAGGGATTTTTTACAGCAGTAATTAAGTTTTTATGAACACGGAGTTATTAAAACGAAACGATCCCGTAAATAAGGAGTGAGCAATTATATTTAAACTTCATTAAATGAGAAAATAATTATTTTTTATGAATAATCATTTGGCACTTCTCAAGAGTCAATACAGATCACTAAGCCTTAAAAAACTCGTACATGCTGCCTTCTGATTTGTTTGCTAAGAAAATAATGTAAAAAAATCTGACATGCGGCAGAAATTATAAAGTTTTTATAATCGATTTAAAGATAATTCCTAGGTGAAAGCTACGTTCTTAAGCCAACATCATTTTATGACACAAACTATATACTCTGAGTTCTAATTAACATGTTTAATGAAACGTTAGTTTTTCAACCCTTTTCGGGGGATTTTGAATTGATTGATGGCCCTAGCATTTGTATTTAAATGATGAGTAATTATTTCGAGACAAATTACTTTTCCTGCAAACTGTAACAACGTTAAATAGGCTCTCTATGCATGATGTTAAAAAAAATCGCCAAAAAATTTTTTTGCCGAAAAATTCATAGGATCTCCTAAATTGTAAATAATATCAAAAAATTACTGTGATGCTAAATCCAGAACTTTTCATTATTGATTAATTTCTTAAAGATTTTAAGTGACGAATGTATATATATATATATATATATATATATTCTTACAGAGGAAAAAACTTATTTTCTAAAATATTATGGGTATGATTTTTTTTTTATATTACTAAAGAGAAATTTTAGTTTTTAAAAATTTTCTTCTGGTTTTGTATATTAAATAGTAATTAAAATGGGATGCTTGTCATAATTTACTGAAATAATAGAAAAAAAAACATTGTCGAAGAATTAAGGACAATGTGATTTTTTTCCCTTAAAAGTATTTCCTAAATAAATTTTTATTATTACTTCAGTATTTTTTTATAATTAAACGAGTAGTTATTTAATAGTGCTTTGTAATTGTAGTGGTTTGTGTTTTTGCTTTTAGTGGTACTTAGAAGTACTTTGTGCCTTTTCTTTTAGAAGTGCTAATGCTTTTGTAATTTTAAGAATAAAGGTGTTTTTTTTTTTTTTTTTTTTTTTTTGGAAAAAAAAAAGCGAGGGAATAAATGTACATCGGTATTGTTTTAAATAGATAAATGACGAAGACTTTTGAACTTTTAAGAGCTCATTTAGGTAATACAAACAATGTCCTAACGTATCTTACTTTTGCAACGTTGGTTTAATCGCGAGCCTTCCCTTAACTTTCATCTAAGGTTACTTTCAAATTTTATATTTTAAATTTCAACTCCTTTCCAATCAACTGAAACGTGATTACGTAAATCAGATGAAGATAAAAAGTGTAAGGAAATTAAATTAAGCACTTTTGATTGATTGATTGTTTTTAACTAAGCACTACGAAGGCTACGGGCCTCATAATTTTGAACCTATATCAAGCGGAAAAAACGACATCTGAACGGGTACCTTTCTCTCCAGACTTCCACACCACGCCAACGGGAGGTATTGGGACCTCGACAGATTTAACGTACATCACCCCCGCTCATGGAGGGTCTTTAGTGCTATCAGGGCTCGAACCCCTGACTCGAAAGAAGCAACACTGGCCGCAAGTTCGTGACCACGACCATTAGGCTACCGCGGCCACTTGAATTGAGGAGAGTGATATATAAGCGAAATAGAAATCGAGTGACAGATGATAACGAGAAGCCGGTAGATGTTAGTAAGTTAGAAATTACAGTGAATTGCTGTAGTAGATCATTTGTGATTGAAATTGGTTAGAAATGACTCGTGGTTTGAGTAAGTGGTAATAGGAGTCGAACCGCAGTATTCAAGAAGTGCCTATCTCGATTAGGCACTTCGGTAAGATAGAACTTTATTGTTTTATTTTAAGCATGGATTCAGTCACTTGGAGCATTCGAAAAAGAATGATATTGCATAATCTGTGAAGATAGTTAATTAACCATCATTGTTATTTTTCTGATGTCTCTTCTTCTGAAATTGTGACTTTTTTTTACTATTCAATTAAACTTTACGATGTTTGTAAATTTAAATGATGAGGGCGAGGAGTTGTACTTTTCCTAACATGTATTTTAAGAATTAAGTGACATCTGTAAATACCTGGTGTGACTTCCTTCTCTTTTCATTGTTACTGAATTGAAAGAAAAATTAATCAGCACAATCACAAAGTAACACACTTAAGCAATGTATGAAATAAACCTTCTTCTATCCGGATCTGTTTTTGATTATTATTACATAGTTAATAATTAACCTATTATATCTGATGATATTCCCTATACGGTCAGGTCCTATTCTAATAACTAATATTATAATTTTCTACTTAGCTAATGTGAATCTCTCGGATTCGATTCACTGAGCTATGAGGTTCCTACCTGGTAGTGACCAGATAACTTCTTACACTTGTCAGTGCGAACACTATTCCTTCGTTTATAGCCTCCACTCACTCTCTCTACCACTAACTAACTTCAGTATTAAATTCTTCGCTGTTTATAAATGCAATTCATCCAACCTATTCACTACAATTCAGTAACCTAATCTTGTCTACATAAGTCATGTTTAATCCATTGGGAGAACTTTCAAATTCAAACAGCATCATATTAAAGCGTCGAAGTGTTAGTTGAATGAGAAAATGCGATAGATTCCAAGTGATAAATATTTTATGTTTCTTTTAATAGCAATTCTTTGTCTTCAAAATTAGAAATCGGTACTTACAGTACAATTCTTTCTGACTGTTAAAATATACAAGTATTACTTGTTTTGTGTTTAATTACAAAGACATAATTAGGACAATTTTGCCATTTTTTACTTGAAGCATTGAAAATCTCAAACGCTCAATAAATATACAATTATATTATTACTAACTCTAAAAATTAAAATTTAAAACAGCGTATATCCCAACGATAAAAACCTATTTTAAAATCAAAACTTTTTACTTAGACATAAGACTTTTAAGTGGAAATTATGACTCTTTTTGACCTGTATCAACAATAAAAACTTCAAATTTAATCTTGTAAGCATTGAAGATGTACAAGTAAAAAATATTTTAAAGAAGATGAGAAATAAAACGAAACATGTCCTCGCTAGAATTGAAGCTTTAGAATTAAATTTTTTTATATTCATACAGAATGTTAGAAACGAAACACTACATATATTCTTTCTAGGATTGAAGTTTTACATAAAATATTTCTTACGGAATTTTAGAAACTTTATTCTTACATTACTTCTTGCTAGATTTGAAATTTTACAGTTAAAAGAGACTTTTTTTAAGGAATTTAAGAATTAAAAACTTTACATATGTTCTTGCTCTTTCTGAAGTTTTAAAGGCAAAAGATATTTTTAAGGAATTAAAGAAATAAAAAACTTTACATACTTTCTTGCTTTAATTGAAATTATACAGTTAAAAGATATTTTTAAAGGATTTTGGATCGTACTGTATAAGGCGGAAGAATCCTGGCGACGTCGCAGAAAAATGGGAATTGTTAAAGTTTCGGAGCACTTTTAAAAAGATACCGGAAAACTAAAGACCTGAATTCTAAGATTAAGATCGAATTCTAGTGGACGTGTAAAAAACCGAATAAAACGATGGCGAGAAAAAAAGAGACAACGTTTTAAGAAAAATCCAATCAACTTTTTTAAGAACACGATTAAAACACACTTCATCCCTCTGAAAAATTTATTCTACCATTAATTCTTTCAAAGGTGACTATTAAGGGGGGGTTTAAAAATAATTTTTTTTTTTTTCTTTTCAAAGCTGTGGAAGTTTTCAAGCAGTTGTTTGACATTTTTTTTTCCGAAGTTTCTTCTTTATACTCACCTAACTATATTTATATTTGTTTTTCTTATGAAAAATTTCAAAAAGTGAGGATGAAAGAATCTTGTTTAAACTTTTTTTTCCTAATGTGGAAAAGAATAAAGTTTTCATATATTTTTTTTCTTTGTTTTAAAAATATATCTTATATTTAGATATGATGGAATATAGTTTTCAACTATTTAATTTGTAATTCCAAAATTGCAGTTATGAAGTTTTATTTACGAAAAGCATAAATATGCACACTACATAATTCTCAAATACATGAAGTAAACCTATATATTTTATTATAGAATTCAAAATACAATATTTTGAAAATTTGTGGCACTTCTTTAAAAATTTAATTTATTTTATACGAGGGTGGTACAAGAAAATACCTGTTTTTGAGGTCAGATGGCATTGAAAAGGCAAGTTGGTGTTAGCATTGTGGGCCGTTGTTTGTTAAACACCACCTAAACAAATTTAACACTGATTCGTAGGTTAGATTTGATTTCGTTAGGTTAGATGTCTCGTTCATCTTTACTTGGAGAAATTGTTTGAAGTAATAATTACGGTTGCGGAATTGATTGTGTGAAAAATCGAAGTAAAATATTATTTTTTATACCCCCTCTTAAAGTCTTTTTATTAATGTCATTTTAACGACATGTTACGACAAATGGAGTTTTGAAGTTAAAACAAGTGAAGCCACGATATAAAAGCTTAAGGCAATATTATCACAATTTGATAAACATTTTTCTTCGTCCCATATTTGTGAAAATGTAAAATAAACATTCACTTTTTTTATTTCCGTTTCAGTTAGTATAAGATAACGGTATAAAGAAATAGCAAATATATACTTTTTACACAATTCTGAACAAAAGCACAATTCCGAAAGAGATATATACAACGAAGTTTTAAACACTATTTCTGGATTAATTTCCGTTAAAAACTTTTCAATTTCACTTGCAGGAATAAATATAGAATAATGATCATTCGAGAGTAAACATTAAGGAACATTTATATCAAAACCAAATCACAAGTCGTGTGATGTATATAAGATTTTAAATGCCTCAGAACTAAGGATTTCCAAATGCTTGAGCAAATATGCATTTCTCCCATTCGTAATCTACCTGAAACAAGAGTTCAAAAGCTCGAAAGAATGAATATTCATGAACTTTTCAAAGGAAATTGATGTGGAACCTAAGTATGTAGTATGGAGATTAGATTTTTCTCGTTCACTGCTTCTAGTGAGGCTAATAATGCCATCATTTCGTATTACTGCAGACGCAAGAGGGGAGAAAAGCATCTTGATATCGCTGATGCTATTTCCTGATGTCATATACCTGCCAAAGACATGCGTTTCGAAGATAGAGAGGATACATAGAAAAATTCCCTATTCTTAGACAAGACATGCAATGCATTCTGATTTCTATAAAAGGGTTTTCAAAAGATTAAAAGAATTGTAAGATTATGCTTGGTGTTGACAGATTCACCACAGTTTTATTTTTCGTTGACGAATTTTTGAAGAATATTAGACAATAACGTCAAATTCAGGGAAGTATAAAATAAAATGTTGTAAGTGAAATATGGTATTTTATAAACATCAGGAGAATTATATTCAGATAATCAAGAAGATTATAATTTTAAAAAAAATGTAATATATCAGATGTGTCGACAAAAAAATGATATAATGGTACACCATTAAGCAACTCCAAAAACTTTTACGAAGTTTTTCACAAGTTATCAATGGTTTTCAACTCTTGATTCATAGTATAAGAATATTAATTACGGATATTTCTAATATTTAAGTCTGAAATAAATTTGTCTATTAATTTCTTATCTCACCTTTTGTTAATCCATTTATACCTAATATAGTACCTACATTATTCAAAGTCAACAAAAAAAAAAGTTTACATTTGTAAACACAGATAGCCCATAGGTATTTTTCACAGATGCCGTGCTCTGATTTATAAAAATTTAAAGAAAAAACTTTTAATTTAAGGACCTTCAGCTTCGGGATCACAGACAAACGACGATGTAACATTTACAATGATGCTTGTTGCTCTATTTAAGGAAAAGCTGTCAAAACATATAACAAAAGCTACATTCATTAAGCTTTTTGAGGAAAAAAACCCTAATGAAGTCGTTCCTCAGAACAACGAAGCACTTTTGAAAACAAATGCATGTGTATAATACATAGCTAAAGCTAGAGAATTAGATGAACCTCAAAAAATTCCCATACCAGCTTCTTTGAATCCATTTGAAATGAATTGTTCAGCCTGCAGGAAGCACGCATTGTAAATAATGAAAGGTAATGTGGTCATCAACTTTTCAACTCGCATCAGATAGTGTTCAAAGAAAAGGGCAGATGGCTATAGAAATGGATGCTGATTTCATCTTTGATGAATACTTTTATAATGGTTTTTTTTTTTTTTTTTTTTTGAATTTTTTTAAAAAAATATATAAAAAAAATAAAGCCCCTTTTTTAATTTTTTTAATTAGAGGTAAAAAAAAAAAAAAAACAAAAACGGTAAAAAAAATTACGTATTGTTGTAGTCTTAATACCTCATAATTAATTTATTTGTGTCATATATTGTAGTAAATTAATCGAAAGTTTGTTTATAGAAAACTTACAAAAAAATGTTAACTCATTGGTTTTTACTAACATTGCCCAATGTAAGCGTATGTCTTATCTCATCTCTCGTTTTTTCTTCATTTGTATGAATTATTATGCAGTTATGTGGAGTACACTTTTTGGCTGGGACAAAAAAAAGATACCAAAGAATCCTAATTATCTTTTTCTCATATTATATAAATTTAGCAGTAGCAAACTATTAATGAACATTATCTCATTAGTATTACATGGAGATTTAGAAATGGAAGAAACCTCAGAGATTGTGGTAATTGATATAGTGTCAAAGACATATATATAGCGTATTTTATAAACCAGATATAAAATATATATACCTTATTTTCAAATTTTACTTCTAATTTCTTGGATTTTGCATAGCAAATGTTTTTGGCCTTTTACTGAGCTAACAGACAATCGTGAGGTGTTTTGTTCCCTGTTGGCTACTTGGATTCTTCTATGCAAAAGATAACACGATAAAAGATTGGTATCAAAATTTTAAAAAATGTATTTATTATCAAAGAATTATAATTTGCAAATATATTTGGTATAAAGGAGCATTTCGAAAATATATGCTTTTGATCAGACATATTTGATATTACAGCAAAACAAGTTATATTTAATGAACAAACAATTATGTAGGCCTTTTGTTTTGATAAATTATGTTCCAAGATGTAGCAATCTTCACCAAAGGATTTCACATTGTATTAATAATTCATTGTATTTAAGTGATAAGCAAAAAATCTATCATTTTGCGCTTGTTTAGTTTATGGAGTTTCTTATCATTACTCCAGTATGGTTTCCTTCTGGTAAATATATATATAGATATTAAAGGAAAATATAATAAATGCTGCATTATAGTTGTATACTGTTAATGCCTCTAGTTATGCTAGCTGTAAATTTTATGGCTAGTTACTGGTATTGTAAAATGTTTTAAAAAAACATTTCTTTTCAAACAAACTGTACTTTTAAAATGAAGGAGATGAAAAAAAAAAGATAATATCGAACTTTATCTAACAACTAATTATGGAGTGTAAAATGAAATTGAATACACATGTTAAAGCACATAAATTCTAAATCTGTATTATAAAAAAATATCCAATATTGTTGATTATTTTATTGAAGTGAAGAACTGTAAATCTAACGATACTATTGTTTTGAAATTTGATTTTGAATAAAATTGATACTAAAAAATTGTTTTTAAAGACTTTTTTACATTTTTTTTATCTTTCTTCAAAGATATATATTGTTCCAAAATAAAAGCTTTGGTTACACCTTCATTTCTGGAGACTGCTAGTCAATGTATTAAATGTATCTACGTTTAATTTGCATTATTCAATGGCAAAACCATATTAATCATAATAACTCACCTGTCAAAGTGGAAGCAAGCTTATCGGAGAATCCTTTGTTTCCTTCATCTCTATTTCATAAATGCCGTTCTTGGTTTGGTACCGTGCGAATATTTCTCCCCTTTCGCCTGGCCTTATCCTTTACCTTTTCTCAGTGAAGTTATTCAACGTCTGAAATAAGTAATTATTAAGCTCAGCTTATTGTTAATCTACATCAGTGAATTTTCAAGTTCTTCCACTCTGTTTCATAAATTGGAGAAATATTCTTGTCCCACACGATGACATTTCCCTCTCTCGCTCAGTTTTATCCCACTTTTCTGGAAAAGCTATCTTAATATCTGAAATAAGTAATTATTAGAGTTTTGTCATTAATAGTAATTGTCTAATTTCAAGTCTTTTTCCCCATTCTGTTTCATAAATGTAGAACTATTTTTTCAGAGGTGTCTCTGCGATGTCATTTTGCCAATCTGCCTCATTTTATCCTTATTCTTCAGGTGAAAATTATTTTCGATATATGCATGCAACAAGCAATTATTTGAGCCTGCATATAGTTAACAGTATCAATGTTGACAAATAAAAAATTTTCTTTGTCGAATAAAATCAGCAAGAAGTTAACAAGTTAATCAGTTTTTGAAACAGTAAATATTTTATACATTTCAAATTCTTATATAGGAGATGATTGAAATGAAAATATTCTAATAAGTTAGAAAGAGAATCACCAGGATTGATTACTTTCATATGATTGCGAGGATACTCAGAATTTTTTTTTTTGATTTTAATCAGTGCATTGTCGAACCTCTCTCTCCACGTCCACACCAAACTTAGCGGAGGACGCATGAGCCTCTACCGAATTAACGTATCAATCCTAGCTACACGGCGGGTCTTAGTGGCAGCGGTTCGAACTCCAATGACAACAGCCTGTTGTGAGTCTGCAGACCATGACCACAGGCTACCCTGGCCATAGTTCATAATGAGTTTGAATTTCGAATTTCTTGTTGCAATTTCGAATGTTAACAGAGATCGAACTGCTAACTTTCTCCCCTGTAATCTATTCCATTTACCTTCCGCAGCCGTATTTTTATGCAAAAAAAATTAATAAGCGGAAGATTATTTTTCAGTTTTCCGAAAGAAAAATGGAGATATTAAATTATTTACAGTCCGTATCATTTCAAATGTTATACGAGTTATGTCCCCATTTTGAATACAAGGTCAAGTATGAAATGTTGAAAATGAATAACAAAGAAATAAAGATGTTGACATGTGAGTATTTTTACAGTCTATTTTAAATGTATGATAAAAAGACTGAGTTTTCCTTTTTTTTTTTTTTTTTTTTTTTTTAAAAAAACCGTTTTTAATCTCATTTTTATAATGAATAAAAAAGAAATTAACATTTAAATTCTTCTTAACATATTGTGCTCCTTGTAACCTGAAAATATATGCTATACTTTTAAGCCAATAATACCCTCTAAAGATGTCGATAAATTATGGGATTTATACTTATATAATGATAAATAAATAAAAACGAGGAGTGTGCTTTGTTATCCTGATCTGAATTCCTTTAAAGTTTTTTTTTTCGTGATTGGTGGATTTTTTCAGGGATTATTTTATTGTTTTAAGCAAATAGAAATAGAATATGTATCATATGAGACGGATCGAATTAAAAAAATTCTGTCTTAAGAGAAATTTTTTTATTGTTAATAAGGAAGCATCTACATTATTTCTGTGTCATGTATAGATATTCATAGATTCTTGCAATGATATTAAAAATTGCAGCGAGAAGTACTGTAGTAGTTAGGAAAAAAAAGACGGTGTGACTTTTCCCAATGATTTGTACCGTATGATGTAGTGATATTAATAATTTAAGGAATGATTGAAAATACTTTTAAAACCAAAAGCAAACACGTGCCTTAGTAGTAAGTTGGAAAAAATAAGCATTTCTTCTAAATAACTCCAAGAAAGTTTAAATAAAAACTGTTTATCTTATTTAAATAGCATGAAAAATTAACACGAAAACATTCAGAGCCATGATGGGATATATCAGAAAAATATAAATCTCATCTAGACATGCGCTTCCATTCATCTATTCAATGTGCAATCATTAAAGAAGTTCAGATCTTAAATAAATCACTAAAAGACCAAAATATACCCATATCCGAATGCTAATTTGATTTCCTTCGCACTTCTGTAAAAACAATTCTGCTTTTGTATTATTAAAATATTACATTTTCTCTGTAAACCCTACGACCGAAATGTACATCAAATAAAAAAAAACAATAAACATCAAGAATAATAAATAATATACAACATGCAGAAAAATTCTTAATAAAATAATGTATAATGGCCCTCCCTCACTCAATGAAGGAAAGCCGATTGAAAAGTGATGCCTTACGGGCATAACTTTATTATCCGATTTTCAAAAATTTCATGGTGCCCTTGAGTAACATGTAGGCTCTATGAAATACGTTGGTTTTCTTCTCAAAGAGTCAGTTGGTGTAATATAGAAATGAAGTTGAAGCAGCCAGGTTGCACCCACAGAGAGATAAAATCGAAAAAAAGTAGCCGAGCTTTGCACCTTCGACTTTTAATTTTCCTGACGATGAAAGAAAAATCTTATGGCCATCTCTTTGTCCTGGCTCTGATGTAAAAGCGGTCATTAAAGCTTCCAGACAGACAACTAACGCCGGAATTCTTCTTCACCGACGGCTTCACCTGCTACGTACAGGAGAAAGGGAGAGAGAGAGGGGAGCGGTCTATAAAAAAAGAACAATGCAATTCATAAAAATTACATGCAGATTTCTGCAAAACAAGAATAGTAAGAAATCAGTGATAAACAAAAGTGTTACAATCACGGAAGCATTTGTCTGCATCGTTATATATATATAAAAATTGTTTGTTTTATAATTTTTTTCCTTTTCTTTGTTCTTGTTTTGGCAATTAAAAAAATTTCTATTTTATACTTTTTTTTATCTAGGCGGCCCTTCTTGACCGTTTGCCATATTTTCACCAAACCACGAGGCAGAATGAACAGCTTGTACCTTCTCAACCTTCCACGAGGCGGCATTCTTTAAAACAACCACTTTGCACGCGAAGTTAAGCAAATTATTGTTTGCGCATCGTGCTGAAATCAGACAACAGCTCACAGAAGAGGAATAAGGAGTTCCACAAGGCCTGTTCGAGCTGTCCCAGTAATATGTCTGTTTTCTCCCTCTCTTTGAATTCAATCGTATTTCTCCTCCATTGAGTATTTGCCAAACCTCTAATCTCACATCACCAAATAGTAGAGGACATCTCGGCCTCAGCAGATCTACTGTTTTCAAGCATACCTCTGAATCTTGCTTGTATTTGTCCATGATGATGTTCTCGACAGCGACATCTTCATCATCATGACCCAGTCTGTCATCATTACTTTTATAATACAAAGCTGTATCAACTCAAGTATTGGTTAGATATAATTTTGCAAGTATTTGAACTAACTTTATTTTATTCTACCCGAACTTGAAAGATATTCTCATTTCATTGCTACATACACAAATAAATATTTATGTTTTAAATATTAAATTATCCTAGATCATTTGAAACCCTACTGATTTGATTCCAAGTGAAGTGTGATACATGCTAAGCATCTTCAAATAAAAAAAATTATTCGTAAAAGCTACTAGCACTTTTAAAAATTTTTTGTGACGCTTTAATTCTGTTTTAATAATTTTAGTTAATTATTCAAATTATTTCTCTTTGTAGTTATGTTTTACTGAATTATTTTAATGTGTATATATATATATATACACTGGTTATCATAAATTAAGGAACACAAAAATCTGATAACTCAAGAAATTACACATGGAATTTTATGAAAAAACTTACCCACAACAACACATAGTAAGCAAGGCTAAACAACATAAAAGAAATTATCAGACATTAATAGTAGTATGGAAATTAGCACATGTATAAAATAAACAAACTTGGAAGTTATCGGTTTGCACAGAAAAGGCACTTTAATATGGAATATGTGATTGCCTCGAAGCACAGCAAACATGATGTGTGATGCTTCAATTATGCGGTCTATCAGTTCAATAGAAGTGAGAGCCATTTTGTAGTTGTATGCAAGGCGGCAAGTGTCTGAGGGGGCGGATTGACGGCAGCGTTACGCCTCCTGTAGCATCCCAAACGTGCTCGATAGGATTCAAGTCCATTGGGATCGAGCTGCACCCATGCGTAATTGTTTCCGTTGAAGATAACTCATCAACAATGCGAGCCTGTGTATTCAGCATTATCGTCCCGTAACAGGAAGCAATCACCAATCGCCCGGCATATGGGCGCACATAAGCATCGCTGGATGTTGTCTCTGATAAACCTGAGACCACGGTTCCCCCTGAGCATATGAGGTCTGTGTTCTCCCATGAGATATGCCTCCCCACAGACACTGCCTCTTCCGTATGTACCCTTTCATTTGATGCTTTACGATGATAACGGTCCTGTGGTTCTCTCCATATCAGCCAATAACGTCTACTGTCACTTTCTAGACTAAACCTGAACTCATCCGTAAAGAGAACAGGCTCTACTGGATCTGCTGACGTCCAGTGACATGCTGGGCCCATCGCAAACGTCTCCTATGGCGCATGAGCAGTAATGCAAACATTGGTCGTCTCGCATACAGACTCCACCTTCGTGGAGCCTTCTGCACAGTTGACGTTGACACCAACCTTCCGGTGGCTGCAAGAGGATTCAAGATGCTCGAGTAGCGTCTATTCCTGCGCACTTAATGTCAAAATATCGGCTTACCTGGCACTGGTCGTAACAGTTGGCCGTCCTGACTGAACCTCCTAGATGCCGAATCTGTGGTTTGAAATTGCCTCCAAAGTCTATGAACCACAGATGGACTAGCCATTTAGCCATCTGGCCACTCCCCCTTGACTCCTGCCCTGCTTCCTCTAGTCTCCCTGATGGCTCCATCGTAGTTCTCCTTCAGCAAATGATGCCTAGAGGTCATTATTACGAATTGGCTATCTCAGATTTTCAAATGTCGCAATCACAGTAAAAAATTTGTGTGCTTTCTCCTCAAACTTGGACTTTATGTCTAGGCAGATGATCGTGCTTTGCAAAGCAACACCTACATGCTATTGCAATTTTACTCAAAGCTACTCTTAGTGACAACATATGCAAATTTTAAAAAATGGTTTGCTTTCATTTCTTGAAAGAGTTAATGCTATTTTTTGTGATTTTCCTTAATTTATGATAACCAGTATATATATATATATATATATATGATGCCTGAAAGATAACAAATGTTTCTAATTTAGGAAGACTTTGATTTATTTTTCAAAATATGGGTTATGTAGAGCAATTTGGCACGTGTGGTCCTTCACTCTTTAATTTTCACACCAAGCCACGTGGACTTTGAAACCAAATTTCCTTAGCTGTCGCAAACTCAAAAAAGATTTCGCAAGACGGATGTTTTTTTGGAACAGAACTGGAATATGCGATTTGATCTAAACTCAGCTCACGAAGTTCAGCTTAAGATTATTACTTATTGAATTGAGATTGCTATTGTTTATTTATTAACGTTGCACCAGCAACACAAACATAATGAGGGTTATGAGCTACGATCTCATAATTTGGACAATTTCAAAGGATGAAGACGACATCGAGTTGGTACCCCACCCTTCGAACTCTACACCAAACCGAAAAAAGAAGTTTTTGAGTCTCGATGAATTTCACGCGCATCAACCCTACTACACGTAGGGATTTTAGTGACACAAAAGAACAAAAATTCATTGACTGAAAACTAAGTTAATTCACAAATTACCATGGCCGGATATCACCGCTATGGGTTTATAGAAAGAATAATAGGCACCCAAGTGGGTCGAAGTAGAATAGTACAGCTCTCGTAAAATCAAGAATTCCAGACATGCGAGAATTCTTAACATCATCTTAAGACCTTGTTTATATGATAGATTCCTTTTAATTTATTAGTAGAGCTTTAGATGTTTCTAGGTATAACAACGATATTTCAATCATTCCATAGAACTTGAAAGTTATTTTTCGTCAAAAAAAGTTTTTTCCCCAGTTGAATATGGACATGTTTTATCACAATAATATGATTCTAAATTTTATGTTTGAGCATAACAAGATAGTGAATATAGTGAACCAAAATATTTTTTCTTAACATAAGTTTTAAGAAATATTTTGTTATATGGTGCAAGAAAGAATTAAAATTCTAAATTTATGATATGAATTATAATTTTTCAAAAAAAAAATACTGCAATACTCATTAGAAAGTTGATTCAATTATATATTTATTATTTTCTATATGAATGATAAAATATTTTATATATTTTCATTGAATATTATTTTTGCAAGCAATTTAAATGCAAATATATCTGAAAAGCACATCCATATTCAACCTTTCAAAGTGGAAAGAAAAAAACTTTTTGACTAAAAAAAATATTTGTTGTCCAATAAATGGTTGAAATATCATGATAGGCAAAAATTCTTACATGTACGAATAATTTTAAAGCATAAATGTCATAAAAGAAAGTCTTTATTCGCAATTATTTCCGGAACGTTATACACTTCCAATAAATATATGAAAATATGGTAAATTAAAATTAATCTAATGTGCAAAAGTTTCTTAATTTAATTCTCATTTCATTTTTTATACAGTTATTTTGTAAAATTTAAACTTATCAACCAAAGTAATTATTTTGACTCAGTTCCATTATATAAGAATTTATAATAATGTAATTTAAAACATAAAAAATGTTTTACTGATTGATTTACCAAATAATTTGTAAAAAAAAATCTCTTTGAAAGTCATTTGTTTGTGGATGCTTCCAACATATATCTATCCTAGCTGTTAGCAGCTAAATATTTGGTTAATGACTTTATATAGTTTTGTACAAGCTTTAGATAATCTAGATAGTTAAACAGCAGTGTTTATTTTAACAAACTTAAATGTTGAATTATATATAAAACATAATAATATGAATTACTGAAGAATGTGAGGAAATGATCAGCTCTCTACCTCTTTGATTTTAGAAATTTTTTGTATCTGAACCTATTTCTAAACTTAATATCGAGCCACTGTTTTACCTTGGGAGAAAATTCATACAGTACTTTTTTGAGAAAAACAGGAAGTGAATTTGATTGAACGAAGATTGAATTTGAAGATTTTTTATGTCTGAGTGTTTCGATGTGTCCGTCGATGAACTTTTCTGGTGGTCTGAAACTTTATGTCTCGAACTCGAACTTTTTTTTTATATCCCGTGTGCTTGAAATTTTGTATTTTATTGATTTTTTACTTAAGTAACCTGCGCCCAGAAACTTATGCTTACTTTTTTATAAACCACTATGTATTCGAAGCTATTATGCTGTGACACTCTTTCTTTGAAAATTATTTTATAATAAATTTTTAAAAAAAGGAAATTTTGCCATCCATCTAGAAAACATTTGAATAAAAAGGCCTTTTAAATATTCTTTTCTTGATATAGAGCCCCTAAAGGTAGTGCAGATACACCTCTGATACATAACCAAATCAAATTAGAACTATTTATGCTAGTTTTTTTAATCATGTACTTTCTGTAACGTTCTATTCACCTGAAGAGCCTCTGTACATTCCATGTAAAGAGTGTTTGAAACCTATGCAATTCTATAAGAAAGCCTCTGAACAAGAAATTTTCACCCATACCATGCAGAGGATGAGTTAAAGAGGCATGACGACACAGTAATCAGAAAAAGGCCATGCTCCTGAAATCCACCAGAATGGACAATGTGTAAGAAAACTCGCGCTTCTATGCTTCCATTATAGCGCCACCAGAGGTTCTTCGCACCAACGCTATCCCTCCTGTGTGGTGAAACACTTGTGTTTGATATTTTATCACCCCTAAATTTTACCTATGAGCTCTCGGAAGCACCTGCATAATAATGATTCCACTACGCCTTTTTAAAAAGTCTTGCCCAGTACTATCATCACAATTAGGTCGCTCAGAAAACAATTAACGGTAGTATTCACGCAAATAACAACTTGATTTTGTAAAACTAACGAATGAAATGAGCTAAATAGTTAAGAAAACTAAAAAAAAAAAGTATTGTTCGAGTATGTGACAATATTTCCATTCTTCATCGTTTTCTCTCAATAGGTAAAGAACCGCCTCAGAAAAATAGAAAAGAGCAGAGAATAAGAATTGGTAATTTAAAATAAAGGATATGGAATTGGAAGATAAATGTAATGAAATGAATTTCGTTTGACGAATATAGAACCTCCTGACATCTTGATCAAAGGTAAAACACTTTCCTTTTTTTCTTTTCCGAATAAAGAAGGATAAACACTTAATGGGGACGGAGGGGTTCTGTTTATAAGACAGACTCAACCAATCTCAATTCATCAGGAGTTTTCCAAAAAGGCGGGTTTCAAACAGAACATAGGGAGCGATCGATAGTTACGAAAAAAAAAAAAAAAAAGGAGAGTGAAAGCAGTTATTGTGTAAACAGGATGATCATTAAAAAATGCATAAACAAAAATTAAGTTTCAAAGAAATTCTGTATTACTTTTTACTGCAGTATGCATATATTTTTTTTTTTCAAAAATATCTGCCGGTAAAATTAGTGTAATACCACGGTCTTTTAAATTTTCGAATTAACTCTGAATATAATCGAATAAGATGTAATTTTTAAATTTTAAAATTAGACATTTATTTAATACTTGAAAAAAAAAAACTATTTAAATTTCCTACACGAAATATTTGTATTGTATATCAGACCGGTTGGTTTTGAATTGTTATGAGCTGCAATGATAGCTATCGAGATTGAGCTCGTAATTTTGAACCACAGTCAAGCAAGAATGATACGTAAGCTGTTATTCTTTGTCTTAAGTTCCACACTACCTTCAACGAACTCGTGGCTCAGTGATCATGGCCGAATTAATTGCCGGAGTTGTTTCAGTCAAGTTGTGGTCTGAGTCATGGCTCCAAATAAAGAGACGTCACGTAGCATAAAGTAGACGCACGTTAAATCCATCGATACCAAAACTCTCTCTCAATTAGTACGGTGTGGAAGTTTGAGAATGAAGATTCCTGCTCAAGTGTAATTTCGTCACTTGATCGTAGTTTAATGTAAGAGGGTCCATCGCACAGCCCTCGTGTTTCCAAATGCTATTTCTAATTAATTAATCAATCAATCATTTAATTTTTTACAACACCAAGTGGTTTGTTTTATTTAATATTGCAAGAAGCAAATTATCGAGAGCTACTGTGACGGACCTTGTAATTTTGAACCTCAAAACAAGTGAGACGAGGATGAAACCTCCTCTCCTAACTTCTCCACACCACGCCAACAGATTTACGTGCTTTTAGCCCGGTCTGTATCGGTGAGTCTGAGTGCATTAAGTGCCTGAGTCACAACTCTGACGAAAACTGTCGGCCGCGACCATGACCACTTGTTCTGTTGCGGCCACTGCACCAAGTGATGCCTTTGGAGCACGGTCCTGTCGCGTGTAAGTAGTTCCAATAACCCCATGGGTGCGATCTTTTAAAAAAAAAAAACAGGACTCTTAACTCTGCAGCTGCAACATCCCGACCCCAAAGTTAGCGATTATGACATATATATGTGTTGTTTTAACATAAAATAAATACTTTCTACTCATTAACACCAGGTTTAATTAAAAATGTTTTAATTTTACTTAAAAAAACTTATTTTATGTTCATTTTATAATAGAGGATTTCTATGTCAGATTACCTAAAAAAGAAGAAAAAAAAATTTTATTTTTTATTATTTGAAAGAGGAAAACATTGTTTTGATGCAAATTGAATTTAGAACAACAACATCAGTTTACTTTAGGGAAAATGTTTTGCTTAAATTCTAATGATATTTGAAAATTCCTAATTTTGCAAATGAATTTATGGTATGTCAAATTTTTCTAAATTGTTTATCTACTTAACATTTCACTAAATCTTAATTCAATAGTAAGAACTTAGTAATTGATTTGAAATGAAAATTATAACTGCAGGAAAATCCTCATAGGAGTAAGAATATAAAAATGAATAATTTTTAACTCAATGGATTTATTGACTACAATCTTTTCAAAGCAATTTTATGCTTAAAAATAACCATGAAGAAAAGTTTGTAGGTATATATGACTCCAACCAGTTTAGTTTTGAAAAATTTTTTTTAATATATATTAATAAAATCAATTTGGTAAAAACTAAAGAATTAGTATATTTAATCTTATTTCTACATTTAAAAACTTCTGAGGATTGATATAATTTTAATAAGTTACAAAAATAAAGAATTCATTTAAGAAAAATAATAAAGATACAATGAGAACAAAAAACTCACTCAACAGAATCATGGAATCCAAACAAAAACTGAAAATCTGATAAAAATCATTGGAATGATTGAAAAAGAATCTTTTCTATAGGATGCACCTCCTTTCTTCGTTTTAAGTCTCCAGAAGAATATTTTCGAGATAAGAGATCTTTCTATTTTTCAGGAATGGGTTTAGATGGAATCATTTTTCTCTTATTGATGAAAAAAAAATGTAAGCAATGAAGAAACTTTAGAACATATATAATATATGATAAAAGAAAAAAATTCTAATATATTTTAATTCAATAGAAAAAATTCTTAGGGGGGTGAGAGCACTTTTGCATCCCATCTAAAGCCACTGAGTTCATATATTGGGATACATACACTTTAAATTTCTTATTATTTTATGACTGAATAACAATGAGTAGTTCACTATATACTGAGTATTGTGGTTAATTTTTCTCTTAGATACTACCACATACGAAAAGCAATTATTGTTTGATTTCTAATAATAAAAATTTTGCAGTAAGTAGTTCTACAATTTGAAATTGAAATATTTTATTATATAGTACGTTACTTCATTTTATACTCTTAGTTAGTTATTTTTTAATGTAGTTATATAACGTAATGTTAAAATATCTGTATTTATCTTTGTTTCATGAAGGTACATTTCATGTATTTTAGTACAACTAAAACCTTTTTTTTGATATTCAATTTACATTTTAAAAATATTGAATCTAAATATTTATTATTAACATTTCTTGTCCTTAAATGCTTTTTGTAAAGCTATATACCCTTTTCTCTGATGATAATCTTCATAACTTGGTAATATTTATGGTGTTCTGATAGTAGAATGCATGAATAAACAGTACTCATAACTTATAACTTCAGCAAGATCCATATCACATTCTTTTTAACCTATATTCTTACTATTCTGACTACTCAGAAAAAAGAGCCATTAGTGTTTCTTGTTCAGAAATGATCCGTCTCCAAATTCAACAAAACCAAATACCCAACTGAGATGTGACGTCATAACAACAAAACTTTATCAAGGACGCGACATATTCAACATCAGCTCTTTCTGTTTGTTCTCATGAAAAAAAGTAAATATAAAATTATATGGTTATTAATATGCAACGAAGTCGACCACAAATGTACTTATTTCTCCAGTTTCCTCTGTGAGTTTGTCGTATTTTATGAAAACGCTATCTTCCACTGCGTGATGGATAAAAACAATGTTGTGTTTTAAAATTACTAATATAGCATTAGTTCGTAAACACTAAAAGCTCAATCTTATTTATTCCGCCTTTTAGTGGTATTTTAGTCAATTTTAAATTTCCGTTTGAATTAGTGAGTACTTATAGTAATTTTTTTCACACATTATCCCTTTCTTTTTAGTCAACACTTAGAAAATAGCTATCCAGAATAAATGAAGTTTTGAAGCATGATGTCCCATTTGATAAATATAGAAATAAGGCTTCAATCAATTCTCTTTTTTACTATCTACTCAAAACCGTAAACTATATTATGAAGAAAATAGTAACGCAATGCACGACACGCTAAAGCCCTACCAAGTAAATTGCTTATCTTGTTACATATACATTTTTTAGACGGAACAAGCCTCTTCGAACTGCTGATGGAACTCTTTTTAAACCGTTTGGTCTACTAATGCTTATAAATTTAATCGAGTGTCTTCAAATGGGCCTTAA
>BMAW01116549.1:261308-307836 GCA_019974015.1 Nephila pilipes
TGTTTTTTTTTTTTTTTTTTTTGGAATTATGTTCTAAAATATTTAGATATAAATTAAGGCCCATTTTGAAGATTTTCCGATTAGAGCTATAAGCATTCAATAGACCCAAACGGTTAAAAAAAAGGAAGTTATCAACAGTTTCGAAGGCTTGTTCAATCTAAAAAATGCTCATATGTAGCAAAATTAAGCAATTTACTTTTAGTAGAACTTTATGGTAATCAGTGCATTGCATTACTATTTCAGCTATACTTATTATAGTTTACGTTTTGATAGATAGTAAAAAGAGAATTGATTGACGCCATTCTATATTTATCAAATGGGTTATTGTCATTTAATTGAGATAAATATCAAAGGATATTACTGAGGATAGCTGAATAGAGCTAAGTTTTCCCTGGGGGACTTAACAAGAAATGGTATGACATTTATTCGACACGGATGATGGTATGAGGAACCATGAGGATGTAGAATAAAATTTCCTTATATGAAGCAAACTTATAAATTTTTTATTCGAAACGATGAGCCCGGAAAATCAAATACATATGTAATTTTATCGCATAAGGAAACAGTAATTTTATTATTATAACACTTAAGTAATTTGATACATATTATGCAGATCGATCGAAGTGAAAGACTGAAATACAAACTGCTTTCAATCCTTGAAAGAGACGCCAATTTCAATGAACTCACGTCACTTACCGAAAAAGAAAAAAGAGCATTGCCATTGGCAAGATAAAGAACTAGTGGTGATATGTCTCTGATAAAAAAAAAACATATGGAATTCTTTTTCTTATCTGAATAAAAACAATTTATCGTGAAATATTTTGTCAATAATTACTAACAGATAAATAAAAAGTGTCACGAGATATAAATCAGGAATTTTCATTCGATTTTTGAGCAATAAGAATCAAAATACTTGAATGTCATTATTTACACATACAAAAATACTTTAAAAAAGATATTTAAAAGATTGTTTCAAAATTTTTACAAAAATTTGTTACTTGCCTAAGCTTTTCATTATTTAACTCATATTAATACATAATGTTGCGATATATCTATTTTTACATGTCTTATTTTGAATTGTTACTGCTTTGCTGAAATAATTCGAAAACCTTTTTTCTACTCAATTGGTAAAAACATTTACATGAACTTTAATTCTGTTGATATAAATTAGTTATGAAAAGAACGCTTATATAAAACTCCTTACATTTTAAAATATATATTATGAAATCAATTTTTTTAAAAAAATATTAAACATGAATAAAAATGTTAGTGCATGACATCATGCTTCAAAACTTCATTTATTCTGGATAATACCTCCTTAATTTTCTAAGTATTTGACTAAAAAGAAAGGGGATAATGTGTGAAAAATTACTATAAGTACTCACTAGTCCCAAACGGAAATTTAAAATTGACTAAAATGCCACTAAAAGGCGGAATATCAATAAGATTGGAAACTTACAGTGTTTGCGAACTAATGCTATATTAGTAATTTTAAAACACAACATTGTTTTTATCCATCACGCAGTGGAAGATAGTTTTCATAAAATACGACAAACTCACGAAACTGAATTCGGAAAATAAGTACATTTGTGGTCGACTGAATTGCATATTAATAACCATATAATTTTATATTTACTTTTTTCGTGAGAGCAAGCAGAAAGAGCGTGTTGAATATGTCGCGTCCTTGACCAAGTTTTGTTGTTATGACGTCATCTCAGTTGGGTGTTGGTTTTAGTTAATTTGGAGACGGATCATTTCTGAACAAGAAACACTAATGGCTCTTTTTTTCTGATAGTCAGAATAGTAAAATAGGTTTAAAAAGGAATGTGATATGGATCTTGCTGAAGTTATAAGTTATGTTACTGTTTATTCATACATTCTACTATCGATTTTTAATAAATATTACCAAGAATTTATGAAAGGTATCATCAGAGAAAGAATTGTAATAGCTTTAAAAAGCATTTAAGGACAAGAAATGTTAATAATGAAATATTTAGGTCAATATTTTAAAATGTGGAGTGAATATCAAAAAAAGGGTTTTAGTTGTACTAAAATACATGAAATATTTTACTTCATGAAACAAAGATAAATGCAAGATATTTTAACGTGTGCTACGTTATAACTACATTAAAAAATAACTAACGCTAAGTATAAAATGATAACGTATGCTATATAATAAAATATTTCATTCAAATTGTAGAACTACTTACCGCAAAATTTTTTATTATTAAAATCAAACAATAATTGCTTTTCGCTAATGATAGTATCTAAGAGAAAAGTGAAATTTACAATACTCAGTAATATAATTGAATACTCGTATTATTCAGTCATAAAATAATAAGAAATTTAAAGTGTATAACATCCCAATATATGAACTCAGTGGCTTTACCAGATGGGATGCAAAGAGACATATACACCCCCCCTAAGAATTTTTTCTGGTAATTAAAATATATTAGAATTTTTTTTTCTTTTATCATACTATTATATATGTTCTAAGTTTCCTTCGTGCTTACATTTTTTTTTTCATCAATAAGAGAAAAAAATGATTCCATCTAAAAACCCAATTCCTGAGAAAGAATAGAAAAGTCTTTCTTATCTCCGAAATATTCTTCTGGGTTAGAGCTTAAAACGAAGAAAGGAGGGTGCATCCCTATATAGAAGATTCTTTTTCAATCATTCAATGATTTTTATCAGATTTTCAGTTTTGTTGGATTCCACTGATTCTGTTGAGTAGGAGTTTTTGTTCTCATTGTATCTTTATTATTTTTCTTAAATGGTCTTTATTTTTGTAACTTGATAAAAATTATATCAATCCTCGGAAAGTTTTAAATATGAGAAATAAGATTAATATACTATGCATTCTTTAGTTTTTACCAAGTGATTTTATTAATATATTAAAATTTTTCGAAACTAAACTGAGGGTTAGGTCATATATACCTATTTAAACTTTTCTTCATATGGTTATTTTTAAGCATAAAATTGCTGAAAGATTGTAGATAAATAAAATCCATTGAAGTTAAAAATTCTATTCATTTTTATATTCTTACTCCTATGGATTTTCCTGCAGTTATAATTTTCATTTCATATAATCGAAATTACTAAGTTCTTACTCATGAATTAGATTTAGTGAAATGTGAAATGAATATGCATTTAGAGCAATTTAGAAAAATTTGACATACACACATAAATTCATTTGCAAAATTAGGAATTTTTCAAATACATCATTGGGAATTTTAAGCAAAAACATTTTCCCCCTAAGTAAACTGATATTTGTACATGTTGTTCTAAATTCCAATTTGCATCAAAACAATGTTTTCCTCTTTTCAAATAATAAAAATAAAATTTTTTTTCTTCTTTTTAGGTAATCTGGCTTATAGAAATCCTCTATTATTATAAAATGAACATAAAATAAGTTTTTTTTAGTAAAATTAAAACATTTTTTAATTAAAACTGCAATTGTTAATGAGTAGAGAAGTATTTATTTTATGTTAAAACAACACATATATAACCGAGTAATCATAATCGCTAACTTTGAGGTCGGGGATGTTGCAGCTGCGAGTTAAGAGTCCTGTTTTTTTTTTTTTAAAAGATCGCCTTGTAGGGTTATTGGAACTACTTACACGCATTAAACGGGACCATTGCTCAAAGACATCACTTGGTGCAGTGGCCGCAATAGACAAGTGGTCATGGTCGCGGCCGACGGTTTTCGTCGAGTTGTGAGCTCGAGCCTTAATGCCTCTTTCAGACTCGCCGTGCAGACCGGGCTAAAGCACGCTAAATCTGTTGGCGTGGTGTGGAAGTTAGGAGAGGGGGAGGTTTCATCCTCGTCACTTGTTTGAGGTTCAAAATTACAAGGTCCGTCACCAGTAGCTCTCGTGTTGCTTCTTGCGCAACATTAATAAAACCAAACCACTTGGTGTTGTAAAAGTTAAATGATTGATTGATTAATTAATTAAAATAGCATTTGGAAGCAACACGAGGGCTATTGCGATGGACCCTCTTACATTAAACTACGATCAAGTGACGAGAATTACACTTGAGCAGGAATCTTCATTCTCCAAACTTCCACACCATTACTAATTGAGAGGATTTTGAACATCGATAGATTTAACGTGCGTCTGCTATGCTACGTGACGTCTCTTTAGTGGAGCCATGACTCGAACCTACAACTTGACTGAAACAACTCCGGCAATTAATTCGCGGCCATGATCACTCGACCACGAGTTCGTTGAGTAGTGTGGAACTTAAGACAAAGAATAACAGCTTACGTATCATTCTTAGCACTTGACTGTGGTTCAAAATTACGAGCTCAATCTCCGATAGCTATCGTACAGCTCATGTAATTCAAACCAACCGGTCTGATATACAATACAAATATTTCGTGTAGGAAATTTAAATAGTTTTTTTTTTTTTCAAGTATTAAAATTAAGTAAATGTCTAATTTTAAAGAATTTAAAAATTACATCTTATTCGATATATTCAGAGTTAATTCGAAAATTTAAAAAAAAAAAAGACCGTGGTATTACACTAATTTTACCGTACTTAAAAGATATTTTTGAAAAAAAAAATATATGCATACTGCGGTAAAGAAGTAATTTTAGAATTTCTTTAGAAACTTAATTTTTTCATTTATGCATTTTTTTAATGATCAAATACGACCCTGTTTACGCAATAACTTCTTTCCTCTCCTTTTTTTTTTTTTTTTTTTCGTAACTATCGATCAACTCCTATGTTCTGTTTGAAACCCGCCTTTTGGAAACTCCTGATGAATTGAGATTGGTTGAGTCAATAACACAAAGCGAAAGACCCCCTCCGTCCCCATTAAATTAATTTATCCTTCTTTATTCGGAAAGAAAAAAGGGAAAGTGTTTTACCTTTGATCAAGATGTCTGGGGAAGTTTCTATATTCGTCCGACGAAATTCATTTCATTACATTTATCTTCCAATTCCACTCCTTTATTTTAAATTACTCCCAATTCTTATTCTCTGCTCTTTTCTATTTTCAGGGGCAGTTCTTTTTCTTTACCTATTGAGAAAACGATATGAAAGACAAATAATTGTCACATACTCGAACAATACTTTTTTTTTTTAGTTTTTCTTAACTATTTAAGCTCATTTCATTCGTTAAATAGTTTTAGAAGTAAAGTTGTTATTTGCGTAGAATACTACCGTTAATTGTTTTCTGAGCGACCCTAATTATTGATGATATTTTCAGGCAGGAACTTTTTTAAAAAGGCATGTAATTGGAATCGTATGCAGGGTGCTTCGAAACTCATGGGTAAAAATTTAAGGGGTGATAGAAAATATCAAACACAAGCAATTTTCACCACACAATGCACAGGAGGATAGCGTTGGTGAACCTCTAGGTGGCGCTATAATGGAAAGCATAAAGCGCGAGTTTTCTTGCACATTGTCATTTCTACAGTGGATTTCAGGAGGCATGGCCTTTTCCTGATTACTGTATGTCGTCATGCCTCTTTAACTCATCCTCTGCATGGTATGGTGAAAATTTCTTGTTCAGAGGCTTTCTAACACCCCTTAAATTTTTGCCCATGGGTTTCGAAACACTCTTTACATGGAATATGAAACAAACTGGGTAGATAGAACGTTACAAGAAATTTTATTGATTAAAAAACTAGCATAAATAGTTCTAATTTGATTTGTAGAAATTTATGTATCAGAGGTGGCCATCTGCACTGCCTTTGGGAACCACATATCAGAAAAGGAATATTTAAAAAAGGCCTTTTATTCAATGTTTCTAGATGGATATTGTAAAATTTCCTTTTTTTAAAAAATTTTATTCAGCAAAATAATTTACAAAGAAAAGTGTCACATAAGCATAATAGCTGAATACATAGTAAAGTTTATAAAAGTAAGCATAAGTTTCTGGGCACAACAGGTGCCCAAGTAGAAATCCGTAAAATATAAAATTTCAAGCACACACAGGATATAAAAAAAAGTTCGAGAGTTCGAGACATAAAAGTTCAGACCGCGAGAAAAGTTCATCGACGGACACATCAAAGCAAGAGCACTCGAACGCGCAAAAATCTTCAAATTCAATCTTCGTTCAATCAAATTCACTTCATTTTTCTCCAAAATGATACTGTTTTGTGAATTTTCTCCCAAGGTAAAACGGTAGCTCAAATATTAAGTTTTAGAAATAGGTTCAGATACAAAAAAATTCTAAAATCAAAGAGTGAGAGCTGATCATTTCTCATTCTTCAGTAATTCATATTATTGTGTTTTATATAATTCAACATTTAAGTTTGTTAAAAATAAGCATTTTTCTGTTTTAACTTATCTAGATTATCTAAGCTTGTGCAAACTACCCTGTAAAGTCATTAACCAAATATTTAGCTGCTAACAGCTGAGATGAATAATATTTGGGAAGCATCCACAAGCAAATCTGACTTTCAAAGATTTTTTTTACAAAATTATTTGATAAAATCAATCAGTAAAACATTTTTTTATGTTTTTAAATTACATTATTATAAATTTCTTAACTATTAAGAACTTAGATAAAATAATTACTTTTGGACATTGATAAGTTTAAGTTTACAAGTAACTTTGTAAAATGAAATGAAATTAATTAAAAACTTTTGCACATTGGGTAATTTTAATTTACCATATTTCATATATTTATTTGAAGTGTAGCATAACGTTCGGGGGAAATAAAATGCCGAATAAAAGACTTTCTTTTTATGACATTTATGCTTTAAAAATTATTCGTACATCATAGAAATTTTTTGCGCCTAATAATGATATTTCAACCATTTTATTGAACTGTAAAAATATTTTTTGGTCAAAAAGTTTTTCTTTCCCTTTGAGTTGAATATGGATATTACTTTTCAGATATATTTGCATTTAGGTACCCTTTTTAAAAATAATATTCCGTAAATATATAAAATATTTTACTCGTCATATAGAAAACAATGCGCAAAATATAGTGAACCAACTTTTCTAATGATATTGCAGTATTTTTTTTTTTTGAAAAAATTATAATTCTTCATAATTTTAGAAATTTTAATTCTTTTTCTTTTTTTCATATAACAAAATATTTCTTAAAACTTATGTGTTACTTAGAGAAAAAATATTTTAGGTTCACTATATGCACTATCTTGTTATATAGAAGCATAAAAATTTAGAATCATATTGTGTATTAAAACATGTCCATATTCAACTGAGAGGGGAAAAAACTTTTTGACGAAAAAATAACTTTCAAAGTTCTATGGAATGATTGAAATATCATTGTTAAGCACACAAAACATCTAAGCTCTACTAATAAATTAAAAAGATATCTATCATATAAACAAGGAGTCTTAGATATGATATTCCAGAATTCCTCGCATGTCCTGGAATTCTTAATTTTACGAGAGCTGTACTATTCGCCTACGACCACGCCCCCGTTATATATTATTCTTTCTATAAGCCATAGCAGTGATATCCGAGCTGTCATGGTAGCGAATTTATGATTAACTTAGTTTCAGTCGAACCGTGAATTTTGTTCTTTGTGTCACTAAAATCCCTTCGTGTAGTAGGGTTGATGCGCGTAAAATTCATCGAGACTCAAAAACTTCTTTTCGGTTTGGTGTGGAAGTTCGAAGAGTGGGGTACCAACTCAAGTGTCGTCTTCATCCTTTGAGAGTGGCTCAAAATTATGAGATCCGTAGCTCATAACCCTCGTATGTTTGTGTTGCTTTTAAGTGCAACGTTAATAAATAAACAATATACCAATCAATTCAATAAGCCAAATAATCTTAAATACGAACTTCGTGATAGGCTAGGTTTAGATCAAATCGCATATTCCAGTTCTGTTTCCAAAAAAAACATCCGTCTTGCGAAATCTTACGGGTTGCGACATATTAAAGGAAATTTGGTTTCAAAGTCTTCACGTGGCTTGGTGTGAAAATTAAGAGAGTGAAGGACCACACAACTTACGTACTTATTGCTCTACATAACCCATATTTTGAAAAATAAATCAAGTCTTCTAAATTAGAAACATTTTGTTATCTTCCAGGCATCATATATATATATATATATATATACACTGGTTATCATAAATTAAGGAAAAATCACAAAAATAGCGATAACTCTTTCAAAAGTAAGCCAAACCGTGCAAAATTTGCATATGTTGTCCACTAAGAGTAGCTGAGTAAAATTGCAATATGCAAATTAGTGACGCTGCACTCGGCTTACGTCATCTGCCTGGAGCATAAAAGTCCAAGTTTGAGAGAAAGCACACAAATTTTACTGTGATTGCGACATTGAAAATCTGAGATAGCCAATTCGTAATAATGACCTCTAGGCATCATTTGCCTGAAGAACTACGATGGAGAGCCATCGGGAGACTAGAGGCAGGGCAGAGTCAATCAGAAGTGGCCAGATGGCTAAATGTGAGTCCATCTGTGGTTCATAGACTTTGGAGGCAATTTCAAACCACAGATTCGGCATCTAGGAGGTTCAGTCAAGGACGGCCAACTGTTACGACCAGTGCCGATGACCGATATTTGACATTAAGTGCACGCAGGAATAGAACCGCTACTCCGACACATCTTAGATCCTCTCTTGCTGCAGCCACCGGAAGGTTGGTGTCAACGTCAACTGTGCGCAGAAGGCTCCACGAAGGTGGTCTGTATGCGAGACGACCAGCCATTTGCGTGCCGCTCACATCACGCCATAGGAGAGACCGTTTGCAGTGGGCCCGACAACATGTCCACTGGACGTCAGATCAATGGAGGCCTGTTCTCTTTACGGATGAGTTCAGGTTTAGTCTAGAAAGTGACAGTAGACGTTATTTGATATGGAGAGAACCTGGGACCCGTTATCATCCATCAAACATCCGTGAAAGAGATGCATACGGAAGAGGCAGTGTCTGTGTTTGGGGAGGCATATCCTTAGGAGGGCGCACAGACCTCCATGTCTTTCCAAGGGGAACCGTGAATGCTCAGGTTTATCGAGACAACATCCTTGATGCTTATGTGCGCCCATATGCCGGGGCGATTGGTGATTGCTTCCTGTTACAGGACGATAATGCAAGACCACACAGAGCTCGCATTGTTGATGATTATCTTCAACAGGAAACAATTACGCGCATGGAGTGGCCAGCTCGATCCCCGGACTTGAATCCTATCGAGCACGTTTGGGATGCTCTAGGGAGGCGTGTATCTGCCATCAATCCGCCCCCTCAGACCCTTGCCGCGCTTGCATCTGCTTTACAAGAGCAATGGCTCTCACTTCCTATTGAACTGATAGACCGCATAATTGAAAGCATCACACATCGCTGTTTGTGCTGTATTGCTTCTAGAGGCAATCATATTCCATATTAAAGGTACTTTTTCTATTGCAAACCGATACTTCCAATTTGTTTATTTTATACATGTGCTAATTTCTATACTACTATTAATGTCTGATAATTTCTTTTTATGTTGTTTAATACCTTACTATGTGTTGTATATTGTGGGTAAGTTTCATAAAATTCCATGTGTAATTTCTTGAGTTATCGCGATTTTTGTGAATTTTCCTTAATTTATGATAACCAGTGTATATATATATATACATTAAAATAGCAATTCAGTAAAACATAACTACAAAGAAATAATTTGAATAATTAACTAAAATTATTAAGAAGCAAGAATTAAAGCGTCGCAAAAATTTTAAAAATTATAATGAAAACTTACGAATAATTTTTTTTATTTGAAGATGCTTAGCATGTATCACACTTCACTTGAATCAAATCAGTAGGTTTCAAATGATCTAGGATAATTTAATATTTAAAACATAAATATTTATTTGTCATTTAATATAGCCTTGTGAAATGAGAATATCTTTCGTTCAGGTAGAATAAAAATAAAGTTAGTTCAAATACTTGCAAAATTATATCTAACCAATAACTGAGGTTGATACAGCTTGTATTATAAAGTAATGATGACAGACTGGGTCATGATGATGAAGAATCGCTGTCGAGTATCATCATGGACAAATGCAAGCAAGATTCGAGTATCTTGAAAACGGTAGATCTACTGAGGCGAGATGTCCTCTACTATTCCAGTGTGAGATTAGAAGGTTTGTGTCTCAATGGAGAGGAGGAAATACGATTGAATTCAAGAGAGGAGGAAAACATTAGACATATTACTAGGACAGCTTTCGAACAGGCCTTGTAGGAACTCCTTATTCCCTCTTCTGTAGTATTTGTCTGATTTCAGCACGATGCGCAAGCAATAATTTGCTTAACTACGCGTGCCGAAATTAGTTGTTTTAAAGTGCCGCCTCGTGGAAAGGTGAGAAGGTACAAGCTGTTCATTCTGCCTCGTGGTTTGGTGAAAATATGGCAAGCGATTCAAGAAGGGCCGCCACAGATAAAAAAAAGTATAAGAAAAATGAAATTTTTTAATTGCCAAAAACCAAGAACAAAAGAAAAGGAAAAAAAATTACAAAACAAACAATTTTTTTATATATATAACGTGCGAGGCAAATGCTTCCGTGATTGTAACACTTTTGTTTATCACCCGATTTCTTACTATTCTTGTTTTACCCGAAATCTGCATGTAATTTTTATGAATTGCATTGTTCTTTTTTTATAGACCGCTCCCCTCTCTCTCTCCCCTTTCTCACCAAACACGTAACTAATTGGACAAACCCGTCGGTGAAGAATTCCGGCGGTGGTTGTCGATACCAGGCTTTAATGACCGCTTTTACATCGAAGCCAGGACAAAAGAGATGGCCATAAAGATTTTCTTTCATCGTCGGGAAGAGGTAAAAGTCGAAAGGTGCAAGCTCGGCTACTTTTTCGATTTTATCTCTCTGTGGGTGCAACCTGGCTGCTTCAACTTCATTTTCTCAATACACCAACGACTCTTGGAAACAAAGAAAACCAACGTATTTCATAGAGCCTACATGTTACTTTCAGGCACCATGAAATTTTGAAAATCGGATAATAAAAAAGTTATGCCCATGGAGGCATCACTTTTCAATCGTGACTCATATGCGTGAGTAGGGGAGGGGGCCCATTATACATTATTTTATTAAATTTTTCTGCATGTTGTATATTATTTATTATTCTTGATCATTTATTGTTTTTTTTATTTGTGTACATTTCAGTGTTACGTAAAGGGTTACAGAAAATGTAATATTTTTAATAATACAAAAACGCAGAATTGTTTTTACAGAGATAGAAGGAAATCAGATAGCATTCGGATAATGGGTATATTTTTGGTCTTTTTTTAGTGATTTTATTTAAGATCACAATTTCTTGTGATTGCACATTGAATAGATGAATGAAGCGCATGTCCTAGATGAGATTTATATTTTTCTGATATATCCCATCATGGCTCTGGTGTTTTCGTGTTAATTTTCATGCTATTTAAATAAGATAAACAGTTTTATTTAAACTTTCTTGGGTTATTTAGAAGAGAAATGCTTATTTTTTCCAACTTACTACTTAAAATAATTTTTGATGTTTGCTTTTGGTTACAAAAAGTATTTTCAATCATTCCTTAAATTATTAATATCACTACATCATACGGTACAAATCGTGGGAAAAAGTCTGCAAAATCTTTTTTTCCTAACTACTACAGTAAAACTTCTCTTTGCAATTTTTTAATATCATTACCAGAATCTATGAATATCTATACATGACACAGAAATAATGTAGACCTTCCTTATTAACAATAAAAAATTTCTCTTAGGGCAAATTTTTTAATTCATTCCGTCTCATATGATACATATTCTTTATTTCTATTTACTTAAAAACAATAAAATAATCCCTGAAAAAAATCCACCAATCACGAAAAAAAAAACTTTAAAAAAGGAATTCAGATCGAGATAACAAGAAGCACGCACTCCTCGTTTTATTTATTTATCATTATATACTCGTATAATCCTAATTATCGTTTATCTTTAGAAGAGAGGTATTATTGCTTAAAAAAGTACTATGGCATATATATTTTCAGATTTTGAGGCACAATATATTTAAGAAGAATTAAATGTTAATTTCTTTTATTCATTATAAAAATGATTAAAAACGGTTTTTTTTAAAAAAAAAAAAAAAAAAAAAAAAAAAAGGAAAACTCAGTCTTTTATCATACATTTAAAATAATTGTAAAATACTCACATGTCAGCATCTTTATTTCTTTGTTATTCATTTTCAACGCATTTCATACTTTTCCCACGACCTTGTATTCAAAAATAGGACATATCGTATAACATTTAGAAATGATACGGACTGTAAATAATTTAATATCTCCATTTTTCTTTTTTTCCGGAAAACTGAAAAATAATCTTCCCGCTTATTAATTTTTGCATAAAATACGGCTGCGGAAGGTAAATGGAATAGATTACAGGAGAAGTTAGCAGTTCGATCTCTGTTAACATTTCGAGAATTGCAGACAAGAAATTCGAGAATTCCAAACTCATTACTTAGACTATGGCCGGGGTAGCCTAGTGGTCATAGTCGCAGACTCGCGGCAGGTGTTGTCGTGGGTTCGAGCCATGATGCCACTAAAGACCCGCCGTGTAGCTGGGATTGATGCACGTTAATTCGGTAGAGGCTCATCGTCCTCCGTAAGTTTGGTGTGGACGTAAGGAGAGAGAGGTTCGAGCAAATGCACTGATGCATCAAAAAAAAAAAATTCTGAGTATCCTCATAATCATATAGTAATCAATCACAATTGCGATTCTCTTTCTAACTTATTAAGAATATTTTCATTTTCAATCATCTCTATATAAAAAATTTTAAATGTATAAAATGTTACTGTTTCAAAAACTGATTAACTTGTTAACTTCTTGCTGATTTTATTCATGGTAAAAGAAAGAATTTTTTATTTACATCAGCATTGATACTGTTAACTATATGCAGAGCTCAAATAATTGCTTGTTGCATGCATATATCGAAAATAATTTTCACCTGAAAAGAATAAGGATAAAATGTGTTTGAGCGAATTGGCAAAATGACATCGCAGAGACACCTCACGAAAAAATAGTTCTACATTTATGAAACAGAATGGGAAAAGACTTGAAAATTAATTGATACTATTAATGATAAGCAAAACTCTAATAATTACTTATTTCAGATATTAAGAATAGCTTTTTCCAGAAAAGAGTAAGGATAAACTGAGCGAAGGGGGGAAATGTCATCGTGTGTAAGGACAACTTACGAAAGAATATTTCTCCATTTATGAAACAGAGTGGGAAAAGGCTTGAAAATTCACTGATACCGTTAACAATAAGCAGAGCTTAATAATTACTTATTTCAGACGTTGAGAATAACTTTCACCAGAAAAGAGTAAGGATAAAATGAGCGAAAGGGGGAAAATATCTTCGCACGAACACCAAACCAAAGAACAGCATTTATGAAATAGAATGGGAAAAGGCTCGAAAATTCTCAAATAAGCTTGCTTCACTTTGACAGGTGATTATTATGATGCTTCTCGTTTTACCATTATGAATAATGCAAATTAAGAAGCGTGAATACATTTTAATTTAATAGAAACAGTAGCAGTCTCAAAATGAAGGTGCTTAACCAAGCTTTTTTATTTTGGAACAATATATATCTTTGAAGAAAGATAAAAAAAAATGTAAAAAAAAAAGTCTTTAAAAACAATTTTTTAATCCATCCAATTTTATTCAAAAAATCAAATTTCAAAACAATAGTATCGTTAGATTTACAGTTCTTTCACTTCAATAAGAAATAATCCAACAATATTATGACATATTTTTTATATTACAGATTTAAATTTATGTGCTTTAACATGTGTATTCAATTTCATTTACACTCCATAATTAGTTGGTAGATAAAGTTCGATATTATCTTTTTTTTTTACCTATCCTCCTTCATTTTTAAAGTACAGTTTTGTTTTAGAAAAAGAAATGTTTTTTAAAGCATTTTACAATGCCAGTAACTAATATATAAAATTTTATGTATAACTAGAAGACATTAATTAAACAGTATACAACTATAATATGACATTTTATTATTATATTTTCCCTTTAATATCTATATATTTACCAGAAGAGAGGAAACCATATAAAATTATTGAATAAAACTCCATCTTTTTTTTAAACTAAACAATATAGTAATTAGATTTTTGCTTATCACTTAAATGCAATGAATTATTAAGCTTCATGTGAAGTCCTTTGAGTGAAGATTGCTACATCTTAGGATTTAAAAACATAATTTATCAAAACAAAAGGCCTACATAATTATTTGTTCATTTAAATATGTAACGTTTTTGCTGCTAATATCAAATATGTCTGATCAAAAAAATATTTTCAAGGAAATGCTCCTTTATACCAAATATATTTGCAAATTATAATTCTTTGATAATAAATACATTTTTAAAAATTTTGATACCAATCTTTTATCATAGATGTTATCTTTTTATAGAAGAATCAAAAGTAATAACAAAGGAACGCAAAAAACACCTCACGATTGTCACTGTTAGCTCAGTAAAAAGGCCAAAAACATTTGCTATACCAAAATCCAAAAGTGAAAGTAAAATTTTATTTGAAAATAGGTAGTATATATTTTATATCTGGTTTATAAAATACGCTATATATATCTTTTGTTTCCTATATCAATTACCCATAATCTCTGAGGGTTTCTTCCATTTCTAAATCTCCATGTAATACTAATGAGATAATGTTCATTAATAGTTTGCTACTGCTAAATTTATATAATATATGAGAAAAAGATAATTAGGATTCTTTGGTATCTTTTTTTTGTCCCAGCAATAAAAAGAGATGTACTCCACCCTTAACTTGCATAATTCATACAAATGAAGAAAAACGAGAGATGAGATAAGACGCGCTTACGGTAGACGTGATACACAGCCGAAAACCAATGAGTTAACACATTTTTTTGTAAATTTTCCTATAAACAAACTTTCGATTAATTTACTACAATATATGACACAAATAAATTAATTATGAGGTATTAAGACTACGTTTAATCTGTTATAAAAACAATTAATGGTAGCTTTAGTCATATCTACTTAGACAAAATACAGGTACTTGAAAATGTGATTCAGCCGTTAATGCATCAATTGCTTTGTGCTTCAGTAAGAAAATGAGGATGACATAGATGTCATTACTTTGGTAACCAAATATCTATCCAGCATTATATAAGGACTTTAAGAAACTTTACTAAATTTAATATATGACAGTCCTCCTTTTCCCTCCATTGTCTCGACTTTTTAATACAATGTCTATCAAATTGCGATTTATTTCTCCGTATAAAGGAGTTTCTAAAATATGAACAATGTAAAATTCAGTACGCGTTAGAACCAGAAGTGGGAAGCCTTTTAGGAATATAAAGCCATATCGAGTTGATTATTATTTAACCGGTGGTTCCCCTTTATATGTCCCATCAGGTGGTGTGTGCTACCAATGGTTCGCACTTAGATGTCCTATCATGCGGCGAGTACCATTAGTAATTCGTACTTAAATGCCCCATCAGGCGGTGTATATCACCGGTGGCTCGTACTTAAATGTCCTATCAGGTGGTGCACACCGCCGGCGGCTCGCTCTCGAATATTTTATCAGGTGGTGCACACCACTAACAGTTCGCTTAGTAACTAGGAAAAGCTTACATGTAGTTAAAAGTTAAAATAATGGAAACTTAAGGTACATTAATTGAAAGAGTAGGATTTATTTTATTTTGACTCAATATTATAAACACACATAATTTATATAAAAATAAGGTTCAATATTATAAACATGATTATTTAATTATTCCTATGAAATTTTTTAAAACATTTCTAACAAAGTGCTGGCTGACCCTCGCAAAGATAGCAATACGTCATCACTCTTTTAGTTTTATTTGTGGTATAATCTCTATATTTTATTTATATAAGCATTTATGACATTTTTTGCACCGTTTTCTTGACTTTCTCGCTTCTTGTAGCTTGAAATGTGAATACAAGATGTGACGCTAGGCTATTCGAAATTTTCTCTTCTCTAACCTCGTGGATTTTTGGTAATTTGAATGGAATAAAATTACTATTTCTTCCCAACCAAATAAAACGTTATTAGTTTTCTTTAGGACTGTAGTGAATTGGATTGGCAGTGATAGTGACTTATGAGAGAAATAGAATTCAAAAGGAAATTAAAGGAGATTGAAGATAAAGCGTCTGATGGGGGTGGGAATGATAAATATTTATAAATTGGATTGAAGCATCGTAATTAACCTTTTAAATTGAAGTGAATTCTCGATAAGGAGCTCAGATACGAATTTCCTATTACCAAGAAGTGTTTGAATCAGAACGTGTGATTGGTAAGTTAGGATTTTATTATTAGAATATAAACTGAGATTAACCGAGTTAAAAAGTATTCGAGAGAGAGAGAATGATCTTATATGTTATTTAGTTGATAATAAAACATACTGACATACCTCGTGGATTTTGTACATACTGACTATTCAATTAGACTTAAAGATGATTGTAGAATTAAATAATGAAGGAAACACGTCACAAGGATAGTAAAACGGCACGATCTCTGTATAAATTCCAACACCTATTCTAGATGCCTATTTTGTCAAACAGTTACAATATGTTCGTTTTACTAACAAATGTTTCATTCTGGACATGCAATACATATGGAACCACGTGACAGCAGTAGCGGTAAAAAAATTGAAGAGCAACAATGGTTATCATTGCTGTAAAATTTCCTTTTTCACTTTATTTCGGCGCCTCCTGATAAAACAAAACGCTCTTAGAGTAGCCGCCCATGAGAGAAAAACATAAGTTGCAGCGCCGGCATGAACGAGTTAACAATGCAGTATTAAAATTTTAATAATATGAATAAACTTCTCTTGAGAATGAGTAAACTTATGAATTGAATAGAAATAAATGACCGAAAACATACAATAAACCAATAAATGTATTTCGTCGCTTTAGAATATACATTTATTTTTTACATATAATAGTTAAACTGGGTTCTCATACATATTTCCCGTCAACTACCTCCTGTGGGTATGTTATTTGATTTGAAAGCCTTTTCTTGTTAATGAACCGTGGCATATGTAAATTGGAATAGAAATGTTAAAACATGGTGATTAAGATTGATGAAACAGTATTTATAAACAGCGAAAAGTTTAGTGAAAGGGTTAGTCGTAAGAATGAGATTTCAAAGGTTTGACTCAAAGATTAGTGTGGATGGATTATCGATGAGTGAATAGTTGGTCGGATTCAACTTACTCATTAAGTACTGTCTGGGATCCAGTTAGTCAATGTTAAGAACAAGCTATGATATTAATCGTTTGTAGTGGACACATTTGGGTCTGCTTTGCAGGCGTGATTAATATCTTGATTTTGAATAATTCTACCAGGAGGAATAAAAGTTAGCTAAGAACTTGATTCGGTTATTATTTAGAACTGTTAATTAGTAACTGAGCTTTATTAACTTACAATGGATAAAATGCGTGCTAGTAGCGAAACCGAGGCTTCACAATAGCTACTTAGCATTAATATAGAATATGTAGATCTTTCCTATCAATTAATCTCGATAATTGCCTCAAATTACTTAATTCAAACATACATTTTTATCTATTGTGCTCAAAATCATGAGCATTATGATTAGAAAATAATCCTTATGACTTCTTATGCATCAGTCGTTTCTCACATTCTCACAGAGCTTTTAACTATATCGTTTACTCCTTAATGATTAAAATATACTCATTTTAAAAATGGAATGAAAAACAAAGAAAATCACAGCAAAAAAAAATCTAAGATTTCATTTGCAAAATTTGGATTAATTAAAAAAAACAGCAGGTTTTCCCATTCCCCCTGAAACAAATCTAATGTACGAAAAAATTTAATCTTTAAAGTAATTATAATTATATAAATTAAAAGTAATGAACCAAAACAATAATAAAATAGAATTATTATGAAGATAGTCGAATTTATACATTGATTTATCTCAACCTAGTAAACTCATTTTCCAGGGAATTCGTTTCTTCCCAAATACTGGGAAAACAACGTTTTCCCTAGGTTTAACCGAATTTCAACATTTTTTATCTTGGGTCTCAGGGTTATTATTAAGAAAAATAAAGATTATTCGAGCACAATCGCTTTGATGACACGATGGTTGATCCGAAAAATTAGGTGACATTCATTGCGAGATTTAATAACAAAGTGATAACTCACGCTAGTCAAAAGGCACGCAAGTTAGAAACAGATGAAGCGGCAAAAAAGGGCTACATACCCGTTCCAGCACCGTAGTTGATGAACTTTTTAATGTATTTCTTTGGGATTTCTCGTCCATTTGGGGGGGGGGGTCAGGGGGAAATCTTTGATAAATCGCGAGTTACTTGTATAAAAACGAATTATTCCGTAGAAGTGCTCGAACCAATTACAGTTAGAAATCACCTTTAAGACACCTATTTAATGCTCAAACATGTTTCTCTCACTTATGAAAAGCCCTACGGCCCACATCGACCAAGTAATATCACTCTTGAAAAAATATCAAGGCGGATACAAAGAAAGAAAGAATAAATGATACGGAGGGAACAAGAAACGTTCGATGTTTGGATTTTGAGTCATCATTTTGAGAACGGATACTCATTCCCTTTATTTTCGAAAAAATAAAAAAGTAATGTTTTCTTGAAGGAAAACACATTCTAGTATGCAGAAGAGAGCCGAGGCTTTGGTTCGTCTATCGAGAGGTTATTTAAGGAAACTACCGGTGTAAGGTCACTGCTATCATTACTATACCCGAGACAGATGAAACAAACCTTCCTTTCGCCATACAGACAGTTGATTAAAGGTCAACGAAAAACAGACATGCTTTTGAACAGATAAAAGAGATATTTGCGATCAAGAGATCATTCACTCCCAGGCTTTAAATAAAATGCAAATATGAATATCGTAATTTCTCATTAGTTTTTTATAGTGCATTGAGGATATAATGTAAGCGGAATTTCAAGCTGATAATGAATGTTATCTTTCCAGTAAGTTCTGGAAATTGAAGGAAAAAAAGGGGAAATAAAAATTGCTGCTCATTTTACTTTTTAATAGCATTTTTATTCAAAAATTTCGGAAGCTATTCGCTCCGTAATTTTCTTAGTTCTTTTGTGGAACAGATAATTTCTACCGTCTAGAAGAATGGAAATGTGAATAGGGGAAGCTTCGGTATATAATAGATGCAGGTTTATTAACTGCTGTTTTGGTGGCGAACAAAGCCGAACATTAAAGAAAATTAAATAGCTTCACAAAACCAAATGTTCAACAAAGTGAAAGGGTGAATTAAGCTAAATGCATAAAAGACTAGAATGACGAATAAAATAAAAGAATGAAATGATGATATCGAATGAAAATTGTGACACAAAAAAGAGATCGCGTAAAATAATTACTGAAGTAATAAATGAAGTCAAAATGTAAAATAACGTTAAGTGACGAATAAAACGGAATGTTTAATAAGTTGGGATACAAAATAATGAATGTAATATATAATCAAACAGCAAATATATAACATTATTAAATGCAGTGAAATTAAAGTAAAATTAAATGAACGGAGGGGTAAAAGCAATTTAAAATTAGTTAAAATAATTAGTTAATTAAATTAGTTAGTTAAAGAGATAAAAATTGAGGGATTCCGATTTTACAATGAATTCCTTTTTCTCAATGGAATCCATTGTACAATACTCAAAAACGTAATATCTTAATATAATCTTTATGAGGGGAAAAACGAATGGGGGAAATACATCTCTTTCTTCTACGAACTTTAAGTAAAGAAAGCATTACATTTAAATTTACAAAATTTTATGTTTGACAAAACATACAATATTCAATTCATATTTCTCAATTGCGCTTTCGCTTTCTTAACTTTTATGCACTGATTAATACCTGAACATTATATATAACACTGTAAAAAACTTTCCTTAATATTTCAAGCACTGCTCTTCAATTACAAGTGTATGAGGGAGATGATAAATAATAACAGTAATCTTATAGCATATGTTTAAATATATAAACAAAATAGAAAAGCTGCGACGAAATCCTTTCGTTGGGAGTAAGGGACTTAATTACTCCATAGGGGTCGGCCAAAATCCTTAACAAGTACCATTGACAACATCAATTATTTGAATGCTCAAATAACAAAATAAGTTAAGTATAGGATGCGGTTAATTTAACTCGATTCAACTAAGTGATGTAAAAAAAAATATCTACTTATATATTAGGAGCTCTTAAGCAATAGACTGCTAAAAACTGGATTGGATTCAATTAGTCACTCTTTGACTAACTTCTTACAGTTACTCAAACTTTAATAGCGTTCCTAGACTTCCTCTGATTTCTTTTTTCGCTCTATACTCTTCCCTGCTTTTCTTATAATCAAGTTCAGAGGTGTCCAACCTTTTGCTTACCATGGGCCAATTTTTTGACACACGAGTTCGGATGTACCATATAACTAGAGCTCTTTTTACTCGTATACCGTCTTACTTTCATGGTTAGAGGTTGATAAATTGAGATAAGACTAGAATCTGCTTCACTTAGGGAAGGAAAAAGAATTTCGCAATCACCCAATTTAATAAAGCCTCAATCTATAATAATCAGGAATGATCTCCTGTAAGAGAGGGTGATGAGGGTCATGATGGTACTATGGCTGCCAGAGAGTCTCGTTTGGTCAAGATAACTCTGGACCGCAACTGTAACACTAAGAGCGAGACCAGCTACAAACTATGGATTTGTCTGTTCTCTCTGTTTGCTAGATGTAATCTGGCCCATGTGAATGTTTAATTACCCTCTTAAAAAAAGTATGCCTATAGACAGTCATTCTTTTCTTTTCGCAATTCAGACCCAAGAATAATTTTCATTTTTTCTTCTATATAAGTCTGATGTATTGTACAGAGTCTATTAAAAACATATCTTCTATTATCTGAAAAAAAAATATTTTCACAAGGAATGAAAAATGGTTATTAAATAAAAATTTGAACAAGTAATTCATTTTTCCATTGTTCTTAAAGGTCACGCTTGCTATCTCTTTCTGCGCTTCTTTCGGTCATTTTATTTAGCACTGTAATGGATAAAAGGAAATTTAAAAATAAAAAAAAAAAAAACGCAGTAGAGTACAAAACTCTAAAAAATGTTGATTTTGTTTGGTTTTATTAACACTGCACTAGAAGCAACACTATGGTTATTGGTGACTGACCTTGTAATTTTGAACCTTGGTCAAGTGACGAGGACGACACCCCGAGATCGTACCACTCTCTCCCTAAAAATGTTAAAAAAGAACAAATAGATTAGTTACGTACATCGTATCACACAAAATAAAACACACAGATGAACACACAAAAGCTCTCTCAAAACCTTTGTTTCACATATCGACACTACGATGACTCAATCAGATTTGATTGAAGCGCTATTTGTAATCATCCAATGTGTGACGGCTTGGTCTAGAGGTAGCCTATTCGTCAAGATCGTGGTATTAATGTTGGTGTAGTTTCCGTCTTGTCGTAGGTTCGAGCCCGATGCCCCTGACGACTGGTCGTGCATCGGGACTTTTGCACATTAAATATGTTTAGGACTCAAGTCATCCCGTTCATGCTGTGTGGAAGCTTGGAGAAGAAGGTACCAGCTCAGGTGTCGCTCTCGTCACTTGACCGAGGCTCAAAATTACGAGGTCCGTCCCCTTAAGTCCTAGAGTTGCTTCAAATTGCATAGGTATTTTTAAAAATGTATTTGTAAAGGGTAATTTTCTGTGCATAATCGGATTTATTTCTAAAAGATGAAAATAAAATGGTCTACAAATCTGGTACGAGATAACTTCAATTGAAAAAAGAGAGCAGAAAACAATTTTGCTACACAATGTTCTTGTCTATGCTGTTTTTTTAAATCTATAGATAACACTGCTTTGCGCACATTCTTTTATTAGGTTAAATATAAAAAGGAAACCGTAAAATAGAAAAATTAAATCGAGAAAGTATTGTTCTCTTTTCTTTTCTTTTTTTTTTTTATTCATACCGGACGAATTACTTTTCCTTTACATCCGACCTAAGGACGTTGCTTGTTGGTGATATCACTATTTCCAGTCTGTTATCTATATCCTGTTTTCAATCTAGAAGAGTAAAGAACAGCTGAAAACGTATGAACACGCTAAATTTCGTTAATTGGCTTAAAGGGCCGATCAACACTTCTCAATTTTTAAATACTTAGAGGATATATATATATATATATATATATATATATATATAAACATAAAAAATTTTTATAACCGTAAAGTTTAAGTTATTACTAAGAAATAATCAAGATATCTGAATAAAATTGAATCTGCATATTAAATTACCCTAATGTACATAATGTTGCAAATTTCAGCTATTAATGTAAATTTGTTTGGTTTCAAGAGGATGAATATTGAAGTAATCCACAGTTTTGTAACATTTTAATTATTTTCTCGAGATGTCGTAAAGTTTTAATTATTACTAAAAACAATCGAGTTTAGGAAACTACATATATATGAGAGATAGTAACCACCCTGAATTATACATTTCTCCCAGCTTTTCCTGATCTTTCGAAGGCCTTCATTGTAGAATTCAGCAGATTGAACTCCATACTGCGGATTACTTCAATCTACGGCTTTCAAAAGCTAAACAATCAACATTAATAGCTGTAATAGCTGTAATTTTTACAAAATTATGCACATAAGGATGAATTAACATTCAGAATAAATTTTATCCATATATCTCTGTTTTTCTATGTAATACTTAAAATCTTACCATACCCCCTTGTCCATGCATCGTTAAGTAAATAGCTTTAATTTCTTGTATGTTGTTGGAAAAATTAAACAAAAGTGAAAATGTGTGTTTCTGTTTACATAGAGTTCCCCAAATAAAGAATAACGAAGGAAATGTCACAAATGTATAATAATTTAATTATTAATATTTTTAGACAGTTTATATTAAACTTACAATTTATATTTTACTACTTCAAAAATTATCTTTCAAATACACAGGGAATACTTTAACAAAATATAGTAATTTAATTCACGAATTAACTCTCAATTAGTTTATATACTTTAAAAATTTCATTTCGTTTCACAGTTGTAAGCATATATGTTTACATACGCGAAGAGGAATTTTCAGGCACTGTTTACACTACTTCACTATTCTAAATGGGTTTAAACTTCAGATATAAAATTTGAAATGAGTTTTTTTTTTAAATAATTAAGCAGTGTAAAGTTAAGAGAATATGCACAATATTTTAATGGACATTATACTAGAATTGAACAATGAAGCCTTGGAGATATATGTCGTAATTTTGAGTTACAAGGACATCCATAAGATGTGCAGACATATTAGGGATGTTTGTAAGGACCGTTTTTAAACATGGCAATTGCAGCTCTACTGTCGCCATTCCCCTCGCGTGCACCAACACGGTAGCATTCGTCCGCGTTTGCTTTTGTTTGTGCAAACGCAAATGCCTCACACTATTGGAAATGCAGCCGATAGTGAAATACACGCTGTGGTTTATTTTCTGCTTTCAAAAGGCATGAAAGCTGCCGAGATTCATCAGCAGATTAACGAAGAGTGGGGACATGTGAATCATGTGACACCTGAAACAAAATAGCGATCCATTGAATGGAGGTATTCAACATCGTCCAAAATGTGAAGCTCAAGCAAAAATTTTCAGCGCGAAAAATCACATGCACTATATTTTGGGATAGGCAGGGGATATTGTTTATAGATATTTTACCTCAGGGTGAAGCAATAAATTCCGAGATATATTGTGACACCTTAACTAAACTGCGACATGCAGTACAAAACAAAAGACGTGACATGCTGAGTAAAGGAATTATTTTGCTGCATCGCAATGCACGACCACACGTGGCTCGTCGGGTCCAAAATCTTATCCCATTATATACCTGGAATTAACACGATCCCCCTCAGTATAGTCCTGATTTGGCTGTCAGTGACTACCACTTGTTTCATCACTAGAAAACCTATTTAGGAGGTCAGCGCCAGGGAGATAATGATGATGTCAAAATGACCATGTTGCTGTGATTAGCCCTTCAGGCGAGGAATACAAAAGCTGGTTGCACTATATGATAAATGCCTTAATAATGGGGGTAATTATGTTGAAGAATAGGATTCAGACTTTATTATAAAGATAAAATAGTAAAAAAAATTGCTCTTTATTTTCTAAATATCAAAATGGTACTTACTTTAAAAAAACACTCTGATATAAATGTATTCATTTTTGCCAATTTTATCCTTATTTGTCAATTAAATGAAAAAAATCATTAGGGATCAAGTGCATTTCTAAGTAACTCAGCTTTTAAATGATGCTCAACTCAGAGTGTTTACTAAGCTGCTACATTTTTTAAAATTGAATAACACCTTCTAAAGTAAGTTTTACAGAAAAGAAAATTTGATATTAACAAAAATTATTTCACGATTAAAGCAAATACGCACAGAAAAAATTATGAGAAATAAAATTATTGATCCACGAAAAAACAAATAAAAAATTGGGTACATAGCCTTATCATATTATTATTTTTAGATATTCATAATGCAAGGTGACTATAAAACAAGTCCTTTGTTTGGAATTATCTTCAGACAAATCTAATTATCAGACATACATAAAATTTTGGGCGTGTCTATTAAAGGCACGAAAAAAAAGGTTTATCACAAAAAAGTGTACCTCCGAAAATTGCCATTATACAAAGAGAGTTAAGATCTTGGTAACATAGATAAAACAGTCTCAAAGAGTATTTTTTTTAAATAAATGTAATATATTACCCATAGATTTTTCAATTTTTTTTAAGATTTCATAAAACGCTAATTATTTTTAAAATATAAAACTATGAGATTTACTGAATACTTCAATGTTAGACTAATAATATATTTATTCTATTCTGTGTAATATAAAAAATATGATTATTCAGGGTAGTTGAATATACTATTACATTCGAATATCATTATTATTAATATTAGATTTTTCTATTCAATAAATTTCCTTTCATTTATTTTAAAAGGGAACACCCAAATTCACTCTCCATTAATCAAAACTAACAATTTCCAACACATGGATTAGCAAATTTAATTTTTCTTCTTGGAGGTATCAAAAACAATGTACATCTTCAATTTTTCATTTTTTTACAATTAACACTTAAAAAATTAGCTTAAAAAGATGCATGTAAAGAATGATCTTTTGACGTACATTACCTCTAAGAAGTCCAATAACTAAAAGGTTGAAATAATTAGCACTTAATGAGTGATGATAAAGACTATAATAAATAGGAATTTTGAGACATAATGCATAAATTAATTGACTCAAAGTTTTATAAAGAACGGTATGCATAACATACGAGAAACACGAAATGAGATTTCTTTGATCTTGAGGATAACAAGGGGAATCATTATAAATATAGAATATATAATGAAATGCCTTAAAATCCCAATAATCCGTTCACTAAGAAAAATAATCATGATCAAAAAAATTTATACAAGATAGATGTTAAAACCCTTTCCAGTGTTTCATTGTAAAATTAATAATCAATAGAATAGATAAAAAAAAAAAAAAGACGCATCAGTCTGATAAATAATAAACAAAACATTAGACTGAAGTAATTAAACTAAAATTTTCGAAAAAATTAGCATATCTGCTGCACACGAAGAACATTCCGATTATATAGCAATAAGAAATATATTCCGAGAATATGCGCATACACCCACGTCAAAAAAAGTTGATCCTAGAAAGATAGTCAGATTGCAGTGATATTTGGAAGCAAGTTAGTATTCACCATCAACAAGAAATGATTAAAAACTGAGCGTGGGTATGACAAAATTTATTGGTCAAAATAGAAAATCATTACAACTCTCAATAGGATGTTAGGCCGCTGTTATTTCTGACACATTTTACCCCACGTCGTGACATGAGTCGTTGATCCTCTTAACGGTGTCTTGACTCAACTCATTACATACAGATTGAATTTTGGCCAATAGTCAGAAACGCATTTGATTCAATTTAATCCATGCAAATTGAGTTTGTCATGCAAATCTTGCAAATTTTGAGGCAGCGAGTCTTAGCAGAACGGCATGGAGCATCCCATAAATTTTCTATTAGTGACAGATCTGGTGATGCTGCGGGACAAGACATAGTGTCTATGGCTGAGTGGCAAATTCTTGAGATGGCAATGGTATGAACATTGTATTGTTGAAACAGAGAATCGGGAGGGGTGTTCACTAAAGGAATGGCCACCGGTAGAAGGACATCACTAACGCAGCTAGAGCTGTCAAAGTGGCTCTGATGACCCCATACATTTACACGCTACTGTCTGGATGTGTGAAGAATGACATCAAATCGTCCATTCCTGCGCTGACCGTTTTGCCTCCACAAGCGGGTGCGGTTGTCATCCTCACCAAGGCAAAAGCAAGACTCATCACTACAGATGACCAGTTGCCCTTCCACATCTCTTCATGCTGATGTGTCATGGTACCATTACTATCTCTGGCGACGTTGGTGTAGAGTAGTGTCAGGAATAATCTCTATTATCAGTTGGAATCAAACTACGCACTCGAAAGGATCAAAATTACGCGCTTTGGAAGAAGCTTTTAAAGGGATCTTTAGAAACGCGGTTACTAACATTATTGGCGCCGACGCGGCTGACACTTTAATCATTTGTATACCTAACAGAGACAAAACAATTTCTTTGATTACATTTATGAACCTTTTTTTCCTCATGGGTGGAACATTTTTTTTTTTTTTTTTGACGGTGAGAGCATTTGCTGCCTACCAATAATAAATACATAAAAGCCTGTCAAAAAATCAAGTCTTTATATATTCAATTATCACTAATTACAGTATCAAATTTGATCAGTTGATATTATCAATTTGAGCCAACAATGGTGACTCTAAATAAATAACAACTGACACTACTTTTCCACATTCAAGAATCTGTATTCTTTCCAATTTAAACTTGTCGCGGTAGCCTAGAGGTCATGGTCGCGGCCGGTAGTGTTGTGGATTCGAACCTTGATGCCACTAAAGACCCGCCGTGTAGCCGGGGCTGATGCAAGTCAAATCTGTCGAGGCTCAAAGTCCTCCCTAGGCGTGGTGTGGAAATTAGGAGAGGGAGGTGCCATATCAGGTGTCGTCCTCGTCACTTTACCGAGGTTCAAAATTAAGAGATCAGTCGCCAATAACCCCCGAGTTACTTCTATTGTGATGTTAATAAAACCAACCATCTAGTTTAAACTGAATCTGAATTATCCCTTTGTTTTTGAAAAAGAAGCTCCAATCTACACTTTTTTGGATACCAGTTTCATTCATGATTATTTTTTATTACATATTGGATGTTTAGGATTGGATTCAAAATACATCCATTTCCACTGATAAGTTTCATAGCCTCTAATGTCATAAAATTAAATCTTTGAACGAAATTTGACTCAGATAAAAGTTTTGAGCCTTCTCTTATATTAACAATTTTTTCAACTTCAATGTAAAGGGCTAGCCACTTATTGAAAATGGGGAGGGGAGAATCAAAATTATACTGTAACAGTAAATGTTACGAAAATAATTTTGCTTTTAATCTTGATTATAAGCCAACTCCGAAACTTAAAACGTTTCACCAATTATAGAAAAGGAGGGGGGGGGGTTCAGGATTTTAAAGAGTTTTATAATATCCTTGTCTCTAAATATGAAGCAATAAAATACTCCTTTTTAATTTTGAGGAATGGGATTTCTTAATGTAAACAATTTTGTTCAGGATTTAATAATTTTTCATAATTTACTACAGTCTTATAATTAGACATTGCAATATCAGTAAATTACAAATTTTAAGTTCGAATCGTTTCCGGTAATATCCGACAAGTTATAAGCTTACTATATAATAATTATATTACACTTTTCTTTCGACATCTTCAATTACATTATTCGCGAAACAGAAAATTAACTTATTGATCATTAAAAATAAAAATTGGAATCTAGTATTATAAACCGCCTCTGGCACACATTAAATTAAATTGTTAAAAATGAATTGGCGTGTTTTCAACGGGAAATATAAGATGGAAATATATACTCAAATAGTGTTTATATGATTCATTAATAACCATTAAGCCAAAAAATGTAAAATTTGAAAAAAAGCTTTTTCTACTTGTTCCTAGATTATTTTGTATATTTTTTGTCTGACATTTTTTAAAACCTGTCAAAAATATATTATGGTTTTAATCATATTTTATTATTGTTTTCATCGTGAAAAATTGTTATTCATATATATATATATATATTATTTATAATTTGTTACAAAATTCTTGATTTTATTTGTATTATTTATGTTCAAAATACAATGCAATTTATTTTTGTAAACTTTTATCACATTATACAAATATTAAATGAAACTTTCAGTTTGTTATAAATTTTTATTTTATGCATGCATTCAAGATTAAATGAATTCTCGGTAATTTATCGATATACTGGTTTTATTTAAAAATTTTAAGGAATTATCGGTGATAGAAAAAGGTGATAAATTTGAAACCACTGCTTACAATGTACAGAGTTTCCATTTTTGAATTGTTTATTTTATTACTGAAATTTCAAATCCTCACCGTGTTGTATTTAAAGAAATATTAAGACTATTGACTTCTTCTTATCAATAGTTGTCTGAGAAATAATGTATTTAAAAAGGCCTTGAAGGTGAGATAGATAGTGAAAGCTTTAAATAACTTGCGTGTACTGACAGATTGTAAAAAGGCACGTTGTTTTCGTACTTCCGCTTATTATTGAGGTATAAGGCCAGTTTCTTCAGATTCAAAAGATAGCGACCTAAAAGACACTTTGGAAATACATTTAAGAAGGGCTAGAATATAGAAATGGCTAGAGAAACACCCGAAAAATTATTTTAAATCATTAGATTGAGGGAAAAATAAAAAAAAAAGCTATAAAACGGTAAACTAAACACAGATTTATCTACATAATAAAATTTTTAAATTGATCGTAATAGTTAAATAATTTGTACTGAAGAGAGCCTTTAAAAAGTAGCATTAAATAGCACATGTTATATAAATGCAAATAATAGAAAATAATAGATGCCTATAAGATAAAAAATATGCTGTAAAAGAAATCATTACTGCTCATACAAAAATACTTATTATATATTCTACATTTATTCTAATTTATAAAGAATGTCTATTTAATAAAGCAACAGAGATGTTATTTAATTGTGTAGTGATGTTTTGTCAATTTATTAAAAAAATAAAATAAAGGTTATTTTTGTTTTTAGAGACAACAAAGTTTTTGGTACATAAATGAAAACATTGTTTTGATTTTTAAGTTTCCAGATTTGTTATGATGAGGACTAAGAATTATTTCTTTAAGTTCATATTTTGTATGTAATGTGGATAATTTTGAAGCAGCAATGATCGGTTTTTCTAACTTTTGCATGATTGGAATATATATCTCAGAGAAGGATTTTAAAATGTGAATACTACTCTTAGGAAGAACTATTTTGAAAATGTATCAATATTACAGTAATTTCCATCCAAATTTTTATGATAATTTTTACTGAAATAATTACATGAAATAAAAATGATTTCACTAACTCAATTTCAGTAGCTCCTCAGTTTTGATATTATCCACTAAACGTAAGTTCTTCGTGAGTAAAGATACTAGAAATGTTCCTTATAATATTTTTTTCTTCTATTTCCCTTGCCATCAAAACCAGAGAATCCAAATATTTTTCTTCAATCTTTCTGAAGTACGGAATACTCTAAGGAATAAGCCAGGAAGGATGGTGCTTGATTTCGCAAATCTGTTACATACTTCCTGCATCAATTTCGAATGGTGAAGAACTTCCAGCACAATTTTGTTTCTGCATTGGAGATGCCTCTGAGGAAAGACGAGGCAATTTCACGACTGATCCAGACATTAGATGCCAAGACATTTCTTTTATTCTTTTATTTTTTCAAACGAGACGGGGAAGACTTACTGACTCTACAGAGATGATTGCATTATTTTTGTCCTACTCTCTTTATATCCTTTAGTGAGGAATATTTCTCTTTGAAACCTTTATTCCATTCTTCGTCACGCGCGAAGCATATCCTTCTCGATAGACTTTATAAGATGTAAATGAATTTTCAAACTTCAACACCTATGGCAACAAAAAATCTCGATGCCAGATCCCTTTTTTTATTGGTTTTGATTATAAGAGACCTGGTATACGAGTATGAAAATAAAATGGCTAGATGCGAAAGGCGTGGGTGTTCATGTTATAACATCTGGGTGCCCGTAGGGTATTGACAATAATCCACGATCGAAAAGCCTAATCAGGCAACGTTTCCCTCTAGGACTCTAGGGGTGTAACTGACAACCATTGCTCACATAAGCCCCTAATCCAAAAAGGGTGACGTTCATCGTGTTTTCCCTAAGGAATTAATTCCAGATATTCATCAATACCTTGTTTATAATTCTAATGCTTTGCTGAAGAAGCCAGATTTAATATATATATATATATATATATATATATATATATATATATTATATGCTTTAAATGTAAATGAAAATTCAAACATGTGCCAAAATTTAAACGTTAAGTACAAATTAAGACCAAGTATTCTTAAAACTCCACGGGTCTTAAATGTATTGCTTAATAAACTTATATAAACGAGCCAGTGCTATTCAGTTACGTCATCATACTTATTTTATTTCTAAATTTCATTTTAATGTAAGAATGTAACAAAACTCAAGAAAACATTCTAGAACATTTTGCTAAGATTTCTGTGGACAGTGGCGTATCCAGAAAATAATTTTTTTCGAAGGGGAGGTGCATGTCCTCATTACTATGAGAGAAGCCTTTTTTTTTTTTTAGTTTAGAATTGCTACTTGGTAAAAAGTAAGTAATACTCTATATCAACCTTATTTTTCCTATTTAAAACTGTTTAAGTACTGATATAATTTTATCAAGAGAAAAAATTTAAAAAGTAAAGATAATTTAAGAAAAATAATTAAGGTACCATGAGAATAAAATTTGCATTTTTTTAAGTATGCACCTTCTCCATCTTCATCTACGAACACTGAACCAGAGGCACTATTTCAGAGATTGCAATGACTTTTCTTTTCTATTCTTTTTCTCATGAATTGTTTTCAATTGAATAATTTTTTCTCTTCCTAATGAAAAAAATTTGAGCATGAGGGAAAAAAAACGCAATTTTTTTTAAAAGTGTAAAACATCGATTATAGTACTCGTATAGCAAAAGAACTATTCTGAAATATTTTAATTTTGAGAAAGAAATCTTGGGGGTTTGAAATCTTGCATATGTCCCTTTACACCGCCCCCTTCCCTGGTACGCCACTGAACCTAAATCAAAATAAAACGAAAATTGTAACTTTCTTCTGAAACAAAAACAAAAAAAAGCACAAGGCTAAAATATCTAAACTATTTAATTCTGAGTATTACTTGTTAAAATGAGGAATACTAAAAAGTGAAACTTACATAATATTATTAATTTAATTATAAGCATTCGAAATTGATTATAAACATTCTCCTACATTATATATATATATATATAAAAGAAAGGGAGAAATAATTCTGAGGGTGAAAATAGAAAATGTGAATGAACTCTCTATATACATAGATTATCGCCAAGAGATTCAACCTGGATATATTAAGTAGAAATACATCCAAAAACAAAAACATTCCTCCAAGAGCATTACCTCCATAGCGAAAGGCCTAAACCTGGATTTCTCTCTGAGATAACAGATAAAGTCTTCGGATTTTCTCTTTTGAGCAAGAAGATGGACTCTTGAAATCTATGGATTAGTCCTTCCCAAGCTTTTACCTGTCATGTTTCGAACAAAAAGACATCGCCCTCACTTGGAACGTAATTACATTCAAGCCTAGCACAATGGACCATTTCCCCAAACTAGTTGCTCAGAAGCTACAATTATGTGCTTGTAAGTCAGGCAGCAAGAGACTAACAAATTTTATTAGAATCAGACAGGAATACAGTATAAACATAATAATAGAATGAATTTTCATTATCCGTAATTATTTCATAATAAAGATTTAAAGATTCTTTTTAAAAATCTTATCCGATTCTTGACAATTTCTCATAAAATATCTGAAAAACATATTACAAATATCTAAACGGTACTTTGAAAATTTTCATTAAATGTAAAAAAGAATGTTCATATTTGTAGAATGAATACTGATCTTTTAATACGTATGTACTATCACAAGCAAAAAAATTTATTGTCAAAATCATAGGCGAGTTATAACTATTGGAATTATGTACAAATTCTTAACAATAATTATATATTTAAGAATTATGATTCAAAATGAACTAATGACATAGAAAAATCAAAGACATACAAGTATTTTTATGAAAATTTGTATTAATTGACAACTAGTATTAGTATCAACAGGAATATAAAGAAACAAAGCAAGGATATAAAATAATTATAATTTACTATTCTAGCTTTGGACTAAAAAGTGGATTAAACATGTTTGAAAGTACCTTTACCATCCTACACAGCAATTATTTTATACAATATTATTCGTTCCAATTTATATATATATCTATATATATAGATATATAGATATATATATATATGATGACTGATTTAAATCTCATACTGAAATAAAAAAAAATCCATGTTTTTATTCTAATAAGAAATTTTTTTTTAAAAAAAAATTAGGCAACTTTTTAATATTATCAATAAAATAATTTGCATTCCCAAGAAACCAAAACATTTCACATACTTTTATTTTATATTCAAGCGGTGTAATATCTGTGATATTTTAAAGCATCTCTTTCTTTTAAAGCATTTATTCTTCTTTTTTTTAAACCAATATGAAAATAATACTAACTCAAAGATATTTATTTCAGAAATCTCTATGTACAGTTAATATTTCAAAAGAACTACAAATTATAATACAGTATTGTTGTTTAGATGTAAAGTACATATTTTTGTCCATCTCCAGTATGTGCATTTCTAGAAAAGCTCTCTTTTCTTTTTTTAATAACTAAAATTAAAATAAATTATCATTATAATGATTTATTCTCTAGTGCATTCTCGAATAGAATGATAAAGATTTCTTTCAAGGAATATAAAAGCTCTCAATATTCAGACTTTTAAAAGCATTTTTCTTCTAATATATAAATTTTTGTTAAAATATAATTATATAATTTAAATTTCAATTCATAATTTCAATATTAAAAATTATTATATTTAACAATAAACTAACAATTGTGTAAAGTAGGATCTGTAAAAATGAAAAAATGCAAATCTCAATGTAACATCAAACTATTTTCAATAAAATTATGATTTATTACACAATTAAAACCCGTTCATTAATTTTTTTTTTACTTTAAGCCTGATCATTTACTAGCAGTGAAATGAAAAATATCAGCTATTCACTTCTACAATGAAAGTAGGCAAAAATATTATTTTCGATTTTGTAACGCACAGTTCTATATATTTACTCGCAGATACATTGTTATATCTTCGGCAATTTTTATTACTGTCAATATTTCACGACGTGTGTACTTAATTTTTAGAGGCGTTGTACATTATTATGTTTCGATATTGTCAATCCATTTAAAATTTTAAAAAAGAAGACACCGGAAACGATAGAGCTGTTCATAACCGTTTTAAGACAATATGGCAAAGGAAAAACATATTCAAAAAAGATATAATTAATAGTTTATCATTATATTTATTGAATAGAAGTTATTTGTTGTCGTATGTATAACTCTACACTACAGTTACCCCTACAGAATTTTGAATTGCTCTTGAAATAAGTTACCTCCGACGTCTGTATATCTGAAATACATTTAAAAATAGTTTTTAAAAATAGAAAGTTTTAATTTCGTATCGTTCGAATAAAGTAAGTCTAAATTTATGATGAATTTAAACATATTGAAATAAAATGTAAACATATTGGAAATGAAGTTAACTGCAATGTGTTAAATAGTAGATTCTGACTTGCAATAATTTAAATATACGATAAATATTAATTTTTCTATTGTAGCGATATTTTAAACGTATAAAGAATGAATAATGACACTGTTCAAAATATTTCTTAGGGGTGAGAAAAATGGCTTATATTAAACGAAATTGTTTGCTTTACTTCTAAAAGGTGCAAATAGCATTTTAAAATTTTAATTACTTTTACATAAAATACATTTGAGTATACAGCTTTTGATTCAATTAAAGCGTTTGGAAATTAACTGTAAATGAGCTAACTGTAACTTATCAAAAACAGTAAATTCTGACCAACAATAATATAAATGCATGAAAAATATTAAATTTTCACTTACAAAGGTTTTTAACGAATAAAAAATAAATACTGACTTCTAATAATTCTGTAAGAGTTAGAATTCGATGCATTTCATGATTCAAAACATTTAGAAGAAGAGGGAAAAATGGTTTATTAAGTGAAAAGTTTTATTTCGCTTCTAAAAATAGTAAAAAAATCATTTTAAAATCTTAATTATTTGTAATATTTAATTATTATCTGAGTACAGCTTTTGTTTGGATCTAAATTCAAAAATTTCAATAGTTAATGTATGTAACTTTAATAACCTGTCCTTCAATTTCAATTTTTTTCTGTACATAATTTATCTGAAACTCAACTTGAAATAAACAATTCAAAATAAATTTGAGCTTTTTCAATGTTTTACATAACAGTTGTAAAAATGCATCAAATTGAAAACTGTTCAAAGATTATTAAAAAGTAATAATTTTAATAAAATACCCGCAAAATCTATTTTTTATACGCCCTCTCTTATAAATCATATCATGTTAGAAAAATCGGATCCCCATTTCACTTAGTCAGCCGAGAAAAAACTAAAAATTATAAAAACTTAAATGTTGAAAATTGAATGAGGCAGAAGTAATTTAATTTACTTTTCTAATTTATATCCACTTTTGTTTTTACAATCAAGATTCACTGATGCATGATATAGCTAAGTGAAATTCATCAAAAATCGTTAATTAATGTTTCATTTATATTTTAGCGACATGCAATATTTCCTTACTGTCAGTTACTTTGTAATTAATTTATATTTCACCTTGATTATGATCAGAACATCTGTTTTGGGCAGTATAGATATACACAGATTGAAAACTTTATATCCGTATACGACATCGGATAGAAAAATAATGCCTTCAAAGTCATAACTTTATTAGTTTTTATCCAAACATCAAAATTCTTGTTGGACGTAAAAGCTACATGTATCCTCTATGTAGTGCATTATTCTGTTTTTGAAATAGCTCTATCTTTTTTCACGCACTAACACCAACAACACGTGATTAATCGAGGAAATCTGTCGGATAAGCAGTCATGTGGTTGTTGTCGACACCAAGATAAATAGCAGCTTTTCACCTTGTCATCAGAACGAAGGTGATGTATCTTAAGATGATCCTTCCTCTTTTAGAAGAGATGATAGGTGCTAGATGGGGGGCAATGGCCTCTCGCTTCTTCAACATCTCCATATGGGTCGCCATTTTCTTCTGTTCTCAGCATACCAACGATACCTAGGAACAAAGAACTAAAATGTATTACATAAAGGAAACATGTTGGTTTAGGTACAATAAGAATTGTGGAAATCGGTTAACAAACATAGTTATGATCATAATGGCATTACACTTCTGTCAAGTCTCTCACATTATTATGATCGTAAGATATGGTTGATGATATGATTCGTTATTCAATTAGTTATTTTTGCGCTCGAAAAACCTCCTCAGTTACCATGGTTACATAATATTTTAACTTTAATCTAAAGAGAAAAACATAAGTATATTATTTTTAACAATAACGAAATCGTAATTAACTTTTATGATTTAATGACTGCATCTTATTTGTTCTTGTTAGGAAAATCATTTCACACTGAAAGGAGGGTAAATTAGTATTGACCTTATTACATATTTTACAAGGTTTTATTTGATTACGTTCATAAGTATGTATGTCTTTTCAGAATGATTTCAAAATTTGCTCTCGAATTTTAATCCATTTCCTATCACACAATTGAGTTGAAAGTTTGCATACACGTTAACTCCGATGACAATGAAATACCCTTGTATGCTCTAACAGTGAAGGACTTAGAGGGAGGGAATGCCTGAGGACCTGGATCTTGAACTTAAAAACGACCAATTCAGTTGCTCACACGTATAGATCACGTAATTGCTTTTTATACTTAAAATTTCCAGGCTGAAAAAAATTAATTAAATAATTCTAAAAAATCCTTAATCTGACTTTATTTTAAAGATGAATAAAAGGTATAAAAATAACTTTCTTTTAAATGTAAAATAATACATAATTTATAAACGCTTGAGGCTTTAACAGTTTTTTTTTTATCTCATAATAAGTAGCTATGGTGTTTAATTTTTTTATGAGTAATTATCTAGGAATTTTAGTCAAACATCTCTGGTTCTTATGAATTTTATATTATTTTATGTTTAAAAAGTTATTTTTACGCTTTTTAGTCCAGCTTTAAATAAAAGCTAGATTAAACTTTTTTTTTTGTTATTATGTTCAAATATCACGTGTAACATGATCTTAAATAGCCTTCGTTAAAAGTTACATTAACTTATTGTTATCACTTTGTTTTTAGGTGTTTGAGAATTATGAAAAAGTGCTCAAATGAATTAGAAATAGTAGCAATTACAAAATCTATTGTTAAAAGTAGGACGTAAGGGATTCGTATATTTTTGTAGGTAGTATTTACTTAATCAGAACTCAGTGCTTCGAATAATATTGCAGTTTTTTACTGCGTAATTATAATAGGAAAAAAAAAAAACTTCTCAAACACTAATACTGTAACGGGTTCTCACACACATTTCCATTTAACTTTCCTCTGGGGCTGTTTCACTACTTTAATTGATATGAGAACCTCGCCTTGTGAAATAACCGTTATTTATGTAAATTAACCTTACTATATAAGAAGAGGTTTAGGGAAGAGGAAAAAGAAGATATTGAGGAGACTTAGAAACAGTCATAAATATTCTCTATAGTGGATAAAGCAACTGTAAGAAGGTAGTCAGAGCGTGATTACTTGAATCAGATCTTGAGATAGAAGTCTACTTGAATCAGATCTACTTAAAAGAAGTCTACTGTTAGAGTCTACAAGATGAGTAGTTATCTATATTATAATATTTAGTTGAGAAGAGTAAGATAACCACTCCATATACATTGAATTTATTTTGATATATGATTATTCAAAGACTTGAATAATCTGGGGGGGAGGGTATTCTTTACTGAAGAATCATGTCTAATACCACTAACGACGCTATTTCGTCACAGTGTTAACAGTAACATCAATAACAAATAACACAGTTATGACTCCTGGGGGCATTACTTCTCAATCAAACTTCGTGTTATTATTACTGATAGTAAAAAAGTATACATACTTCAGTTTCAAAGCTTGATGAAAATAAATTTTAAATCACAAGAATTCACATTTTACAAGATTTGAGTGCCCATATCCCAAAACTGTCTTCTTCTTCGTAACTTGGAATATTGCAGATTTTTTGTCTATTCCAGCGTATGCTATTGAAATTCTTTCCCAATATCCCTAAGAATAAATTGGTTACTTTTATGGAAATAACATCCCCTCCCCCCAAATTTTGAAATCAAAATCTAATTTTCCATAAATTATTAAAAAAAAAAAAAAAAACCCAGAATAATCCCGTCTTTTAAATATCTCTAGTCGATCTATTTAAACTTTTACCTGTTCTTTAAAAAAAAAAGAAGTTATAACTATAATTAATCCTCATGTGGAAATTTAAACTATGAAAAGAAATCACAGGTGCTTCTGTCAACTGAAGAAAGTGTTAGGGAAATAACTCGGAATCATTTCCCTACGACACTTAAAAAGATATATTACTCCAGACTTTAAAAAGTTATATTTAATAAATTGTGAAGAGGAAAGACACTTATGTACAGCGAGTTAAAATTGAAAAGAGTTTTGCAAAATTAAATGGTTATTGAATATTGGATGCCTAAGGGGATAAAGCCTTGCGAGCAACTTTTTGTAATTAGATACAGGGTGTTTCAAAACTCATGGGGAAAAATTTATGGGATTTTGGAAAACATCAAAATAAGACATTTTTACCACACAATGCATAAGCGGAGAGCAAACAGTGAATCACTAGACGGTACTGTAATGGAAAGCATAAAATGCGAGTTTTCTTACTCATCGTCAATTCTACCGTGGATTTCAGGAGGCATGGCCTACAAGCAATGAATCTCTAAGACGTCGTCATTACTCTTGATTCCCGCAGATGTACTGTATAGTCAAAATTGCTTGTTTAGTTGCCTTAATTTTTTGCTGATGAGTTTCGAAATACCATGCATTCATAAGAAAAAATTTTTATTCTCCGTATTTGAGCACACATAACATGTGCACGACAGCAAAAGAAACTTCATTTTATACAAATGATTAGCTAAAATTTAATTTTTTTTTCTCCAAAATGTTTCAATGTATTAAAATTCCTACAACTTGAATAAGTTTTAATATTTTTAAACAATTTTCTGCTCAATTTCTTAGAAGTATTTCTCATAACCATGTGCATGGGCTCAGATGTACTAGTATTATTCTTAATTTTTCAAATTTTTTTCTATCAAACACTAAGAAGAACAGTAAAAAACAGCTTATATCGATTTTTGAGGATATTTAGAAAATAACTACTCATCTAAATCCTTATTCCATGAACATAATAATTAAACATATTATGCAAAACAATCAAGAAAATTTTCAATTTGTTATATTGAATACAAAAAATGCCTTGGTATTTTAAGTACATGATCGTCATGAAAAAAAAAAGAGTTGAGAAAAAGCAATTTAAAGCTTTGAAGATGAATGAAATTATTTGGTATACTGTTAAAAATTTTTTTAAATAACTCTCTAAATAATGTATCTAGAGTAGCAAAATTGTGTACATATATTTAGAAAGGTCATACAATTAAAATAAATTAATAAATTTTTTCTCGATATTTTGGTGATTTTAAACTGCTGTTTCCCCTTAAAAAAGAATTTAAACCTTAAACATCGTTTTTTAGAAAATAAAGTATAATTATTTAAAATCATTCGCTTAGGGGGAAAAAGGAGCCATAGCAATTTAAAACTATTTTTCTTAAGTTAAGGAACAAAAATGAAACTTAAGACTTTATTTCTGTAATAGAAAAATATCCATCCCATTAATGAATGAGTATATGAAATTATGACAAATGCACATATTTATCATACTGCAACTGTAAAATTTACAAACTCTTGATAAGTATGTTCTTCTTCCCTTTATTGCAAAATACTTTTAACTTTATGTGTTAAAATATAAGAGAGGAGTGTGTGAATCATATTGTACAAAAACAAAGAAAGATTGATAGTGACTATAACGAGTATTAAAATCAATAGAAGTATTTATTTGCAAAATCAGAATATAGTATAAATATTAGTACATTTTTGTATATCAAATAAAGTGTTTCCAGTTGACATCATGCTTTCTTGTCTTAGTCGAAGGTGGTAAATGAAAAGACATTTATAAAGTTCCAGATAAGTTTTGCAGTGCATAAGGGTTGCTCAAAAAGTACCCGTTTTGACGACAGATGGCGCTTCTAAAGAAAGTTGTGTTACCATTACTTGATGCGATCTATTTAATGGTGCCTTATACGTTAGTTTTGATTGCTATGGCGTCGAGTTGTTACAGTCGATGTTACTTGGATTCATCATTATACGTACCAAAAACTAAAAAATAATAATAACGTTAGGCGCTTCCAATGAATCTGTTCCAAAGAGGGCAAAGACGATTCCGAAGACAAAAAAGTTATGAAGACGATTCTTTGGAATGCATCTGATTGCTTATTAACGTCGCACTTAGGAGTAACACGAGAATTATTACCGACGGACCTTGTAATTTTGAACCATGGTTCAAGTGACGAGGACGACAATTGAGCTAGCACCTCTCTCTCCAATCTCATGGCTTAGGTAGTCTAGTGGTCATGATAGTGGACTCGTGGCCGGCTGTTTTCATCGAGTAGTGGGTTCGAGCCTTGATGCCACTTGATGCACATTAAATCCGTCGAGGCTGAAAATCTTCCCATTAGCGTGGTGTGGAAGTTGGAGATGGAAGTGCAGGCACAGGTCTCGTCCTCGTCACTTGACCGAGGTTCAAAATTACGAGGTCTGTCACTAATAGCTCTCGTGGTGCTTCTAGTGTGACGTTAATAAAACCTATTAATCAATCAAACCTCTCCAAACTTCCACACCACGCTAACGGGAAGACTTGGAGCCTCAACAGATTTAATGTGCATCTGCCCCGCTTCACGGAGGGTCTTTAATGCCTCAGGGGTCAAACTCATGAATTGAAGGATAGAATGCCCCCGCAGTTTCGAGACCATAACCACTAGACTACCGTGGCCACTTTTAGATGTGTAGGGCGTCATACTCATGGACTTCTTAGGAAAAGGAAAAACGATAGTCTTACAATATTACAATGAGGTACACTTTTCTTATTTCCCATTTCTAAAACGGATACTTTTTGAATGATGTTACCATAAAGAGACTAAACTGAGAGCAACATTAGAGTAAAAACATCACCTGGATCTAATCGAAATAATAATAATAATAATAAAAAAAAAAAGATTTAAAATTGAGTTAAAAACTAAAGTAATTGAAGAGGAAAGTACTGTCTCGTTTTTCTAGCTAAACTCAAATTTCATTCAATAGAACTAATTTCAAATTACCATCAGATGTCTCAAATATTAGTGCATTATTCTCATCAGGGATATCTAATTCCTATCGAAACTTAAATTGTGATATCTGAAGATCTCATTAATATTCATAAAAGTACACATAAGCAATCATAAAAGAATAATACTCCCTTTAGTTAAAATTTTGTAGAGAAATTCAAGAGACACTTTCTCGAGATGTTCATTGTAATTTTGAAAAGTTAAAATAATATTCTTTAAGATTACTTATAATTACCTGCTACAGTACGAGAAATATTGATGAAAATATTATATATTTTGAGGTAAATTCAATTTAATAGGGGAAGAGGCATTGTGTTTTTAGTTTATATGTTTTTTTCTGAATACTTTTAAAGTGTGATGAAGTAAGAAATTTTTTTAAAAAATCACATTTGCTTCAATTATACACATAGTTTTGTCTAATTACACCCCCATACATACATACATACATACATACATATATATATATATATATATATATATATATATATAGTATTAATATTAAAAAAAGTTTTTGAATTATATAAAAATATGGGATGTTTCATGAATAGCTTTAATAATTGAAAACATTTACTGAGTAATAATGTTTGTAATTGTAAAGACTATAAAGAATATATAAATGAGAATACCAAAATGTGATAACAAGTAATCTAAATATTGTTAAAGATAAAAATCTGAATTAAATTAGAAATATATGTATGCATGTTACAGAATAATTATTTCTAAAATTAACAATTATATTAAAGAAATAGGTTATACAAAAAAATAACCAGCCAAAACTCTTTAACCACTTTATTCGATCTTTGAATAAGCAATATCAAAATAAATTAATATTGTGGAGCGGCTAACCAATCCCGTATTTAACCAAATATTATAATGAAGAATTCTACTTATTTTGGTCACTCTAAATAGTCGACTTGAAATAATTGCATCCGATACGAGAGATCTCTAGTGACGGAATCCGAGTCAGATATACACACCCTGTATATCACTTCACACTTGTACAAACTCTTATAGTGTTCCTATGAATTTTACTAATTTCTCTATCTTCTTTCTCTTATTCACTACACTTCTTGTATAGTAAAGATGATTTATATATATATCGTTTCTTTCACAAAGCGATATTATCATTCGTGGTGTGGCTATTAAATAACGGAACTGATGTTGTAAAACATTTTATTTTGATGCCATACATATATACTTATCATAACCTTCATTATGCACCCCTCCTTTGTCCCTACAACACTCCATGCGAATCTTCCACTGTTCGAAACAGTGCCGGAAGTCTTCGGTCAGTTCCTTCGGGACGCGTGCCTCTTTCTCTTTCCAGCATCAACGGACTCAAATCTTGTTCCTTTAAACGCAGATTTCCCCTTTGGAAACAGATAGCAGTTGCATGGCTCAAGACAAATATTAAAAACGTCGTCCGTAAGCAGATAGAAGTAGCATGGCTCATCCCAGGGTTAGTCCATCAGCAAATAAGTTCCTGGTCTAACACTGGGATGCTGTACTTGACTAAAAACCTCTAGACTGACAATGTGGAATGTGCCGGCGCAATTTGTTTGTAGAAAAATTTGCCTTACGGATTATTTGTCAGTTCCTACAGTCTCAGCAATCGCACGAATACTTAACCGATGGTCAAATCGCACCAGATTACCGATTTTTTCGATATTGTCAATTCGATTCAATATTTTGGCGTGGGAGGGAGTGAATCATCTTCAACGTCTTCTCGACTATCTTGAAACCACTTCAACCGCTGAAAAACACATGCACGCGATGAACATCAAAAGCCATACACTTTTTTCAATAAACCATAAGTTTCAGTAGCGGCGTTTCCAAGTTTCATGTGAAATTTCTCAACAATTCGTTGCTCACTTATTTTCCCGGCAAAACAAAACAAAAATAATAAATCTATTGTAAACTAAAGCAACGCCTATACGAATTTGTTTTCAGATGTGAGAGGCACTGCATTCGAAAAAAGAAGGTTTCACGCTAAACAGATGTCGATCGCTGGTGTTTGGCGCATTCGTACTTCTTCAATAGAAGCGTCAGTCTCATTATTTAACAGACACACCTCGTTTCAAACATCGTAAAGTAACACATGGATCAATACGTCCCGAGACTAACATTGAAAACAACATTTTTTTTGCAAAATTTTTTTTTATTCATCAACATAACACCTTTTGTTAATCACCTTTTAGGGTGATACAATCGTTCCAACGCTTTTCCAAATCTTTTTTTTTTTTTCGTAAGAAATCTTTTTTGTTGCGAGTAAATAGCGATAAACAGCTTTCTGAATCATCGACTCGTTGCTGTTTTTGTTCCATCGAAAGCAATCGCGGCACCCACTTGGAAAAAACCTTTTTCATGCTCAATTTTTCATGAAGGATAGTAAATACACTTCCATATGATATCTGTGTCATCTCAGCAATCTCACGGAGCTTCACTTTACGATCTTTCATTATAATTTTTGTCACTTCACTCACATTTTCCGGTGTAACGGCTTCCACAGGTCTACCCGAGCGTTCCGCGTCATTTGTGTCGGTACGACCACGTTTAAACTCGGCAAACCACCGACAAATCGTTGCTTTTGATGGACAAGAGTCCGGGTAACATTTTTCAATCCATTGTTTCGCTTGCACGGTGTTTTTACCCATTAAAAAACAATGTTTTATCAGAACACGAAACTCGGTTTTTTTCCATTTTTTAAACAAACTACAAAACGACTTTACTCCAACCTCGATAACTCAGCTGTTTCTGGTCCGATCGACTTAAAATGTTGACACGTTTCAAGCAAAGGTTCGTACTTTAGAAAGACCTGGTTACTGGTTTACTACGAGCGCCATCTCTGGGTTAGTCTCGGGAGTTATTGATTGATGTGTTAGCTTTAGAGGTCAGTTAAAGGGAAATGCGTGTGAGAACCTGTTACAAGCTGTGATCATTTTTAACGCATCGTTTTTGTAATAAATATATTGAGTTTAAAGGTTCAGGCATATTTGTTTCCATGCATCACAAGAAATAAGCCCTTTCATCGAGGTGTTCTGAAAGAACGACACCATACCTTATAAAAATATCTGCACTTCGCATATTTTCATTTCATATTCCAGATATTGCATGTAGAATGTTAATTAGATTTCGAAGATATGCTAAGATCTCTTCAATCCCGAGGATTCCGGAAATAATCTACCTTCTTGCGAATCAAGCTGTTTTGTTTATACCGTTCTCATGATCCGGAACATTCCAGAGATTATTTGCCCTTCTATCGCTTAAGTTATTCAGCTTTAAGCAGGACTTGTTAGAGAAGTTGAGGATGAATGATTTGTTTTAATAACAGATGAAATTCCAAAAACAATTAAATTTTAAATTTTAGTTAAGGGAGGAATATTTTAATTAAATGTTATTTATATTTAATTTTTTTTATTCGTTATATGTTGAATAGAAAATAGAAGGAAAAATATGTCAAAATATTTTTAGAGTTTCAGCTTGTTAAACATTAAATAACAATTTTTTTTTTGGTACAATTATCTGCAAAAATAGGAAGAATACACATTAAAATATATTAATGTAGATGAATGTTCTGTTGACTATAATTCTTTCAACTGTTTAATCAATACGGGATAAAGGTTTTTAAATGTTATTTGCAGGTTTTTTCGTTACATGTCAAATGACAAAATAGAAAAATAAGGCAAAATCTTTTAAGAGTTGCAACTTATAAAATGTTAAATAACAAACTTTTTTTGTACAGTTACCCGCTAAAAAGGAAGAATATGAATCAATATATTTAATTTTAGCTTAGAGGAATATTTTGTTGGCAGTACATATTTCAACGGTTTTTTTCTCCTTGTCAATACAAGATAAAAGATTTTGGCCATCTTTTCACAAATTAAAAATTTACATTTTTATAAATTATGATAATTATGCTCATTTGCGAAAATAAATGAGATTCTTTGAGGTAATTTTAATTTTGTTTGGACGAAGATAATCAGTTTTTAAAAAACAGCCAAGACACTTAATAATCTTAAAGTATTAGTTAAAAAGTCTTTATACTTAAAATTCATTATAAAAAGAGTTTTTAGTGGATTAATAGTTCATATAATCTATATCAGGGGTGGTCAACCTTTATCATATCATGCGCCAATTTTTTTTGTGCAGACGACTTCAAATGTGCCATATGACTTAAATACTTTTTATACAGTCTTACGTTCATTTTTAAGGGTTGGTAAATAGAGATCACGATAGAATCTGTTTCGCTCAGGGGAGGAAAAGGAATGACTTAAAATAGCAGTTAATTAATTCAAGCTAGTTTAAAGAAGCGATCGTGGTAGTCTAGTGTCATGGTCGGTGTTGTTTTCGTCGAGTCGAGGTTTCGAGTATCGTTGCCATTAAAGTCCCACAGTATAGTGGGGTTGATGCACTTTAAATCGATTAGAGGTCACAAATCTTTCCCTGGCTTGGTGTGGAAGTTTGGAGACGGAAATACCAGCTCAAGTATCGTCCTCCTTGCTTGACCGAGGTTTAAAATTTGAGAGTCATCATGTTGCTTCTTAGTGTGACATAAATAAACAAAAATTTAAAAGTTCTATGCAAACTTTTGCAAAGAACACATTTAGCCATCCAAGGTACGCTTTATTTTTATTATTATTACTAAATCGCTCAATTAAATATAAGAATTAAAGTAAACGATAAAATATCAAGAAATGGACAATTGTAAACTTTTCGAAATTAAAAGGAAACGATACATTATTAAATTGATTATTTGTAAGCTAAATGTAGTTAAAATTGAAGCAAACGATACAAAATTGAAAAGTGATCCAACTAAAACTATAGCCCCTTTTGTGGCTAAAAAAAAAAAAATGGTGACCTCACATCTGTCTAAAAACTCTGAATAATGTTATTTATTTTCAGTCATATCTTGTATGACCAGTTTACATATGATTTAAGGTAATACATAAATCAATAAATAAATAAAATACTTAATTTTTATATTTGTGTCATTTCCATTCATTAAAAAAATGGGGTAGATTTATAACGACATATTTTTAAAAATTGAGTTCATCAGCGGTGAAAGCAAGTATCAGACATATATTACATATATTTTATTTCAATCTAATAAGAAATTCAGGAGAAATTTATTATGACGTATTTTTGAAAAATAAGTTCGTTGATGGTGAAAGCAGACATTAAAAATATAAGCAAAAACAAGATAAATTTTTGAAAACTGTCCAGATTCGACACTTTTGGGTTAACTAAAACAATAGTTCCTTGGGTGGCTAATAAATCAGTCAAAAAGGTATAATTGTTTCTCAGAAATATACCTTGTAAAAGATGAAGTATATTCCATTTTCAAAATGTTTTAAGGTTTATCTAACATTTCTTCTCTATTTCAAATTTGACTGAAGTGCCACTTGTAATCTTCCAATGCGCCACGTTTGGCGCATGCGCAGTGTTTTAGCAACCCCTGGTCTATATCATCAATAGTCTATTCGTCTATGATGTTCCCCCCTTTACTCCGAATACTCATTAATACGAGTCGATCGCTCTTATTTCAAAAAGTGGAAATGGTTATACGAATAGTTATCACGAATTATAGTGAAAATAGTTATCACGAATAATTCAATATTGTAGAAAAATTACATTGACATACCTTTTGTATGAAAACGCTTACTTACAGTACTGAATAGAGTAGAATATTGGAATGATAATTAGTATAAATCTCAGAACAATTAATAATCTAAATCGCTCGCTTTGTTAGAGAAATTGAAACTATTTTTCATCTGTATTTTAATATAAATTAAAGAGAACTATTTAGAAGTAACGCAGAATCAAAAAAAAAAAAAAAAAAAAAAAAAAAAAAAAAAAA
>BMAW01116549.1:315552-409177 GCA_019974015.1 Nephila pilipes
ACACATATATATATTAATAGTACAAAAGAATCCATGTTTATAAACTAATAAGAAATTACATAAATATTGCAAAAAAATTAATACTAAAAATCTATTTCATTATAAATACATTTTATTTATAATGAAATGTAAATCATGTATATGAATGAAATGTATGAAGTACAGAATAATTTTTAAAAATAAGCAAATCATCAGAAAATACTTAAATATTAAAAAAAAAGGAAAAACTTATTAAAAAACAAAAGTGCCAAAAAAGAATAATAAAGTTATTTAAAATGCTGTTTCTGACTTTGTACAGAAATGCCTGGATAAACTTTTTTATGGATCCGACCCATACCTTTCAGCAAATTGTTTTATAACCAATTTCCTAAAAAAACATAAATAAATAGAACAAGCACACTCTCAATCGAAATATATGACACCACAATCCAAAATAACTATCGAAAAAATATTATCTAAATAAAAGCACAATTCTGATTTAAATCATTAAGATACCCTGCTGAACAGCAAATTTTCCCAATTTCAATTACTAATAGTGATAAATTATAAACAAATCAAGTAAGACCTGACTATTCTATGTACCCTCTTTCACTAAAATCTAACTCTAACTGTACCTTTATATATAATTAAAACAATATTTCCTTAATATAACAAAGTAATTGAAATAAATTAAAAATTTAATTTTAGCAGTTTTTTTAATAAAATAAATAAAATAAAATAATAGTAACAAATAAATTTTTATGTGCTAGGAAAATAAAAAGGAAAAATGAAACATTTTTAATTTCAAAAACCTGGGAAAAAAAAAGAAGAAGAGAAAAGTTATACTACGAAACAAATAAGAAAGAGAACAAATACCTGTAAGAATGCCAGACAAAAATAGTAAGAAGATAAACTTGAAAACATGAGTAATTACAAACCAAAGTATGAAAAACAACGAAAACACAGGAGAGAAGAAAACCGAAAAAGAACATGAAATATAACATTTAAAAATTCTGTGTTTGACTTATGACAGATTATCAGATTAAACATGTCCAACTTTCCCTACAGAAAAATGTTATATGTAAGTATGGAAATTCTATAAATTCAAATAAAAGAAAATGCAAAAAGATATTATTGCAATATAAGGAACTAAGTAAAATATACATATAGACAAAGAGATATAACCAAACATTAAACAATGAAAACTGATAAAGAACAATCCAAAAATTAATCAATCACATTAAAAATATTAAAAAACTGAAATGAGGCAATTACTGCTTCCAGTAAAACATGAATCTAACACTAACATAATAAAATATTTCCACCTAGTTAGAACCTGACACTTAGCGCCCTATATCAAAGAGAAAGAGTACTTAACAAGAAATAATTTTAAATACTTTAACAATAATAACAAAATAGATATAAAAAAAACGAGAGAAAAAAGAAATTTAATAAACAAAACATAAAAAGAGACTAAAAAACAAAAATATAATGGCAAAATTTAAATGTTTTTGAAGTTAAACCAAAGGGAAAAACTAAAAATCATAATTATTATATTTTAAATTACTCTTATTAAAATTCAAAGGAATTCTGCTTCCAAACAATTTTTCTTAAGCTTATCCAGCTTATCCATTAATGTAGATATCCTGTGTTTCAGTCATAAGTCTAATATTATATAATATTTTGTTATAAATTATATTTCTAAGAATATTCAAACTTTAATAAATCCTAAATACGGATGCTTAATGAATCCCAAAGGAGAAAAGGACTCTTATCATATGTATCATGCAAAATTTTATTTTCTTCTATCTTTAAAAAATATCTAAATATTCCACTTCATTTATATTAATATTAGTTAGCAATAAATTTAGTTAAACAGGAAAGTTTTAACATTATTATCACTATTAATTTGAAATAAAATAACATCATTCAATTTATCCAAATATTCTAAAAATATTAAAATAAAAAAAACTAACTTCAAAAAATGTAAATAAACATTGGTTAAAAAATTACTTGTAGTCCCACCATGTGGTATACCATTAATCTGTTTATAAATCTTATATCAATTTTTCATATGCAATAACCTAATTAATGTTAAATTTCCTATTTATCTCTTTTAGAACTTTAATAAGATCTTCTATTTTAATAGAATTAAAAACATCTTCAAAATCTTAGCTATAAATAACATGAATCAATTTATTATTAATATATTTGACTATATCAGCACTATTTTTTATGTGTGTGTGTGTAAACTGGTTATGAATCTCAAAAATCCTATTAATCCTAAAAATATATCATGGTTTTTTTTTTTTTTTTTTTTTTTTTTTTTTTAAACAAAAAAAAATTATCTTTTAAAAAAAAAAAATATTTAAAACAAAAAAAATTTATATTTTTTTTTTTTTTTTTTTTGTGATATTATTGACATCACAATAATACTACCTTTCCAGAACAAATACTGTTTGATCCTTATTAAGTTGGAATTTTCAAACTTTAATCAAGTTTAATCTTTGTTTGATTTGAAAGGTTGAAATAAGTAATGATATATTAATAGCTTATTTTTTTCCAAAAAAAAAAAATCTACGAGTAAAAGAATAAGGAATGACCAGTAATCCATTCTGACAAACTAATCTTAATAAATGCTAGTAATAAAATACACTTCCCTGATTTTTATTATCGACAGACCTGCATATATAAGGCATATTTGAAAAAAAAATAATTAAAACATTGTGATTCAGTCACGAGAAGTTACATATAAAAATAATTGTTGATTGTTCATAGGCAATTATCTCAGGTTAAATGAAGGTAATGGACTTCCTGTTTATAAGAATTCCATTGACTTGCTGAATCAGTTACCACTTCGTCACTCTTCACAGACTTCATGTTATAGAAAATATTTTGTATTTCAACTCGTTTAGTAAATCATAAGAAGCCTGAACTTAACTTAACGATAAGTTATATTCTTCTTGAAGAAAATAACGCATATTTTAATATATAAACATAATATCTTTGTTTCGGATTTTTTTTTTTTTTTTTTTTGAATGGTTGGTTGGTCGAATTCATGTTGCTCTGCTGCTACTTTAGAGATCTTTTTCTCTGGCTGATCTCTCACTTTTCAACCTCCATCAAGTAATGAAGTTGACTCTACTCTCTCTGAGCTGATTCGTCTCTTTCTCTTAAATTTCACATCATAAAATGATTTTAAGGATCATTTCTGTTTATTGTGCCTCGTGATTCCTTACGTCAAGTCTTTGTATCAGGACTGAAATTCTTGACTCAATTTGAATATCGCTGGCTACGGAGAGATAGTGACCTTAACTAACAGGCTACTACGACACTAATATTTTGCTTGAGTAGCATTTTAATTGCCTAAATAGAAGATGGAGTTAATTATGTCTGATCTCGTACCTCACTCTCTTAACTTCCGCTACACGAAAGGATTTTAAGAATGGTTTCTCTTTTACGTGCAACAGCCCTCACTATTAATCACGTCGAATCTTTCGTATCAGAACTGAAAATGGTGATTCAAGTTGAATATCACTGGATACGATGAATAAGCTACTATGGCTCTAAGATTTTTCTAGAGTGGCATTTTAATCGTCAAAATAGAAAAAGAAATGAGTTTGACCTTAAGAATTATTTAAAAGGATAGGTTTATATATATACATACATTTTATGAAGAAATGAATAGATTTGATTACATTATTGAAAAATGGAGGCGAAATCATAATTATTCATCATTTCTCATCATGGTATCAAAATCAACGATCACGATTCATCATCATGATTCATGATGATTTCATTCATTATCATCTCATCATATGACTTCATCATTCATTCATCATCATTCTCATTTCAACTCATCATTTATTTCATTATTTCATTTCAAATATATAATATTCATTTATCAAACACTCATATTCTCATCATCATCATGATAGCATCTTTTAATTTATTGATCATGAATGATTTACATCATCAAGATTCATCATTCATTTATTTTAATTTATAAGAACAATTATTACTTTTCATGTTCCTTTTATTGGCTCGAATTAACATCTTAGAACTTTTTATTATTATTATTCGTAGTGATCAAAATGCGTTTATTTTTTTAAGAATTTATTTTGCTGTTAATAAGTAAAAGAATATCAACTTCGATATATACTCTTCGGTTTATTGAATTCCTTACTTTTCAAATACTTTAGCACGTTTAAACTACATCAATATGAGCAAGTCTATACTTTAGGGTGCAGCGGCCTCCTTTTATTATTTAACTCTAAAGACGTTATAAAGTTCAATTAAATAGTCACATCCAATTGAAAAGATGGTCTCATAGGTCACAAATACAATTGAAGAGACGCCAGGAAATAAACAACGCAGTTTATTAAATATCTTCACAGAACATGTAAGGTCACTCTTTCTCCAATCTCTTAACTCGTTTAAATCCTATCTTGAAATTAAACAATGAAGTTTTAGCTTACCAACTTACTCGCACCGAGTGAGACATTTCTTGAATACAACAGATTTGACTCCTATTACTCTAACCTCTCTCTGATCAATTTTACTAAAAAAGATTAACTCTAGAAATTCACCCCAATTTACTTACAAGAATCTATCGGCTTCTTGTTTTCATCTGTCCCTCCTCCTTCCCATTTCTTTCAATTTTATTTCGCTTATTGGCTCTAATTAATTTCATTACATTTCTTATCTTTATCTAATTTGCATAATCACGCTTCATTTGATTGACAAAGAATTGGAATTTCATGCAATTCAAATTACATAAATTCCCTTAGGTTGGTGAAGAGAGAACTACGAATAGCCCAACATCTCAAAGGAGACTTTTGGTTAACTATTATGATTTGGCCACTTTTGAATATAATTTTCAAACTAATTCACGTAAATTGTTCTTTATAATAAAAGATTAATTTCATCCTTATATAACTTTCATTTAAATATTACACAAATCTATACATAGAAATGCCTTATAGAAGATTTTCACTTAGTAAAAAACATTATCAGTTGATAAATCTGTAAATACAAATATCCTATAATAAATTTAAATTTCAAACTGTTTTGATAACAACATGATATTCTTCATTGATGTCTTATGAATTACGTTTAAATCTTCCTCAATAAGCCAGCTTAATAATTATTTAGAATTCTCAAGATCACAGGGTAGGATAAGAAACACCACTGCAAATTGAATTACTGGGTCGCAAAGTTCTACTGTGTTGTGCTGAGAACTCTTTTCAAGCCAGACTGTGATTTAATATAGTGAAATTTGTCACTAAGGATGCGTTGTGTGTGGCAATCTTGATTATTAATACAAGACAGTATCTAGAATTTTGCCTGCAACTATACTTCCAAGACTCATACATTATTTTAATGAAACTAAATTGAATAATATAAATTTAGTTGAACTCTATAAATAGAGTCAAACTTCAAAGGTATGTCTGGAGTAAAATATGATAGTGAGGTTTATAAACCATTATTGTGCAAAATCCGCTTCAATAAAATTTAAAATAAGGCGTAATAATTTTTATATCTTCTTTAGTTTCAATCTTCATTGCATAATAAAACGGAAAACTCATTTTATTTTCAAATTTAAGTTCCTTCGGCGTCACTTTATTATCTGAATTCATCATTTTTGTTCTGAAATTTAACTATTTTTGGATCAAGTCTTGACTATTGCTTCGATGCAAAGACTTTTGACCCGTAGAAGAAGTGGTGCGTGAAATCCATTTCACAGCTCTTAGTTATAGAAGGGAATTACTTCCTGAATTTTTATGAGTAACTTTGGCGAACCGAGTTCATCGCGATTAGGATTTTTCTTTAGCGTCGAGACACGGAAACGAAATGGAAATTTACATAACTGTGACCGTGACAGATAGAATAATCACATCGTGTATAAATTTCCCTCGATCTGGAAAGGGTGGGATATTTTTTTAAAAACATGTATTTCTTTGCGCTATCTGTTTTCTCCCGAAAACATTATGATAAAGGCTGAAAGAATTAGGGGGAAAAGACTCTTTTAAAAATGATGGGAAGGAATTTAAAGTATTAATTCTTGGTTCCATATAAGGAACGAGGTTGGATCTTCTTAAGAAATGTTAGAGCAGTATATTGTTATAAAAATAGTAATCAATGACCAATATCAGTCTTAATAACAACAATGTGTTTTGTATGTGTTTCATTTCTTACTCAATAAAAAAAAAATAAAACACGTAATTTGTTCTCAAAACACCTATGACATCAAAACATCTAGCAAAATAAAATGGATTCATCGTTTCTTCCCTTAAATGTTAAATGTAGTATTTTTATGTTAATTCCCGACATAATTAAATTTTGCATCATTAATTGCTCCAAATGCTAAAGTACCCTATTACAGAATCTATATCAATCAAACTCTATCTCTGTTTTCTTTATTTTGTTTAACTCTGTGAAATGCTTAATACATTTCTTATTAAAACGGATAGATTTTTGTCATAATTATAATTAGGTATTAAGCGTGTTGTTTCGGTATCAGTCAAGCTTATTTGTGAGAAATAAATGTTTAAAAGAATATTAGAAAGAATGTTTTGTTGCTATACCTTCTTGGAATTATATTCTTAGACTAAGAAAACTATTATATTGTTTTGGATACCAAGCTTTTCTGAAAGTTTTGAGTTGAGATACTGATTGAACCCCATAATTTTTTTATATTATTCTTCCAATAGCAATAAAGGCTATGTGTGCCATCTAAAATTAAATACTTTTATCTGAAGGAATCCTATTTCATAATTTTTTACTATTTATTCACTTCGTAAACATTGTGTACCAGAACGGATCCAGGGGATGAGAACAGGTTCACGCGCCCCCTATCAAAATTTCACTCGAGGACAGGAAAAACAAAACATGCTTGAGGAGGAAATCCCATCTAAATTTAAATGTATTTATTTTGTTGTTTTACTTGTATGTTGTTTGTTGGGTCCATGCACTCGGAAATTACTCAGAATATCGTACTAGAAGTTTTTAGTTCTCAATTGGAATTTTGTTCCTAAGTTAAAGTTTAATTTATTTTTAAATTAAGGACTAAATAAGCGTGAATATAAACGAAATAAATAAACATATACAGTTAGATTAAGTCTTTTTCGTGAAAGTTAAGGACTTTCACGAAGGTCCTGATTTTTATTTAAATGAATTAAATATTGACTCCAAATATGCTTCAATTGTGTATAAGAAAAACCCACACAGAAAAAAAAGAGTTCCTTAAGACTGTATTTCGAACGATTACAGGAACCAAAAGACCCTGTAATAGTTATAAACTTGGAAACTTACAAACTTTCGGTTGCACATAATAAAATTTACTGCTTTAGAGGAAATATTACTGCGTAAAACAAAAAATATCATTGTTTAAAGAAAGCAAAAACTATCTGTATTCTTAAAAAGAGAAAAATTATCTGTGAATTATACCTATAAAAATTACTAATGTTCAAAATTACACTCAATTACTGTTTTATAATTTGCTACAAATCCTTAAACTTTATTCGTTATATGATTATATCTATTTTAAATTAAATATTTTGCCGTTTTAATAAAGTTTCTATGCATACAACTGCAAATACCTCTTTTATACATAATGTGTGATATTAAATTATTAATCAACATCAAGTAGATGATTCAGGCTGAAGACTGAACCATCTACTTGAATCATTGTATATATAATAAAATGTCATGAAATTTATATTAATAACTTGTCAATTATTTTTGCTTTTGTAAGCAAATTAAGTTTAATCCCTTGCAATCTTGTGAAGGAATTAATTGCTTCAACTTACATTTCCTTATCAGTATTGATGCTACAAGCAATAGTTATGTAAAGTGCATTATATAGGAGATGAACTTAATAAAAAAAATTAAATTCTTACAGTAACTATGTTTTAATTCAGCAATTGACAACCAGTTAACAACAAAAATTTCCTTTCTTATGAAATTATTTATTTAAATAATAACTACAGTTTACATTTTTATTAAATTTGGTTTTTATAAAGTATGTTAAACAAACCAAAAGCATGTACAAGAAGTATATAAACAGTATGCATAACAAAATATTTTAAAAAGTACAGACTGCGTAAAATCAAATGTCGATATGCCTTTCGAAGGATGGATGAGGAAGTCCTCAATCGTGTTGAGTTAAAGGACTGTGTAGTGGTTTATTTAACTCTACAGACATCGTAAAGTTTAATTAAATAATTAATATAGTCACAATCCAACTGAAAAGATGTCAGAAAAAGTACAATAACAGTTTATTAACTATCTTTACAGATTATGCAAGATTGCTCATTCTCGAATGTATCTCAACTCGCCTGCATCCTAGCTCAGAATTGAACAATAAATTTCTAGGTTACCAAATCATCGGGTGAGGTGATTATATATGGTGCTTCTCGAATATATGTGCTTTTGAATCCTATGATCTCTTACTCGAACCAAATGTCACTTCTAACCCATTTCAGTTACAGGCGATCAATAATAGCAATTTACTCCAATTTCTACTTTACTAATATCTACAGCTCCTCATTATCTTCTGGCCTTTCTGTTCCTTTTATTTCTATTTCGTTTTAAATCACTATTTTAGTTAAGTTCATTACACTTCTTTTTTTACCTAATTTGAATAATAACGTTAAATTCGGTTGAAGAGAAGTTGGAATTTTGTGCAGCTTTAATTACAAAATGTCTACAAAGTTACTGAAGAGAAAACCAAAAATAGCTGAACAACAGGTGTTAACAGATGAAAAATATTCTCATCTAAATAATTTTAAAAAAGAATGTCTTAGTGTATATAAAAAGTTTTCAAGTTCATGCAAAAGTCACAACGATTTTGGAAAGAATAAACAAACCGTTGTCCAGCAAAATGCATTCTTATTTCCATTTCTCAATTCTATCGCCATAATAAGCAGAACTATTTGTACAACTTTTCACAAAAGCAGGTTTTGAATGAGGTAGCACATCGCAAGTTTTTTCTACTCAAGATATTTTAAAATGTCTTTTTATTCTTCTTCTTGGCTTCAACAACAAATTCCAAATCCTTTTTAAGCCATTAAAAACAGTTTTACTGATACTTGACAAGACATTTCACAGAAAGGTTAGCCACATTAGTCACACATAAGTCACACAACACTGCATTCATCAAAAAGCAAATTATTACTACAATTTAACAAAAAAAAAATTACTTTAAAAATGTAGGTACAGGAAACTATACATCAGTTTGGTGACATCTTACTGGCAATGATATGTTCAGTCAGGCTTAATGTTGCATTTTGCTTTGCTTTTCTACATGCTATATACATATAATAAAAATTTCAGACTCATTTTATTGGCAAGTAGCTGAAAGTACCATGAGGAAAAATACTTTCCCATATAAAAGAAACACCCGTAAAGTAAGAAAATGTTATTCGATTCATTATAATTGCTATATTTCTTTCAATCAATGGTTATGAATCAGGCAAATGTTGTTGTTTTTCTATTCACTGTACACTAATAAAATTTCAAAAACTTATTTGATTAGCTAATAGCTGAATATACCGCAAGAAAGAAATATTTTCCTTCATGTAAGAAAGATATATAGAGTATGAAAATGTTTTCACTTGAAAAACTCTGACTGTTATATTTCTTTAAGTTAATGCATATAAAGCTTTGACTAAGAATCTGTCCTTTTTTAATACTTAATGTACAAGTAGGTGACAGAAGCAGAGAACATAACACGAACTTCAAGCTTGAATGAAAAGCAGATTCTGTTTTCTTAATCCTCAGCAATACATGTAACCCTATTACCAGTTACTGTTGTTGTTTTCTTTTTTACATCGGATCGGATAGTTTGTATTAGTCAGTTAAATTTGGGATATATTCCCGATTTAATACGTAAAGTAATTGTGATCTAGGAGATCATCATCCTTTCACAAAGGAATAGCATACATATATTGTGTGTTAAGAGGGAAGCTGTGTTTTTGTCTATCGTTTGCTCTTTGTCTTAAGTGCTTTTTGTAACCGTTTTTAGGGTGATCACACAAAACAACATAATAAAACCAGCAAATGGTGAAAGATATCAGTAAGCTGCATTATTTTCTTACAAAGTTATATTACAATTAATTGATTGATTACGGAGCTCATTTCAAACAAAATAAAAATCAAGGCAATGTTGTCTGTCCCCAACATTTTAAAACTGGAATGTCCAAAATTTTTGCTTCTCTTGGCCGAATTGGAAGAAGACAATTTGTTTCAGACCGTAAGAAATAAATGTAACTATAAGAACTAATAATAGTTCATGAGTAAAAAAACCTCTATAAAATATATAATTAATATATTTAATTAATTTATACTTAACGATTTATGATTTTTGTATTATAAAAGCTGCCACACGGAATTATATTGACATTTTCTTATACATCATATATGACATTTTATGTATAATATTTCATTGTAAATTTTATAAGAATAAAGATAGATAGAAATCATAAAATTAAGGTGATATTTTAGAAACTAATGCATCAATATCTGGCTCGATTGAAGTAGCTGCAATTCTCATTGCGTTCATCCGATGTTCTGATTCTAATTTTACGCTTTGTGGGCTTCACTTTTGAAAATACACGGCTCAAAAAATGAGGGAAACAAGCAAAGAAGTGAAGAGAACCGTGTGAGATAGCCATGCGGCATAAAGTAAAGAGTACACGTACAACAAAATGGATTGCAGGAAGAAAAAAAAGCAAAAAAATTATATGGGAGCTTTAATTCTTTGAAATGATGGGGGAAATATGAAAAGTTGATTCAGAGCAACAATTTGAAATGATACAAGATATTCAATATGGCGTGCTGTCTTAAGACTGCTCCACCCCTATTTCACAAGGATGCGATGAAGTTAACGGTAAGATTAGGGGAATACCGTTCTACTCATGAAGAAATCCCAGCAATAATAGGAGACCTTGGTATCCCTGTTAAGTGTCTTCCGAGTGTGTCACAAACATGTTCTATCGGATTTAGATCAGGAAAACTTGATGGCCTTTCCATACACTGTATTGTTATAGTTTCAAGCATGTCCTACACAACGATGAGCTGTATGAAGTCTGGAATTATCCATTAAAAGAAAAGAATCACCTATGGCTTCAGCTTAAGGTAAGACATGAGGTCTCAATATCTCACCCGCGTTCCTTTGGGCCATACCGTTCCATTAAACCACCTGGTTTGTAATGTGATCTTTACTGAAGGAATGTTGGGTTATTTCGAATGCTCCTTTCTCTCCATATCAAAACACGTCGGGTTTCAAACTCTTGAATGAATCGGACTCGTTAGTAAACAGAACTTGACTTCAATCCCTTTGCACCCAGTCTCGATATTCAGTAGCTTCTACACTCTCTATAACATGTGTTAGAGAGAGCCATCCAACATTTGAATATCCTTAAAGGTTTTTGTATTCAGCATTTGTGTAACATTTTGGCGCGGCATCTCTGAATACAGAGATGAACAGATTACTTTTATAATATCGCAAAGGAGGACAGGAAGGAAGACACTTTTCCAGGAAGGACAGAACCTACAAAAGAAGGACGGTTGGTCACCTTAAAAATAACAAAGTAGAGCTTCGAAAGTTTTACATTTTTTTTTTATTACGTTTGGCCAATTTGTTGAAAAGCAATAATAATAAATAAATAAATAAAAAGAATAAACAATATAAACTATTTGGCATATATTTAGGTTTGCCATAATTTCATTTGCAATTGGATCGTATTGTAGTTCGAAATATTGTACAGAAAAGCTGATTTTTACCTAGAAGACGCCTGTTTAAGTCATTTTAATAAGCAGTCATTTCTACCAATAATGCAAAACCAGCAATTCAGTTGCCATCATTAAGCTCTACTACACATTCAACTTTCGGTATTACCATAAACGGTTTGATTTCGTTAAGTACGTCATAAAATCTTTTTAACATTTGGCCTCGACTTGTATAAAGTATATAACATTGCCTTACTCATCATATAAGTATTTAAGAAATCCCTGAAATTGGCCATAATTCAATCTCGAAGCATAGTCACAAAATTCATAATCTTAATGACGCTTTGCATAACATGGCCCATTTTTAAAACATTTTTCATTAAATTTTCTTGGTGTATAATGCAATGGTACTTCATCTAACGAGAGTTTCCAGCAGCAATATAATCGCTTTCTATTAATTTTAAGAAACTCTGCTATAGCTTGATGAGATAAACAAACTGATTTTAAAAATGTCTTTCTCATCTCGGATAATTATATCACGTTTTCCATGCATTACTTAATAAATTCGTAATCTAAATATAGTTTTGATTTCTTTTTTTTTTCTTTCTTTTTCTTTCTTTCTTTCTTTCTTTTTTTTTTTTTTTTTTGGCAATTGAATTTGAGACAACATTGCTAACCTTCACACAAGATTCGTCTGAATTGTAACGTTGTTAAAAAAAAACAACTTTTGTTGAGATATAAAGCCTATTTTTAGTACTGCTCTTTTGCTTTATAACACCTTGATACGCATCGAATTTTGAGGCATTTTTTTGCGTATAATAAATACCTTTTCAAATTATACTCTTTGAAGACAGATAAGAGAACACGACAAATTAAACTGAGTGCCTCACTGTTCCCCTGGATGAAAAAATAGTTTTCGGTCCATTTTTCATTGAATAACCTTGTTTTATCGATTTTTTTCCATTTTTATTACGAGATTTTATTGAAACGTAGAGGGCATGTTAAAATTGCAAACTATTTATTTGACGAAGACAAAGGTAATATAAGATATAAATTATATTTATTTTCATAAATGAATAACAAGAATATAAAAATCAAGGTTAAAGAATGGGTTAAAGATTTATATTTACCGGGCTGAAACAGAAGATAAAAACCAATAAATAATAGATATTCAATAACTATTTTGTTTTTTTTTCAACCAATTTACAGAAATACACGCAATGTCATTTTAACTGTCTTGCCGTACAACGGTTCACAAACTATCTAAAAATAACAAAATATGCGAAGTATCGAGCGTTGCGCGACTGCGATTATAATAATAAATATGGAATAGTAAAATGAATCGTAGGGATGTGACTCTTACTCCTTATTTGGGTTACCCACGAGAATAAGGCCGCTTTCAGTCAAAACAGTAGTTGGTCGAACGGATGCAGGGAATGTAGCAAATTTTAGTTTTAAATAGGGATGAGCTGTTTCTTTTCACACTCAGTCAACTCACATCCCCAGACCACACTCTTCCAGACACTATCGATCATGTTCTCGCCCCCACTAGTTGAACCAACACAAAGGATTAATATATCATGCTAGGTTCTTCAGACCTGTTAGCCATTTGAAAGACAACTGATAAGAATCAACTAGGCCACCTTGCCTGAAATCAGCCTAAGATTGTCTGTCGTAAAAAAAGAGACGTGGACACTGTGCACTAAATAGACCCCACCGATGTTACGTATTTCCAGCCATGTGAGTTGGTGTGGATAAATCCCCAATGTTGACTTGCTTATAGATCAAGGCAATATCACAGGCTTCTACTCGGCAAAAGAATTTCTATAATGCTCAGATAGACGGAAAGAGAGGAGACTTGGCTCAAAAATGGCAATTTGGCACGAGGACTCTTGAATTAATTTTATGGACTTATATTTCCTTGTAGTGGGTATGAATACTTCTTTCGCTCAGTACTCCCTTCTAGGTCCGAGGATTGGATACTCTAGTTTAAAATTTAGATTATGTTCATGTTTCTTAGCGAATACTGCCGTTCATAATTTATTGTAATTTAAAAATATGTATAATATATATAATTTATATAATATGCTACTGATGTATGAAATAATGTTGAAATATAATCACGACTATGTAAGTGAGTGATATTTTAAAACTTTTATTGTAATATTTTAAAATAATTAACAAAGCTTCAATTATGAATATATTTTTGTTATGTAACAATGATGAACCTTATTCTAAAATTTCTCGTAAAAAAATAATATTAACTTTTTTTTCAAATCTGTGATATTCCTATGTACATGATGAAAATATTCAAAGGGAAATAGAAGAACATTACATGAATCTGTAATTTGATTATTATTTGTTGATTTTTTAAGTATTTATTTATCTGCAGTAACTGTGAAAATATGGCGTTGTTTTAGACATTAATCAATACATATTTCTTAAAAACAACAGGAGAAAAGGGTTTTTTATAGTATTTTATGACATTTAGAACATATAAGTACTGCTAACTAAAAATAATAAAAAGGCTCAACTTTAAATCATTTAAGACATAATAGAAGAATATTTAAAACATTAATATACTTAAATTTACATTTCTTAGTTGATAGATATAAGCATATTCTCTGTTATAAGTAATATTATCCTATGTGTGTGTGCTGTTATAAATATAACGCTCTTCAACACTTTAATATTATTTACTGTAGAACGCAACTCCTGTCTCTATGAGTCAATTAATAAAAATAATTCATTAAATTTTCTATCTCCACCATTATGTCGGGAACAATGAAAAATATCTGTAACTATTTTCTATTAAATAATGTTAAGAATTGGAGCAGAAATATTTATTTATATGAAAATTCTCAGCTCTTGGAAAACATTAAAGAACATTAAACATACATATTATGGCAAATTTTCTTTTTTCTTTCAAAACACACACAAACAAATGAATAACACCTCCTATTACTTATTTAGATACGGCACTATTTTCTTTAAAAACACTTATTGGTTTTGTTAATATAACTGTAAGATTCCTTATCCAGAGACCACTAACTTAAAAAAAATGTATTTCATAAAGCGTAAGCTTGTGTATTTTGTACCAGATAATGTTCGAAATTGTGCAAAATGTCATGGAATAATTTGTATAACAAATATAATAAATACATTTTTCTCTCTCATAGTACAAAATATGTAAAGAGCATATCGTATCAGTAGTAATTAAAAACATTAATAATTGTTTTTCTTAAAAAATATTGCCTGTTTAAGTATAATTGTAGTATTCCCATTCTAGCCATCACTAACTGTAAAAAGCGCACCCCTTTCTTCCCCTTGAAATGTGCCTCTTTTCCAGAGGATCAATCGATGGTGATGTTGGGGAAAAACCAGAGAGTTTGGCGCTCTTCCATTGCAAGAGCAAAAGTAATAGAATAAATAGAATCTCCCCCTGGCTGCCACTCTCATTGCAATACAATCATTTTCAAAATAATAGAAACCTTATGACTCACTTCTCGGACTCATTCAGAGAACTGGAATATCCCCTTTGTAACGGGTTTTCACTAGAGCCCGGTCTTATTTTCTGGGACTTCGTCATTTATTAACATTCAATTTCTTCAAAATATCTTCATGAAGTAAGTAGATTTTAGCTTCAAAAATAGGCCACGCAGAAGAATGTGTGGGTGATTTATATTTCTGCTTCTAAGCCCATTTATTGTGTTAGTTTCGAATTCGATATCTTTCTTTAAGTCCTATTCAGTCAGAAAAATTTACTACAGATGTTTGATGACGGAAAGAACGATTTTTGTTCCTTATCCTAACGAGCATATTCAGTAAGCAAAGAAAAACTCACTTATGGAAATACAGATACATAATAACTATACATTGAAATTCCTACCAATTATAATAGGGTATTTAATACACAGTTTTAGTCTATCCTTTGCTCTTGATATTAGTGCTCTTAGAACTTTTAGAGATATAATTACACAAAACAACATAATAAAGCTGAGAAAATATGAAAAACATAAGAAATTGCATAATTTTTGTATAAATTTATAACAATTTATTGATTGTTGCATCAATATCGTACAAAATAAAAATCATAGCGATGTTGATTGTCCTGGCCAATTGAAAATTTAGATTATTTTCAGGTTGTGAATAATGTAGCACAAAATTAATCGTAATTTAAAAAGGACTAAACTTTATAGTATCTATTGATATTATAATACACTGCTGAGATATTATCAATCTATGCATGCTTTGGGATACTTTGACCCTTACATTGTACTATTTTAGAACAATAATACATGTATTATAAATATACAGATATGTGTTATAAGATAGAACATGGGTTCTTACACGCTTTTAAATATGTACAAGACTTATTTGATTTTTTTATTTCTTTTATTTGGACAAACCATTGATCTGACAGTACAGGTTATGGGGTAATCAAGGGAGTGTTCAGTGGATTGGAGTTTATCTCTCTAAATCTCAAAAGCAAACAAAAAATGAGTGAAGAGAGCACCTCAAGTAGACCGGGAAATTCTCACAAAATTTTCAAAATAGGATTCCATTTCTATTGAATAAATAATTTATAATATACATCCATAATGTAAAAAACTTGATTCCTTTTAAGAATACGTAGTTTTTTCATCCTTGATGGGTTTAAAATTTCTTTGAAATTATATAATCTAAATTTAAAAAGAATAAATAATTTAATTTTAACAAACACAATCAGATAGAATAGATTTTAACACATGATTAATAAATGGATGGCCTGCATTTATAATAAATATTTTACTTCTTCTTACCTCCCATTTGCGTGGTGTGGAAGTTTGGAGTTGCCAGCACAATTGTCATCCTCGTCACTTAATTGAGGCTCAGAATTACGAGATATGTTGTCAATAGCCTTCCTATTGCTTCTAAGTGAGACATTAATAAACAATTCTTCAACCAATCAATCTCGTTTGAATAAAAAATATTTAATATTTTTTTAAATAATTTGCTATCACTTTTCTCATAGTACAGAGTTAATGAATTAATCGGTACCGTTTTCCTCTCGCTAAAGGTTTGTAACTGTTATTGATTTTGTAGTATTTGAGTATAATGTGATGAATTGTTTTCAATAATTTGAACTCAATTTGAACAAAAAGATCTGAGAATATAATGGAAAATTATCCCTTTGTTTTGGCATTCCAATAATCTAAGTAGGTAATGAAGTGAGTTCAGTTCGCAATATTAATAAAAACAAAAAAAAGTTTTTTTTTGAAGGAGGAGTACATGTCATCAATTTATGTCACAAAATCGTATTATGTAATAGTTTGCTGAATACTATTTAATTTGAGATTAAAGTGATAACAAGCTTCTTTCAAATATCTTCCAGGCAGTTTTTCCTCAATACCAAGAAAAAGAAACGCATGACCTTTCAAATAATATAGAACAGCCTTTTGAAGGAATTCAAATTCTGACGATAAGATATTTTTTTTTATTATCGGTCTATTTTTTTCTCTCAGCAATATATTCATAATCATTTATAATTCATAAGCAAAATAATTGAATTGTTACCATCAGTTTCAGTTAAAAAGTTATCAAAAGCTTATAAATATTTATTTTATAACAATTATATTGAAGGTCAATATCTATAAGAATTTCCAGAGTACTATCTCTAACAAGACCAGAAAGAAAATTTATTTTAGCGATTTGACAAACATTTAATTGTTTTTTTTTAAATTCCATGAGAACAGAGAATTTTTTAATTTAAATACATTCTACTAAGAATTTTATAAAATATTAAATATTTTTTTAAGTTTTTCAAATTATATTGGCCATTGAAAGTGGCCATAATTAAATTATGTGTAATTTTATGTTCTCCAATTAGATAATAAATTATCTAGTGATTGTTTATTAACGTCGCACTAAAAAGAAACACTAGGGATATTGGCGACGGACCTCATGATTTTGAACCTCGGCCAAGTGACAAGGACGACACCAGAGCTGGCTCCACTCTCTCCAAATTTCCACACCATGCCATGGGAATACTTTGAAACACGACAGATTTAGCGTGCATTAACCAGACTACATGGTAGGTCTTTTGACGTATTAGGGCTGGAACCCACTACTCTTTGAAAACAACGACAGCCGCGAGTTAGTGACCACTAGGCTATCGCGGCCTCAATATATGATCTAGAGAGGCTTTATTAGAGTATGAATAATCTAATCTGATATTTCATCTTTGAAAGTCCCTCAACCCCACCATATATTTCCTGTAATCTACCATTAATCTTTAATATAGTCGGAGGAATATCGAGTAAACCTTAAGGCCATTAAACTGTAATTATGCTTAAAACAAAACACGCATTCTAATTTTTTTTAAAAAAAAATACAGTCAAGCAAAGAACATAGAAATAGTTTAATTCAGATTACTTAGCTTAACAAAACAAAATCATTTGTAATGTGAATCATTTGCATTCCCAAAATGCGTCGTCTTTTAACGAAATAACTAATGTACTTATAATTCAAATAATAAGGAATAACAGTAATAAAACTGCAACTAAATTGTAGTGAATGACAAAAAGAAAAATCTTGATGGAACGTTAACACGTATCAAATGTAGTTTGATGCTTGAATATTTGCGACACATTTCTAAGCGCTTTATGAATAATCCATTACTTCTGAAGAGTCATTATTTGTTAATATTATTTATTAAAAATTGCAAAATATATGTTATTTTTGAGATATAAAGAGTTTCTTTAAATAAGATTACAGTTAATAAGTAAATGACGCAGAATGGTCTTATAAATTTATTTTTTCGATTTCGATTAGACGTAAACTCATTTGTTTGAAATAGGAACGCATTAGATAAGAAGTTTGAATTTTTAAATTATAATCTTATTATATAGATCTCCAAACTGATTACATTATTGTGGTCTCGGTAGCCCAGTGATGCCGTCCTCATTACTTGATTGAAGATCAATATTACGAGGTCCTTCGCCAATAGCCATCGTGTTACTTCTTAGGGCGACGTTGATTAACAAGCAATCAGCGGTTATATTATTGGCGGATCTCATCATTCTGAGCTGCTTTCAAGTGTTGAAGATAGAACGTGATATGGGAAGTTCTTCACTCTGTAAATTTCCACACTACTCCAATATGAGAAATTCGATCGACTCCATTTTATTTGTAATAGCTACCATTAAAGCACATGACTGCCTTAAATTGATTCATTGATTGTTCGATAAAATCGCTATTGGCGAAGGACCTTGTAATTGTTAACCATGGGCAATGGACAAAGATGACACTTGCTGGAAGCCTCTTTTCCAAACTTCCACAACACACCATTAGGAGAACTTGTTGCCTCAACAGATTTATCTCGCATCCCCCCTGCTACACGGGGGATATGACAGCATATGGAGGAATTATAACTTGTCATTTGACATCCAGTAGAACAATACAACTATAATTGGCGATGGACCTCGTAATTTTGAGTTACGATCAAGTGATGGCGACACCTGAACAAGCATTCCCTCTCCAAACTTCCACTCCACTCCAAAATAGGATCGTATGCATCAAAGGATTTAACGTGCATCAGTGAAGTCTTTGAGTCCGTTGGAAAGGTCAAGTGACAAGAATTACATCAGAGTGGTACCTTTCATCCCTTGTTTCGGAAAGGAAGCGTAACGGGAATACTTAGAAACCCAGTTCCAATTAACTAGAAACTCAGTCCCTATATACTTGTAACCAGCTTTTGGTAGAATCGAGTATCACAGAACTAAATAAATTTAAAGCATTTTCTTATATTTAAAGTAAGAATTTATTTAATTTAGATTTTCTTCTCTAATAATTTTAACACAAGCGATATTTAGACAGAAAGCATATGGTTTTGATAAAAATAATTACATAAAAAATATGCGCAACATTTTAAGGGTTATCAGGACTCTTAACGATTATCCATGTATGCGAAAAAAACTCACATAAATTTTCAAATCAATGTAACTTATCATTGAAACAAAGCAAAAAAATTTGAAAATTTTACTATATATATATATATATATATATATATACTATTTCTCCATATCTTAAAATTTCAAAAAATTCTTAAAAAGTTTTAAAGAAATATAAATTGAGCAATTTTTCAAAATTACGAAAATCAATATTTTACTGAGTTATTGGCTTGCAAGTTTCTGAAGCACATCACAGATTAAAATTGATAAAATTAATGTTACCAAGTAGAAAAATGTTCATTTTTGAATTTATACATACTTTAAGAAATTTAGAGGGAAAAACTTATAATATATGTACTAAGAAAATTATATGGATGAAATTTCAAACTAATATGATAAATAGTTTCTGAGAAATCCTACGTGCAAGCTAACATTTTTTTTTTTTTTTTTTTAAAAAAATGACGTTTAAGTTGAAAAAAATAAAAACGAAGTTAAATATGATTTTTTTTTTTTTTTCGATAAGCATGTTTTGGATGCATCGTTAAAATGTTGGCACTAAACTGTTCAGAAAAGATGGGACTCTCATATGTTTTGTTTTTCAAAAATCAAGAATGTTGAAGTTTAAGGTCCCCTTAACTACATCAGTACTATAACGTGTGCGGGTACATGACCGCTTTCTTTTTTTAAACGACCCGTTTTCAGAGAGCTTTAACATGCCAGTCTTTTAAAAAAGAATTTAATTTATAATTTTCTGAAAGAAAAGGCTTATTATACATAAAAGTACATAATTCCTGATTTATATATTTCAAGACAAGTATTTCTCTCTTTCAATTAAATTCTAAATTCTTAGATGAATGTGAAACTGGGTTTGGTTTTGGTTTTGTTAACATCGTACTAGAAGCAACACGAGGGCTATCGGCGACGGACTTCGTAATTTTGAGCCTCGGTCAAGTGACAATGCGAAACTGGAATGACTAAGGAAGAGTTATAAATAGTCAATTGACGTCAGACTGGAATCACTAGAAGGGCTATCGGAGAAGAACCTCATAGTTTTGAATCGTGGTCAAATAACCTCTACTGTGTATTGCATTTTCCTTCCCTAGCTTCCACACACCACGAGAAGGATTTGAAACCCAGTTCAATTTAACTTGCAGCAGCTCCTATTTATTTGAGATCGGGTTTTGGCGGAATACAGTCTCGCAAAATTATATAAATTTAAATATTTTTTTTTTTTTTTTTTTTTTTTACATTTAAAGTAAGACTTTGTTTAATTTATATTTTCTTTGAGGATTTAAAAATAAGAACCGGATTTGAGGCTGAAAGCATGTCGTCTTGCTAAAACTAACTATGTAAAATACATGCAACTTAATAACTTCGCTATTACAACTAACGTGAAAAAGGTACATGATAGTTTTCTATTTTTAGCAATTCCATTTTTTCAGAAATTTACATCATACCAGTCTTTTTAAAAAGAATTGAATGTATAATTTTTTGAAAGGAAATTTTTACTGTCCATAGAAGTGCATGATTCTTGCTATATATTCCAAACAAAAGAGTTTCTCTTTCCAAAATTCCTGAATGAGTAAGATACTGGAGAGACCAGTCTTTTACTCAATGAAGAATTTTGAATTAGTAAGCGACTTGATCATTCAATTCTTAAGAAGGACTTAAAAATTGAAATTTAAATTCAGTTTTATAACCAATTAAACTTACTTTTCTAATCTATGCATTACAAAATCTTGAACTAGATTTTTTGTGATTGCTTATTAAAGCGTGACACTAAAAAGAAACACGAGAGCTAGTGGCGACGGACCTCGTAGTTTTGAACCTCGGTTAAATGACAAGAATGACATTGGAGAGGGAAACCCCCTATCTCTAAAATTCTACATCATGCCCACGGGAGGACTTGAAACCTCGACCAGATTTAACGTTCATCAACCCTGCAACACGGTGGGTCTTTAGTAGCATCAAGATTCCTAACCGTTGAACAAGAACACAATTTTAAAATAGTGTTTTCTGGATAAAAATATTGTCAAGCATCAATACTTTAACAATCATTACAAATAAATTGCCGGCAATATGTATCAAATAATTGAGCTATATTGACATTAAACAACCATTAACACCTTTGCAATGACGTGTACCAGCGGTGGTATATGACGTATTTTGATTGGGACCATCTTACACCATACATGGTACACTACTGTATGCTGAATTTATGTCCTATAAAATCAATCGAGTTTAAGTAAAGCCTTAAATTAGGAGTTAAATTTAAATTCAAAATTGAGTAAGCAAGTTTAAGTAAAGTGTGTCGTTGCCAACGTGTTAAAAGTTTTGTTGGCAGCGGTAGCCTAGTGGTCATGGTCACGAACTCGCGGCTGACGTTATTTTCGTCGAGTCGGGGGTTCAAGACCTGAAGCGACTAAAAGACCCACAGCGTAGAGGAACTGATGCACGTTGAATCTGATCGAGGTTCTAAGTCCTCCCTAGGTGTGATGTGGAAGTTTGAAAAGAGAAACGGCAGCTCAGGTGTATCCTCGTCACTTGACGAAGTTCAATATTGCGAGGTCCGTCGCCAATAGCCCTCGTGTTGCTTCTAGTACGACGTTAATAAGCAACCACATCACGTTACATAAAAGTACATATTGAATAAAAATAATCTCGTAATGATATAGCCCCCCACATTTCATTAAAGTTTAAATAATCGTAGATAATTTTATTTTCCGCTTTCCCCAAATATATATTTTTTTAACATTCTTTAGAAGAAAAAGAAATTTCAGGTATTTAGTGTAAGAGTTAAGCGACACACAATGTTACAAATATTTATGCGAAAAGATATACTAATACTTATTTATCTACTCTAAGAAACCATATATGTAGAAATGCTAAAACAGTCATGGCTCTTGAAGGTTGTTTTTATGATTTTATAGTGATTTAATTCAAAATATATCGTTTACAAAAACATTCGACGAATTTTGGCTTTAAAGGTTATACAGCTTTGAAACTACGCAATGGACTATTGGCGATTATTCAATATCAATCCCGAAAAAAAGATATCCGGGACCTACCTTTCAGAAATATTCTTTTTTAATCAGGTGATCTTTAATTATTTAATTCTCACTGAACAAAATGGTAAAAGAAGAAAACTGTACATTCTTAAAGTAATGAAGTTTAAGAACATAAGTATTTTTTCTTCCCTTCTGAATTAAATTTTCAAAAGGAACGAAAATACAAACACATGACGTAAGACCAATTAGTAGCTTTTCTAATGATGTAACGATGGAATTTCTCGCCAAATTGGCTCTATTGATCTCTCAACAAGTACTGGGCACTTATGTAGTACTTTTAAGTAGTTTTTGAGGCACAACTGGCAGTCTGAGGTTTTCCACACAAATGAAGTCCATAGAATATACCTTGAGAAATTAGGATCTTTATTCAGTAACAGGTGAGATATATTGAAATTCCAATTTCTATTACCATACTTACTTTAAATTAATATTCAAATCAATTTCAGTTTGTTCGGTATCTGGATCGAGTGATGCAAAGTTGCTTATAATTAAAGAAGTTATTATAAAAGAATGTCATAAACACGATGTTTAATTTCGACATGTTTTATTTGGGATTTAACATAATTGGCACATGTATATTCAATTGTTTTTCCTGTTGCATATGTCTTTGCAAATGCATTACATGTACCGTATTTTTGACTGATCATTTACTGTAAGTGACGAAATAAAATTAATGTAATTTATTACAAACTAACCCGAAATAAATTGAAATTTGAAAAATTTTAATCGTATAAAATTTAGTAAATTAAATTAATAACTTGAAATTATTGCTTTTATTGTACACACTCGTATTGTTTGTACAATAGTTTGTGCATAGCTTTTCCTCTAAAGACGGTGCACTGAAAAGTTTGTATAAATTGCTTAAATTTAGTATTAAATATCAAATTGTGGTTGGGTTGGTTATTTCTTGGACAAAAAATGGCTGCTTTCTTAGAAATTTGTTCACTTCTTGAATATATCATATAATACCATTTTTATGCATGGAAATATGGCATACGCACGCAAATATGTATCAAAATATATAATTGAGAAATACGCGATTATCACTCAAATTAGGTTGTATATTGTAAAAAGTTCTGACTTTGGGTATAATGATAGCTTTCTGAATAAATTATTTGCTTATGTTTACGTTTAATATTAACCATCATTGTCTTTATTCTCAGTTATTAAAGTAAGAGACAAAAAAAAGTGAATGAAATAATTTAATTTCCCTATATTACAGCATTTTACTTGCATGCATTTTGAAAATAAGTTGAATTGCACAGATAATTTAGAGCTTTAAGGTGTATTTTTAGATAGATGCATAAACATTCTTATTTTAAAATTATTTAAATTCCGTATCGGTAATAGGTATTATCCGATTTGAATTAAAACATTCAAAATGCTTTCTGATTATGTTGATGCTATTGTTTTTTATCAAGAAGTACAGTTATAGTTGACTTTCGACAAGTAATATAGTTTTATATTAAGTAACCACGATAGCCTAGCGGTCGTGGACGACGTTGTTTTTGTCGAGTGATTGGTTCGAGCTATGATGCCACAAAAGACCCGTGTAGCTGGGGTGATACACGTAAATATGGTAGAGGTTCCAAAACCTTCCTCTGTCGTGATGTGGAGTTGTCAGCTCGGGTGTCGTCCTTGTCACTTGCTCGAAGTGCAAAATTATGAAGTACGTCGCCAGTAGTTCCAGTGTTGCCTTCTCAATTCGACTTTAATAAACAATCTCATATCGCAAATATTTTATAACTAAATCAATATTTTCTGATTTTTTTTTTTTTTTTTAGAAATTGAATCACTTTGTTTTGCAATAAGCAGTATTAGGGATATGATATTCTATAATTGTATCAAATAATAGTTTAAGTGTGAAAAATTCTGTTTGATGTGTCTAATTTTTTCTCTTTATTAAGACTGACACTTGAACGCTGGTTACACTACTTAATATGAAACTAAACTACTTTATATATTGGGATACACATTTGAAATTATTTTATGCGATATATTTTCAGGTTTTTGCACAGTATCTCTAATCAAATTTTAATATAAGTTATATGCTACTTTATTAACTTAATGTAAATAAGTAACATGTTCAAGAAAAACCTATTTTGAAATGTTTTAATTTTTAGAAACGAGATTTACTTGTTAAAATGACGTATATTTTCAAATCACTCTTCGCTTCAGACAAAATTCCCTTACTTTAATTTCCCACAGGTATTCATGAATGATTTTTATAGGAAACGAAAAATTTTCGTGGCATAAATTTATCATTAAAATCCTTTGCACCCATACAAATTATTTTGTAGACTCGTGAGAAATAAATCTTATAACGTCAAACCTTGATATAATTCGATGGTAGATAAAAAGTATTACCTTTATTCGGAATACATTACATTATAAGAGTGATATATAAAATTAACCTCAATTTTTTTCAATAAATGCACAAAAATAAAAATGGTTAGTCATGTGAAACTGGTATTAGGCAAACTAAAATTCTGAAAGCTTCCAGTAAGGCTCAATATAAGTTATAAATAACTAATTTTAGTTATTGGCTAATTTTTTTCATTTGGGGGGGCGGGGGAATTTTGATAACATTATCGGTAATTTTTTCCTTAAATTTTCTCGGAAATGTATTTATGATATAACTTAGAATATAAATCTAAACTTGTAACAGGTACCTAAATATTGGGAAATTACTTAAGTCTTAAATTTTCAATCTTTCGAGGTTCAATTTATTGCAGATAATTTTTTTTGCATGATACCATTTCTAGTAAACTTTTTCTAATACTTTTCAAGTAGATGTTCGTTTTTTGCATTGTGTTTCACTAATTTTTCATGATGTAATTTTTTTTTTTTATTTTGATGCAATGGTGAGCAAGCACTGTAATTTGGTATATGACAATACTCCTGTAATCCAACGTTTTTTCACATCTAGACAAGTCATAGTTATTTTATGCCATCTTCTTTAACGGAATAATGTAAGCTACCATTAAAAAATATTTTTTTGAGTTGTATTTATTTTTGCATTTTTGGTAATTTGTGAGAATTACATCAATTTTCTTTACAATAATACAAAGAATTTGCTGTTTAAAGGCATTATTCTTAATAATTTTCCGGTAATCTGGCGTTTTCGGTAATGTAGTGGTACTCTGGTCCTATATCTGCTGGATTACCGAAAGTGCACTGTACTTTGAAACCGAAAAATTTGATTAAAATAAGTTCATAGACAATTTAATCAAGTGAAATGGATAAATGTAAAACTAATAGGCTGTGATTGATATAAACCGATTGTTTTCAAAATACATTTTGATTTAACCATAAAGCAGAACAGAGTATAAAAGTGCCGACAAGAAGGATTTTGGGTGAAGGCTTCTCCAAGGAAGCATTGCCAAATGCTTTCAGCAAAACAATTTTCCCTTTATTATCGATGTTACAAAAGATTATCTTTTGTTTCGCTTCTATTTTTGAAAGAAATGTAGAAGAAAATCCAAATTTTATCACCGCAAGGGAATCTAGTTTTGAAAGATTTGATACATATCAAGAACAAAAATTTGGCGACATTCCCATATTGTTTGTCGATTTCGAAAAAGAATGGAAAAATCTAGATTCTCTTGTTTGGGATAATTTCGCCCAGTCGTAGAATAAATGTTATGAAAAAAGCTAAATCCTCACTAAATATTTATATATAAGTATTAAATAGTTGTATTTGACACTCTTTTGTACACACACTACTAAAAATAAAGTTTACCAATTTAAAGCCATATTTTGTACTAGTTACTAAGCATTCTGAAGGTCTTTTTGAAAAACTTATTTTTGACCTTTCAATCCAAACTCCTTCCAAAATTAGGGAATTTTATTATGACCCCATGTTCGATTTAAACTCGGAAAGAATTTATTTTTATAATCATTTAAAGCTACATAAGACCCTAATTGTGTATCAATACTAGTGTAATTCGATCGACTTGTGTTTGATGCTTCGCGAGAGTTGACGTATCGTTTACTTTTGTAGTATAAATGTTTATTAGATCCTTTACTGCTTAAATTGACTATTTTTGGAGTTATTTCGTATATCAAGTATTTGCATCATACATACTACTGCCGCCTCTAATTACTAGTCATAACGCATGAGTCATTTTAAACTCAAATTGGGTTATGTGCAAAAATCATTCGTGTAATAAGTATTTTTTTTTTTTGCTTAATGCCGCATGCTAGGTTGTACTTTAAGTTTTAAAACTTTACCGTAAGATTAATAGTCTTCCCTCACTGCATGTGGCCGTAGCAGCCTAGTGGTCATGGTCGCATCCTACGATTTTCCAGCCTAGTAGGTTTCAGCCTTGATGCCGTAAGTACGAGCATCATGATCCCGAGGTGCCCAAGTGAACTTTTTCTTTCCTATGGGGTTTACTATTTTCGGTAAACACGGGTTACGCTCTCCCGGGATACCCTAGCGATCCTTCTCTATTTTCGACCCTTCTTATCAACCAATTTTTGTCTTTTCTTCAATTTCTTTTCACGTCTAGACCACAGTTAAATCTTGTTTGGCGCAGCATAGCCATATCTGGCTCTTGCGCCAATAACCTTTACATACACTCACCAGCCTTAATGCCACTAACGACCCGTCGTGTAGCTGGGGCTGTTGCATGTCTTGGCTCAAAGTCCTCCCGTTGAAGTGTGAAAGTTAGGAAAAGGCAGACAAGCTCCGGAGTCGCCCTATTCTCTTGATCCGTCCGAATAGTACTCGTGTTGCTTCTAGTGCGACATTAATAAAAACCTAACCATTCCTCACTGCATTTAACTCTTGCGTTACTTTTGTCATTTCAAATTGGAATGGGTTATTTTAAATTTTTAATGTCTTTCAGCTTCTTTGGAACCGGCCGCGGTAGCCTAGTGGTCAGGGTTTCGGATTCATGGCCGGCGGTTTTCGTTCAGTCGCGAGTTCCAGCCTTGGTTACCTAAGACCCGCCGTGTAGCCGGGGTTGATGCACGTTAATTCTGTTGGAGCCCAAAGTCCTCTCGTTAATGTGGTGTAGAAGTTCGGAAAAGGGGGTGCCAGCTCAGGTGTCGTCCTCGTCACTTAACCAAGGTTCAATATTACGAGGTCCGTCACCAATAGCCCTCGAGTTGCTTCTAGTGCAACGTTAATAAAATCTAAACTAAAATCTTTGGAACCAAGTTAAACTTTTTTTAATTGAAATATGACAGCGAAATTTAATTTTTCTTAAGTTTGAGTTTAATCAAGGGATACTAAATTACAATCAATTTACAAGATATCTTTTTTTAAAAAAAATTAACTTATTTGGTGTTATGCGAGTGTCATTGATATTGCTTTTAAATTTTAAGAACATCCTTGTATATTATAAAATGACCTGATCACAAATCTTTAAAGATTTAGTTTATAAATTGCTTGTTAAAATTTCTTAACACTTTGCGATTGTGTAAAATTCTGAGTTTTTATTGTAATTTCGATGGCTTCTTCGCCACTTAATGTTAAGCAATGTTTAACAACTTTTTACATTTAGTTGGTTTATGAAGAATATGGAGCTACGAAAGCTGTTATACCTTTCTTACACTTTAGATTCCACCAAGTTACTTATATTTATTCAAAATAAGTTTGAATTTTGTTAGGTCGGTGTGATAAACTTTAGGTACCATGTCTTTGATAAGCGATACTGCTTAAATATTTTATGATTATTTTAATGATTTGTTGAAAATGCATTAAATTTATTTTTAAAAGACGCGAAGCTCTATATTCAAAACTTTTCAGTACCTTGCTGTACATTTCAGCTCACGGTATCCTCGCCACAAAATTGCCAGCCTCCTACTTCAGCACAATGTTAATTAAAACAAACCAAATCAAAGCCCTTTTAAGGCTTTGCATGATCACGATAGCCTAGTGGTCATGGTTGCAGACTTGCGATCAGTGTTTTCATCGACTAGTTGGTTAGAGCCCTGCTGCTCATGACTCCGAGGCACCCAAGTTATCTTTTTCTTTCCCATTGGGGTTTACTGTCCAGTTAACATGGGTGACGTGCCCCCGTAATACCCTAAAGATCCCTCTATTTTCGGTACAATTACCAGCTCGACACTTCCTGCAGTATCTATACTGCCGAAGCTGTTGCCATATACGGTGCCCCCCGGATAAGTCGAGAAATCCAGTTCTCGTAAGTTCGTAGTCTATACCGACAGCATGAGCGTTCAGGAAACATTAGTACATCTGGACGATCGCAGTCATCCTATTGTGACTGACAACGCTGACATTAATTGCAATCTGTATAGCAGAGGTTATATTGTGAAATTCTGTTGGATACCTAGTCTTGTATGTATTATAGACGATGAACAAGCGGACTTGGCTGCATGATCGGAAACGCTTTCTCTGCAGTTCGCTATCTCGCTAGAAGACATAAGACGACTCGCACACAATTTTAAAGTATTCATCAGACATAGCAGGGAACCAATGAGTCTTCAATAACAAATTACACTTGGTGGAGGCTATCATCAAGGAATAGCCAATTCTTTCAATGCCCAAGAGTGGATGCCAAATTGGCTCACCTTCGCATTGGACACTCTCCATACCCATAAACATCTTTTGTTTGGAGAAACTGCAGCCGAGTGTCCTTCCTGACATGCCCCATACAGTTCATCACATTTTAATTGATTGCTCGGTTTTTTATCATCGACGTATTTTTTTCCTTTATCGGTTTAAAACCTTTGACTTGGTGGGGGAACCCCCCCCCCATAACTTATTTGCTTATTTAAAAAAAAAATGGCCTTTTACTCCTTATTTGAAGTTTTAACCTTTCACCTTTTTTATCACCTTTTATATGTTTCATATTTTTAAAATTAGTATAGTTTTTAAGTGTGATTTTAACAAATGTTTGGCGCAGCATAGACTGCTTTGGCTCTCACACCATAAAACTCATTTGTCACTCACTTTCTCTATTTTCATCCCTCCTTCCTGTTAACCAATTTTCCTATTCTCATTTTTTTTCTTAACGTTTAGACCATTTATGTCTTGCTCGGCGCAGCATAGCCATATGACTCTTGAGTCATTAAAATTCACTTTCACTCACTCGAAGCTATGTTTCCCCTTAAGACCCGTGATGTATGTAAATCTGGGGTGGTGTGGAAGTTTGGAGAGGGAGGTGCCAGCTCGGCTGTCATCCTCATCATTTGACTGAGACTCAGAATCACCAGATCCGTTGCCAATAGCCCTCGTGTTGATTTTAAGTGTGACAGTAATAACCAATCACAATCTTAAAGCTTTACATCATTCTTCTGGTATTTGTTCTCAGGGGCTTACCGTCTTCAGGTAGGTACGAGCACCAAAGGGCCCTATTGATCTTTCATGGAGTTTACTATCTTTGGTAGACGCTGGTGACGCACCTCCGGGATATCTAGAGATTTTTCTCTAGTTTTGACCCTCCTACTTCAACCAATTTTTCCCTTTTTCTTCCATCTTTTTCACATCGAGATCACAGTTGAACATGGTTTGGCGCAGCATAGCTAAATTGGGCTCTTGCACCAGAAACCTACTTTCACTCACTCGCTCACTCCTGATATTCATATCGGAATCTTTGATCATTATGACATCACAAAATCGCATGGTGCAATCGGAAATTAAGTAAATAAATTATAAGGCAACTTTCACTTTAATGAAATAACTATTGTTAAAAGCGATAAAGAAATGTTATCCTTTTGATAAATTCTAAAATGAAAGATTACCAAAATAAAATATCATACAATCACAAGATTACTGTGAGCTTTATTCATTTCCTTATTTTTCTGAGACCGATTGATGATTTTTATGTAAAACTAATCCTGAAACACGGTTATTTTTGAAGTAATTACCTAGTAGATATAAATATTCTAATTTACATCAACTATATTACGTTTAATCAAGATAAGGCTTGCAAATTAAGCTTATCTCCCTAAATGATCTCTATTCATAAATCAAACACGATATTCGTTTAAACTAGCATTATCATTCAATGTTTAGATAGATAAGAATTTTATCATGTTAATTTTTGATATACCTAAATTTGGAAACTCACGCGCGCATTGCCTTTCTACCTCTGCATGGTACTAAATGATAAAATATACGATTTGAATAAAAAGCGAACTAAATGAAGGAATAAATTAAAGGTGCAAATATACATTCCTTTTAAATAAATGATTTTCAATAAAAGGACTATGTTCAAGTAACACTCGCTTTTTAAGAAAATACTCTGTCTTTTCTGATCACAATACCATTATAATAACACTGATTGCACAATTTAAACAATACTTGACGTATATGTAATCATATTCAATAGGTATTATGTGGTTTTGATAAACAAAGAATCGTTAAACGTAACTCTTATTCTGAATTTCATATTTCTAACAATAAACCTAAATTGTATTCTGAGTTATTGCTGTTGAAATATGTAGATGGCAACTATCGGAATTATTGACAAACTGAGAATGAATTCGAGATGTGTGTGAGCTGATTTGATCACGCATTTTTAAAATCTGTGAATCTAAAATTATCAAATATAATTTTTTAATACTTCTTCGATACGAGTACAATTAACTCTCCTCGTATGAGCTTAAAATGTGAAATTATTTCAGTTATACAGAAGCTTTCTAAATATTTCGGGAATTTAAAGTCTTATAATTTGTAAGAAATAGTATCGGATTAAGTTTTTATTATTACCATTTCTTTTTTTTTAAAAAAAAAAATAGCAAAATTTTGATTATACCAAAATCTAGCAAATTTCTACATTTCATGGTACAAAAAAAAAAAAAAATTACTTAAGAATCCAAAGTAAGATAGGATTTGTATGCTCGAGATTGTGCGGATAATAAGGATTAAAAATCTAAATCTTAAGATATTCATAAAAATGTCTTCGATTATCGGAAGTTTATTTTTATTTTTGGCTTTGTAACGCGAAAAGATATTTAGAATAACCTTCCTCAAGAATTGATGGAAAAAGTTAAAAAATAAATAAAAGCCCGACGGAAATACTGAAACTGCTTCCTCAATAGAGAGGAAGCAGCTGTTCTTCCCCACGGTACGTCGTTCCTCATTGTGAAATTCTGCTCTGTACGAAGACCTTGACTCGTTGTGGACCTAGGGCTCTTCCGAGGTTACAAAAAAAAAATCGCGAATGTGTTAACTGCGTTTTATTTGTCTAATTTTTCCATAAAGTATGGAGACAATGAAAGCCTGAAAGAAAACTCTCTTGAAATGCCGCCTTACAGTAAGAATTATAGATTTTTCCATTTTAACAAAGATAAATGCGTATTTTTAAGGTTAAAATAAATCTTTCATTGTGTATTTGATTTCAATTGCTGATAATTGATACGAGATTGAATAACAACAGAATTTTAAAATGTAAAATAAGAATAACCGTTAATCATGAATTTTTCATTGTATTCTGCTTTAAATTTGGATGGCGGAGAGTTGACAAATAATTTTTGTATCGATTCTTTACCAAAAATATTTAAATATTTCACGTTAGCCAATTTTGAAGGTGTACAACCATTTACTATAAAATTCATTCTTGAATTTTCAGTCAATTTGCCAATACCCCCCCCCTTTCGATTATTCTTCTTAAACCTAAATTTAAAATATCTAAATTTATAACAAGAAAACTTAAATTTTAAATTTACATACTCTAAAAACATTGGATATCTTCACGTCATTTCAATTTATGTGACTTTGTTTGATAATGGTATTATCCAAACGCTTTTAATGTACATGTTTTGAAAGGCATCGCTTTCTCAAAAGGAATGTAAAAGATATTTTACATTTTAAAGTACATATACTTTGATAGGTGTTTCTAACATTTCTTCAACATTTGTGCTTTTATGTAATTTTAGCCTTCAAGCCTTTTAGCCCTTTGTTTAAGCCCAACAGCGACTCGTGTGGTGACCGGGAATGACAGAATAATCCCACTGTAGCTCATGCATGTCGTAAGAGGAGACTGAAAGGGGTACACTGCCCCTGGGGATTAAATCAGGGGACCTCAGGGACTTGCCTTCTTCAGGTAAGTACGGGCATCATGACCCCGAGGTACCCTAGTGATCTTTTTCTTTCTCATGGGGTTTACCGTCTTTGGTAAACATGGGTGACGCGCTCCCGGGTTACCCTAGCGATCCCTCTCTATTTTCTACCCTCCTTCTTGTCAATCAATTTTTTTCTTTTCTTCAATTTCTTCATATCTAGACCACAGTTAAATCTTGCTTGGCGTAGCATAGCCATATCTGGCTCTTGTGCCAATTAACTTTACATTTACTCACTCACTCTCAGATTTACCTTGTTTGGCGCAGTGTGGCCACATCTGGCTTTTACGCCAATAAACTTCACTATCACTCACTCACTCACGCAATGTTAATAAAACCAAAAACCCAAGGGATACCTTAGCGATTTTTTTATGTTTTCGATCCTCCTTCAGCAAATTTTTGCTTTTTCATTTTTTCAAATGATTAGATCATATTTACATCTTGTTTGGTGCAGCATAGAAACTATTCTTGCACCATTATGCTCCATCACTCCCTCCCTAATTCTCCTTCCGAAGAAATGTTTCAGTTTTTGAAAAAACTCGGGGTATTCATTAGTAAAATAGTATTTATAATTAAAGTTCTTCCTAATATTTGATGCATAATTTTATCACCCATTGCTTAAATTGAACTCATCTTACTGAATATAATTTTTGTTTCAATAATAACTTACTTGATTCTCAGTATTAATAGTTTTCAGTACTTCAGAACTGTCCTTCTGGTATATAAAATAAACTTAGTCTAGACAACGAAATCAATTTTTTGTTTCACAATTTAACCTCGCTCTCTTTGAGCATTTTACAGAAAAATACAAGTGTCTTGAAATGGCTTCTGAGATATATTTCAACAGACTAGTTTAAGTCTCGCCGTAAATCAATCTTCTTTAATGTACGAGGGCTGGTTGAATCTGAATCGTCCTTTTAAGAGATTACTCGATCCTGTCATTTTGAGTGACCGTGGTTCCAAATTATGAGGTCCGTCGCCAATAGCCCTCGTGTTGCTTCTAGTGCGACGGTACTAAAACCAAACCTGTACAGTGAAATATTGAGGTACAATGTGTATAAAACCTTACAATTGTTCTCCTGAACCATGAAAACAGTTGACGAATTGGAAATAGTTCCGAGAGGGTACAGGGATACTTTGGTTATACCCCTAGACACTGGATCTGGGGACACGTGAGACGTGCTCCCTGTATACCTTAGCGATCCTACTCAATTTTCGACCCTCTTTGTCAACCAATTTTTATCTTTTCCCTATTTTTTCAAACGATGCAGGAGAGCCATATCAGGCTTTTTCACCAAAAAACTTCATCACTAACTCACTATTTGTGACCCACCTTGTCAACGATGATTCTGGTCGAGGTGTAAAGGCCCCCTTGGAGAGGTGTGGAAGTTTGAAGGAGTTGGCATCTCAAGTGTCGCCCTTGTCACTTGTCAGCGACTCAAAATTACAAGTTCCGTCACAAAGAGCCCTCGTATTTCTCAGTGCGACGTTTAATATACAATCACAATTCTCAAAACATCCATTATTTCTAACGTCCATCGACTTTTTAATTAGAACAAAAATTGGGGAACTAGTTTAGCGATTCCAAATAGACTTGAGTTACGATTTAAACTAGAATTTTTGTCATAATTATTGAGTGCGAAGGTAATTAAAACAAAAATTTAAGGAATTGACGCATACCAATGTCCTGAAATAATGAACGAGAGGGTAACATTTTGACTTTTAAGAAATAATTGAAAGCGATCCAATTAATACCCTCACATATCCTTACCTTTTGTAATTAATTAATGTATGTTCGCAGTTTCCGCTTTGCGTCAGCATACCACTGCCAAATTTATAATGAAGCAGATGTTGAAAAGCTGTCATTATTTTAGCAAAATGTGCGCGGCGGATTTTTATCCCCTGCTTGAAACGCACATTACGTCTTTTCATTATCAATTAATCCTGAACAACAAATTGGAGTAACTTTCGTGTTTAAAGAAGCATAACAATTTCCACGGTTTTTCATGCGATTTTCTAAACCAGTCATTTTCCTTTTTCTAGGGGGCAAAAATATCACCTAAAATTTATAATTTTTTTTTTTTTTTTTTGTTTCTGATGTAAAATTACAAAAGCGATTTTGTTCCCTTTTCAAAGAAATTATTTCAAGTATGACCTTTTGGAAAAACTGGTATCTTTAAAAGATGAAATTCTATATTATATAAATTCGAAGATGTTAATCGAGTGGAATTGGAAATTGTGGAAATTTATTTTAAATTGAAAAACTTTTTGTGCATTAGAAACAGAAATGTCTTAGAAACCAAATACTTTTGGATAAAGATTGAAGATAACTATTTTTCAATTATGATTAGTTAATGTGTTTCGAGTTTCCTGTTACTTGTGGGGGTGGAGAAGAATTTTCAATTATTCTTCATAAATATTCTGAAATACATAGTTTTTTACAGCATAAGGTATTTTCGGAAAATTTTTATTCAGTCATTTGAGAATGAATGTGACCGCAGTAGCCTAGTGGTCATGGTTTCGGATTCGTGGCTAGCGGTTTTCGTTCAGTCGTGGGTTCGATCCTTGGCCGCTAAAAACCCGCCGTGTAGCCGGGGCTGATGCACGTTAAATCTGTCGGGGTCCAAAGTCCACCCGTTGGCATGATGTGGAAGTTATGAGAGGGGGAGCCAGCTCGGGCGTCGTCCTCATCACTTGACCGAGGTTCAAAATTACGAGGTCCGTGGCCAATAGCCCTCGTGTTGCTTCTAGTGCGACGTTAATAAAACTTAACTCAGGATGAATATAAACGATTAAAATATATTTTATATACAGAGTTCATTTCTCTCCATCTGTTTTAAAGCGTTGTCAGAACTAAGGTAACAGAGACACAAATATTGGAGAGGAAGTTACCAATTATGGTTTTGCCTTCGTCACTTGACCGAGGTTCAAAATTACGAGGTCCGTCTCCAATTGCCTTCGTGTTGCTTCTAAGTGCAGCGTTAATAAACAATGGATCAAAACACTTTCCTCAATCTACTTTACCCATTGTATTTTCTACATTATAAAACTAAGTTACTTATATAGCGAACGCTCTTTTTTCGAATAAATACTTATACTTTCGCATAAATAATTATAAGTGTTGCACAGCAACTGTATAAAAAACTATGGGAAATTTGATATGTAATATTTAAAATTTCATTAAACTTAATTTTTGAAGTTATAGTTATGTTCAGTATATATAAAGATTTCTGCGTTAATAAGTACTCTGTAAATTTTTAGTTATAATTTTAGGGGATTTTATGCAATATGTACCTAAATGTACATATTGCATACTAATATAATACAGTCATTACTTACTAATGTAAATACAGACATTAATTTCAGTAGCATAATTATTTATATCAAAGTGATTTTCTTTGCACAAATATACAGATGTTTCGGTGCTAAAATGATTTCAATTGCTTTTAATTTTAAAAAAATGAGGATTATTTAACCCTTTACACTCGCAGTCCATGTGTCATTTAAAATATGAAGTTTAAATCCACTGTCGCTGTTATGATGACTAGCTTGTTTTGCTTACTTGAGCGCTTTTGTATAAACTAATGCGTGTGTTTATAGCTGAATCATCATCTTTGGAATCAGATTCGGAATCGGGAAAAAGAAGCGAAATTAGGGAATTTCGTTATAGTTGCACCGGGGAAACTCCGCATGTATATGTTTGCATTATGTTTCCAAAAATATCACATTTAACAAATAACAAAACATAAAATTTTCCTTTCGTGAAATTTTATAAACATGAACTTGTTTTACATTAATGTAATTAAGGAATATATATTGTTTCATTTCTGCAATCACATTTTTTAATATTACATATATAAACTTATAACTTACAGTACTGGAGTTACTGGTGTAATATAAACCCTTAAGCTGGAAAGTGCCAAAGGGTAAACTTAGAATAAAATAAACTCTTTTCTTTGTCGGAGGCAGTAATCATCCGATAAACTTTCTAAAGATTTCGGCACTAAATTTTGCATTCCAATAGCTTTTGGTAAGAATATTCTAATCTTCAATACTGCGCATTTTTCATCGGTCACGGAAAAATCAATTTTTTTCATGTTCCTTGTCGTAAAGCTTACCGTATTAGGGGGAAATGAGATATTATATAGTTGTATTTTCACGACAGTTTGTCTCTTGCCAAATGTGAGCAATGTAGACGAATAATAATGTTGGATACCTTGTTAATGATGAATACAAACTTTGGAGATAACTCGAAAACGTGACTAGGGCGTACAAGTAGTGTTAAGACAGCTTTGGGACTAGTTATGGATATTTTGCGACCCTAACTTGTGAAATATCGTTGTAAAATCAAGTATACGAGCTCTTTTCTAGGGACCATAAAGAAAAGACTCATTAAAATTCTTTTGCATTAATAAGAAAATCAAACTGAATCTCTTAAGGGAAAATATAACGGTAAGAGATCCCCTTTTAAAAATTTTAACGCAATTAGCTCGCTTTTAAGAAAGCAGTTAAATATCATAGTGAAGCTTTGATTAAATAATAGCTATATGTAGAATACTCTGAAGTATTTCATGCATTTTATACACGAATTAATCAGGCTTTGAAAAAAGTTGTAATAAATGGATCTTACGGTTTCATCTAGTAACCGAATGGTCATGTTTGACGCTCATGCCCTACGCTGTATCCATGAGATCGTGGGTTCGTGTCATTTAGTGGGACTCATATGCATTAAATCTGTCGGAGGTCAAAGGCCTAATATTGGCGTGTTATAGAAGTTTGAGTGGGGTGCCAGCTTAAGTGTCGTCCTCGTCACTTTCAATGATTGTATCCCCTAAGAGGCTTAACTTTAGGTAATTTCGGGTATCATGATCTCGAGGAACCTTTGTGATCTTTTTATATTTCCCTTGGATTTTACTATGTGGTTATCATGGTCTCAGCAGGCGTTTGGCCACGGTAGCCTAGTGGTTATGGTTTTGGATTCGCGGCCGGCGGTTTTTGTTTAGTTGCGGGTTCGATCCTTGGCTGCCAAAGACCTGCCATGTAGCATGGGCTGGTGCACGTTAAATTTGTTGGAGCCTAAAGTCCTCCCGTTGGCGTGTTGTGGAAGCTAGGAGAGGGGGTGCCAGCTCAGGTGTCGTCTCCGTCACGTGACCGAGGTTCAAAATTGCGAGGTTCATCGCCAATAGCCCCCGTGTTGCTTCTAGTGCGACGTTAATAAAAAAAAACCTAAACTAGACGCAGCAGGCGTTTCGTCGAGTCGTAGGTTTGAGCCTTGATGCTTCATCGGGATCCGCCGAGTAGCAGGACTGATGCACATTAAACCTGTCGAGGCTGCAAATTCTCTCGTTGGCATGGTGTAGACGTTAGGAGAGGGTGGTGCCAGCTCAAATGTTATCCTCGCCATTTGACCAAGGTTCAAATTTACGAGCTCCGTCAATAATAGTCCTCGTGTTACTTCTCAGGTGTAACGTTAATGAACAATCACATTACATTACTAGGGCAATGGTTATGTTTTAATTTATCACTCGTGTTATCCTTAATGTGGTTTTTTAAAAAAGACTTGTAGAATTTTAAACAAATGTTTGGTGGAGCTTACCCAGATATGACTCTTGATCCATGAGTTCATTATCCCTCATTCAACTAGTTTCTTGATCATAATTAATTTCAAGGTCCTTCTCCAACGACCCTCGTGTTGCTTGTAAATGAAACGTTAAAAGTAATCAGTCGATCATATTTCATCTAATTAAAGAACTTCAAGAAATGTTTCAACTAATTCTCGGTCTCTGTATGCGTGTAATCTTGGTCTAGAACTTCAGGACAAGCTATTTTCACGTCGAGAAATGGATTATAGTTTTGAATGCACTAAATAAGCGGGAATAATAGTGGGTGCCACATTTTGGATGGAATAGAGCCCCAAAATTTTTCCTTCGAATGAAAGTTTGAAAAACGCCCCTCTTCCCTCAGAGGCTTGCCTTCTTTAGGTAGGTACTAGAATCGTGACCCTGAGGAACCCGTGATCTTTCCTATCTCATGGAGTTTACTCTTTGGCAAATATGGGTGACACGCTCCCTGGATACCCTAGCAATTATTTTCTTCCATTAGTAGCAACCATTTTCTATCCCCTTTTTCTAATGTCTAAATCAGATATGCATTCAAGATCCCCTGCGGGTTTACCATCTTTGGTAAACACGGGTAACGCATCCCCGGGTTACTCTGGAAATTATTTTCTATTTTCGACCTTCCTTCTTGTCAGCCAGTTTTTTCCTTTTTTTCAATTTTTCTCGCGTCTACAATGGGTACCCAGCGTCTGGGGGTTATAGACAGGCACCCTGACCCTTGGGATTATATCAGGGGACCTCAGGGACTTACCTTCTTTAGGTAAGTACGGGCATCATGACCCTGAGTCACCCTAGCGATCTTTTTTTTTCTATAGGGTTTACTGTCTTTTGTAAACACGGGTTGCGTTTTCCCGGGATATCCTAGCGATCCTTCTCTATTTCGGACCTTCCTTATCAACCAATTTTTGTCTTTTCTTCAATTTTTTCACTTCTAGAGCCACAGTTACATCGTTGTTTGGCGCAGCATAGCCACATCTGGCTCTTGCGACAATAACCATCACTCAATCTGGCTCTTGCAACAATAAACCTCTATTTTCACTTCACTTCAAAACATCTTCTCCTTTATTGGATTTTCACGATAAGGATAATGTGCTTGCGTGCTTCAGGAATATGAATCATTGGCAATTTTTTTCGTTCATGCAATCTTGTATATCATTCACGAACTGTATTGCATCTGTTCTTGCATCAAGAATAGGTACGGGCACTCGAAGAATCTTGTATGATGTATGAGCACTTTTTTTTTTCAATGCTAAGGCGTTTTTAAGAAAGTGGAGAAATCAATAACATTTGTGATGAAATTACAATATGACCGAATTATTACTTTAATATTGTCCCGAGGCATCCTAGTGATTTTTCTTTTCTATGGGGTTTACTGTCTTTGTTAAGCACCGATGATGTTCCCCCGGGATACCCTAACGATCCTTCTCCATTTTCGAACCTCCGCGTGAACCAATTTTTATCTTTTTTTAAAAATTCTTGAACTCGTCTAGATCACAGCTTTTTGGTGCAGCATGGCCACATTTGGCTATTGCTTTCATTAAAATACTATCACTCTCTCTCTATTTTACTATTGTGCACCATACCAAAGTTAGAAACTTGATGCCATGATCTGGAACTGTGGATCGCGGATTTAAATCTTGATGCGGTCCACCGTCATAAGCCCTCATGTTGCTTCTAGTGCTACACTGCTAAATAATAAATGGAATCTTTATGCCACTAAAGACGGAAATGAAAGCAATAGTATAGGTTTCACTTGTCAAATCTGACGCAACTTAACCAGTTTGGCCTCTTGCGCCATAAACCTTTATTGTCCCTCATTCACTCCCATGTCAAATCACCCCTCAGGGGTTTGTCTTTAGGCAAGTACGGGCATCATGACCCCAGATAACCAAGTGATTTCTTTCGCATGGAAATTATTGTCTTTGGCAAACACAGGTGACGCGCCCACAGGTTGAAATTTCTATTTCCGACCCTTGTCAAACAGTTCATCTCCCCTTATGACCCGTGTGGTGGCCGGGTATAATAGAATAGTCACACTAGCTCATGCATGTTGCAAGAGGTGACTAAAATGGGTACCCAGCGTCTTGGGGCATAGCCGAGCATCCTTCACCTGGGAATTATTTCATGGGACCTCAGGGACTTGCCTCCTTTTGGTAAGTACGGGAATCATGACCCCGAGGCACCCTGGTGATCTTTTTCTTTCCCGATGGGTTTATTGCCTATGGGGGACACGGGTGACGCGCCTCCAGGATAACCTAGTGATCCTTATATATTTTCGACCCTCCTTGTCAACCAATTTTTATCTTTTTTTTTCCCACCAATTTTTTTCACGTCTAGACCACAGTAAAATCTTGTTTGCTCATCTTAGCCACATCTGGCTCTTGCACCAATAACCTTCACTCACTCAAACTCTTATCTTTCACCCAATTTCTCATTACAGCGATCCTTTTGTATTTTCGACCCTCCTTGTCAAATTGCTTATCTTTTTTTTTTTTTTTTTTTTTTTCTTCTTTTCTCGTTTTTTTTTTTTTTTTTTTTTTTTTTTTTTTTCAGGCAATCTAGAACTCAATTTCACATCTTGAGCGATAGAGGCATTCATCACCAATCTTGTGCCCTTAAACTTTACTTGTACTCAATCACTCCCCCATGTTTTCAAATGTCTAGATCCTAATTACCTTTTTTGGAGCAGCATGACCGCATGTGACCTTGTACCATTAAACCACCTTCTTACCCTCTTTAAAACATCACTCTGCCCGAGGGCCCCTAGTGATATTTTTCTTTTCCTATAAGTTTTACTACCTTTGGGAAACACGGATGACGCGCCCTCGGGATACCCTAGTGATCTTTATCTATCCCTCTTTATCAACCAATTTATTTTTCCTCATTTTGTCAGACGTCTACATCAGCTGCACCTTGTTCAGCGCAGTATAATTATATCTAGCTCTTGCGTCACTAAACATCACCATCACTCACTCACCCATGGCAAAAAAATAAAGCCTCAATATTGCTGCATGAAGTGTAAAAATGAGGAGATATGTATTAATTTAAATATGAGCGAAAAGGGAAAATATTCGTCACATCATAATATATTAAATTTAACATGAAATATCCTCATTTCATGCAAATAGTCTTCAGGTGAATTAAACCTAAAGCCTCGGAATCTGTGATGTCCGAGACACGAAACTATAATGGTCTACTTGATGATTTACCGAGCGAATATGTATTGTTAAGACATAAATAAGATTATTAGAATAAGATATTAGCTATCGATATTACTTGTTTACGCATTATATATTTGTATGCCTTACTTAATCTACCTTATCAGTTGTTTATTAGGTTAAGTGACTTAAGAAATTTGTTGATTGATTTATAGAACATAGGATACACAAGAATTGCATCCGGTGAAATAACATTTAGGTATATTTAGAATTTTTCTATCGCATGCACACTGAAAATACTTTTATCAATAGCCAAAATTACGATATGCGTAGCCAGTAATCCAAATATTGTATCTAAAAGCGACGTTAATAAAACAATCAACTGATGCAGCAGAAATGCTTCTAATAAAAACTCTGTTTAGTATGTTTATAAATCATGAAATCTCCAAGAATATGCATATCAGAATCTTTGAGCTGAATTTGAAAATTTTTCTCATGGGCGTCAGTAAATCTTTTATTCTCCCAATTTTCTGACCCTTAATTTTCTGTCATTAAATTTTCTGAATTTAATGACAGAATAGTCCCACTGTAGCTCATGCATGTAGTAAGAAGCGACTAAAATGGGTACCCAGCGCCTGGTGGTATAGGGTGCCCTTGGGGATTGTACCAGGGGACCTCAAGGACTTGCCTTCTTTAAATAAGTACGGGCATCATGACCCCGAGGCACCCTAGTGATCTTTTTCTTTCCTATAGGGTTTTACTGTCTTTGGTAGACACGGATGAAGCACCCCTGGGTTACCCTAGCGATCCTTCTGTTTTCGACCCTCCTTGTCAACCAAAGTTTGTCTTTTTTTTTTCACCTTTTTCACGTCTAGGCCCCAGCTACGTTTTGTTTTGCGCAGCATAGCCACATCTGGCTCTTGCGCAAATAACATTTACTTTCACTCACTAACACTCTCCCGATTTTCTTTTTTGATAGGAGTTAGCAAAATATTTTTAAGTAAAAGAATGTGAAATATCTCGCATGGAATGATTTAAAGGTATACTTCCCTATTAATCCAAAATTGCGACTTAAATGATTAATTTTAGTGCAACAGTTATACAGGAAGTCGCATAGACTATGGAATCTAAAACTATATTAACTTGGGTGTTTTTAAATTTAAAAACGCATGGGTAGTTTTGACTAATGATCGAATTTGAGTATGAAATTTTTTATCGTATTTGACATAACATTTATCTTAACACATGAACACTTAACGTGTGAAAAATATTTAGGCGTACCATGTCAGTCATAAATAAAAAAGAAAACTTAACAAGAATTTTCTTCAATTTTGATTTTTAAGATAAAAATGTTAAGATTTTTTGTTGGAAAAAGTGCAGAAGCTATCGGGCATCTATGATGGGAGGGTATTGTTTAAAATGAATAGCTTACAATGATTGTAACTTTGGTAGTTTAATGCTAATATTGCCATCTCTATTATAAAAATGCTGTTTTTGCGTGTTTTACATATTCTCGAATATATTTTTATATCAATCATCACTGACTTGTTACTTTTTAAAACAATACTATGAGTTGTTTTTCTTATTCAAGTAGGAAAACAATTTTTATACAAATTACATAGTCTACGATATTTAAACTTGTTCTTGCGTCTTTGGTAATTCTTTTATAAAAAAGTAATTATCTTTAATATTTTCCCCAATTTCAAGATTTAAAAGAATACGTTGTAGTGTATGTAAGTAAAATAATACTTTTATATGTGCGTGCTAATGAAGTAATCAAAGAACTTTCATTTGTTACACGCAATATAGTCATATCTATTAGTCATATCCCTTACTAGGAAACATCTTGCTGTAGTTATCGTATTATCTTCATCCACTTTAAATCTCTTCTCATAATTTCTTGCCGGTCATCAATAATCATCAAATGTATAACTTTGTCTTTATTTTTTTACGATACGAATTGAATTGATTTTTTTCTAAAAAATTCGGTTAAAAAATTTTGGTATACAGCAATCCTTATGATGTAGGGGGTTACGACTCCTCGTATCCCCCCGCGTAGCTTCGCCATTGAACCCTATGGGTGCGAGCTTTAGTAGCTACTTCTGTGATGGTAAATTTTGGCATTTACGATAATTTTTTAAATTTCTGAATTGTGTCGGGTCATATCTTGAAGTCATTATGAATATTTTAAACAGCTGTTTCTAGAATATTTAAAATTTTAATGTTCTAGAGGAATTAAATTACGTCTATTGTACAAGAATCAAAGTTGAGGAATGTTTAGTTTTTTAAATTTTAGTTTTCAGCAAAACACTATTAGTTAGTTTAAGGTTGAATAATTCGTCTATAATAATTTGCGAATTAAATATATTTGCATTTCCCTTCTTGAAGAAAAATGGCTGTTGTGATTTGTTTTTGCGCAATAAATTTTTCATAGTAAAAACTGTTCATTAATTGATAACAATATATTTACCATATATATTTGAAATGAAGGATAATTAATAAATATAATCAAAGCAGACCAGGGTGAAATACTTAATATTTTTATTTGATAAATACTTAATAATTTAAATGTCCATTCTGACATTTTCAGTTACGGATTAACATGTAGTGGTTTCAAAAAAAAAAATATAAACAAAAATTTATTTTATGAATTTTAAAGTAATAGTTACAAAAATATAGACTAAACGTTTATTTGGAAGAAAAAAATGCATATTGTTTAAAATTATCAAACATTCATGAAATTTTACAATGAGTCATGCATTATCAAATTACAATAATTTGCCTTTTTTGTTAATATTCAGGTTCAATGTTTATTAAAATCTCGAAAAATTTGATCTACTTCATAAAGTATATTTTTTCAACCTTACTGAGCAAGAGTCGTGTTCCTTTTTTAAAAGAATTCGAAATTTTTTAATTTAATTTTATTTTTCAGTATAATTTTTAAGGAACATAAGAGTCGAGTTCAACCATTTTAATCGAATAGGCTGGAATCAGACCAACAGATCTAGAAGGAAATTTTATTGGTTGGGCAAAGCTAGGCTTAAAAAATCGGCTTCTTTCAGGATTTTATTGTGAGAATGAGATTCATAGCCTTCTAGCTTCTAAGTCACGCAAATGGACTATCAAAGCTTTTTTTTTTCCTTCAGCGGAAGAAAACTACTTCTATAAAACTACTTTTATCTGTTTGGAGCAAATAACTCATTTTAGATTAGATAAAATTCAGAATCGGTACACAAAATATCATGGTTAAGTTTTTGAGAAAATACACTTAAATTTAAAAATATTATGATAGGAAATTTAACTATAAAATTTTTAAAATGTTTTTTTCCTAAACATGAAAATAAAAACGCACAGTTTTTTCATTCAGTTAATGAATGTTTTTAAATAAAAATGACTTGTAAAAAAATTCTTTATCTAAAAAATTATATGGAGAGCGGCAGAATTCTAATATCATTATTTCAATGAAATAAAGTGGCTGTTTGAAAAATTACTGCAGTAGAATTCAGAATAATAAGTCTAAAAATTCTTAGTATATTTGCAAAATTCTTGGAAAAGGTACATCGAAAAAAGGCAATTTATCAACATCGGCTTGGAGCCTTTTTCTCCCATTCTCGAATAAAGGACTAAAAATAGTAATAAATGGACATCTCTCCAAGTATTCAGAGTGTGGGTGTCCCATTCCAGGAATTTTTTCTAAATGAACTCCACGAATAACACCTTCAATATTTTCCCTTAACTGTCTATTTTCCTGGAAGTGTTCATGGAGTTCGAGAAAAAGATGAACGCGCGTGGCGAAAAAGAGCGTCAAGATGAGCCATGCGGAAAAAAAATCTTTGGCGGGATGCGTTGGCGAGAAAGTGGAAGCAGCAACCCTGGCTCTTTGTGTGACAGTAGAGGCTGGCGGCCGGCGTTTCGTCCAAACAAAGGAAATATCCGGAAGGTGACCGTCGTATAAAGTGTGAAGCTCCGCGCCGACGTTAGAAACGGTTGTGACTCCGAGTTGCTCGTAGGGCACGATACTTTTAATCTTCTACATACGAACATACCTATTCGATCCTCATGGCTTATCGTATTTGTCACTGGTTACCAGGTAAATATTTAGACTTGTCTCATAAAAACTTTTATTTATTTTAAAAAGGGATAATTTTTGTATTTGAGTTGATCGCTATGGATGTAAAGGGTTTGAAAATTATTTTTGCTTTTGTGTTTTTAGAAAATACTTTTGTTTTTATTTAAATAAAATTTAAAAAAAACTATTTTCTATCCGTTAAAAGTATATCATCAGTTTTAAAATATATTATGCTATGCCGTATTATAAACAAACTTTTAATCAGACTGCGTTCATACGGAGAATTTTTTTTTTTATCTCTGTGACAAATCGGTATTTTTTAACTGTAGATAAAATATCTCGAACTCTTGTCACGGGCTTCTTAACAATAGTGTAGAAGTTTTTTCATATTTGTTTTTTAGTGTCTCGATAACAAAACTGCGTCAGTTGTGACAGCTGTCATTCACTTTACGAACTTGTTTCTATTTTTAAGAATACGCACATTAAAGGATTCATTTATCAGTTTCGATTTCTTTTTTATAAACAAAAAGAAATCGAAAACTAAGTTTTTAACAGTATTTGACTACTCTGAAAATTACCGTGAACGAGTTAGATTTTGAATAAGACTGGGTTCATGACTGAAGAGAATGTTGACATTTAAATTTTAAGATAGTTGACCGAGGTATTGCGGAAATGTTGAATAACTATGACAGCTTCACTTTTTTCATTGTATCGGATCTTTATTTTTCTTTCTTTTGCATAATATTTAAAACCTTTTAAAAAAGTTGACATCAACGAAACTGTGTGTGACTCATTTTACTTCCAAAACAAAATCAATATTTTGTACAAAAAGTACTATTGATAGCGTTTTAGAATATTCTGTTTATTTTGCATTTATTTGCTTTAGACAGCTTTGAGAATGAGGAAGTTATTCAGTCTGTTAGGATGGGTTTTTTATCGCCCAAAGTATAAATTTTAGTGTAATATTAAAATCGAATTATTTTGGATAATTTGAAATGCTTATATTTTGAGAGTTTGAGATTTTCATTTCATACGTAGTATATATTAATACTATTTGGTGTATCATGATTAAAACTTGGATCTTTAAAAATTGATTATTCTATTAATTTCATTTGTCATTCGTTTAGTCAGATTTATTCTACGTTTTAAATCATTTAAATTATATTACCCAAAGAACAGTAATCAATTGCTCAACAGCAGTAACTTTAAAATATACGAAATCTCTCCAAGAATATTAAAGTATGCGTTTACAGAAACAAATTACAACCTATATTTGTTTGAATACTGTTAAATTTCTATTTTTACCATAACATTGACAATATAATTTTGACCATTTTATAAATTCCAAATTTGTTAATTATAAATTTGTGGACTATTTTAGAATGTTCTATTCTTAGATTACATTCGGATTGTATTTTTAAACACTTATACTTGTAATTTAGTTCAACTTGGTGAGAGAAAATTGGTATTTAAATATATAAATTTTTATTTATTCAATATTAAATTATTTGCTTCCCAAAATATAATTGTGATTTAAATCTTAAATATTCATATATTTTCAGTCTTATATATTTATTAATAACAATTAACGCATGATTAAAAAAATATTTGTCGATTACAGATTTTAGTGAATTTTTTATTGGAAAAGGAACGTATATGAGGATATGTAATTTTTTTAAACATTCCATCTAATTTTTAATACTGTCTGCTGTCAATATTTTTTTAATTGAAGATTTTCTGGAAGTGAAAGGAAATTGATATTAGTATGGTTTTTTCCCCCATTTTTCATGACTATTTCCAACTATTAACAATATTTGTGTTAAATTATGCATCAAAACTTGATTTTCTCAAAAAATGTAGTTTTTCTTTACATATGACTAGTAATAAAGTTACGTGGTTGTTTTCCAATACTTTTTTCTGCTATAGGAAACTTAATATTTTATGATTAAGAAACTTTTATAGATTTGTTACGGGTGAATGTATATTCAATATGTTAAAACAAATTAAAGAATGTTTCATTTCAAATTTTAATTCATGGTGTATTTGAACGGTATTTTTTTTTAAACATAAGCTATTTCAGTCATAGCCTAAATTCTAATGCAGCTGAAAGGACTTCAAAGTAAGTATAATGTGGTTCCTTTCTATATTTAACTTTGGTCCTTGGAATTATCATTTTAAGTTGGTAAGTTGTGTCAATATTTTTATTTGGTCTTTGAAATGGATTAAAAATTCAAGTTTGTGACAGGTCAGGTCATCCATTTTCAATACTTCATTTAAATTTATTCATTGTGATTCTTTTTGTATTTTTATTTTTATGATTTTTTTAAGTGATGAAAATTAGATGATAATTGTTCCTTTTTTATAACTTTAATCTAAACTCACGTTTTTATTTTAGGAAGTCGCGAAAAAAATTATCTTAACTAGAAAAAACGCAGTTAGAAAAAATTTTTACTTTTAGTCAATGATTGTTTCAAAATATCGAAATAGGAAAGTTATAATATCTATTTCAGAACGCATAGAGTCGAAAGGCGTCAATTAACTATAACCTTTGTTACTGGTGATATTAAATTGTTTCTAGTCGCACAATAAAATTCATTTTACAGATTAAAACTCAAAATTACTCGAAAATTTTGTGACTAGTTTCTATTGATATTTGTTTTGGTAAATTGTAAAAGATTTACGATCATATTTCACCCGGATATTTTAATTCGTTTTACGTCGATTCTTTAAGTTGTCTCGTGATGTATATTTTTTATCAAATTATAAGGTATGACTAAGTTAAATATTTATCATTTACCTTGACGAGTTATTATTTTAAGTACTAATTTTTCTCTGTTGCTCTAGGGACTGAAAAAAAAGCAAAAACTATAACAGTATATGATAAAAGATTTACAAAACGACAGATTTTCGTGACCAACTCAAAATACGAATACCCAAAACTAATCGACTAACTTCCCACTGAAGATATTTTAGGAATTTCTTCTTGACATTAACTCTGAATGACCTTTGAGAGTAAAATTTTTGAATCTACTATTATATATATTGGTTCAAATATGTTATACGTATTTTTATACTTTGTTTCTGTCATTTGGCATGTACTTCTATGGAACTAAAATATATTTTTCAACGTGAGTTACATAAAGTTATGGCGGATAGTGTTAAGTTATATATTTGTAAGAATAATCCTATTCCTTTTCAGACAAGGAAAATAATATTAAAGCTATTCAATCGATCTAAAATTGCGTTAAGTTCTTAGAGTATAGAGCTGAGAATTGCGTTATATGTTTAAAAGTAATGCCATTTTTTTAAACTGAAGCTAGTGTGTTAATCGGATTTTCTGAAAGCTTTGAATGCTCCCTTTTTCAGTAAGAAAATAAACTTTTTCACTCAAAAAATTTTGTAGGACTTTTCGTTTCGAAGCTATTTAAAAATCTGATGGGATTTTATAAGTTCGTAATTTAATTCAGGATGAACGATATTTTTTCTCATAAAAGGTTTCTAAGTACTTTTCTCTATTAAAGTAACAATTTGCATGTATTTTTGTTATATACGAAATAAATTCTTCGTTTGTCATTTTATAAGCATTCTTCATTGTATTTGTTTGAATAATATTAAATATGTAATGCTTGAGATTATTCTTTTAACATTTTGATATTTATTACCGAATGTATTGCTTTAAAATTTATTTTATTTAATTTTACCACTTGAATTAAATGTTTCCTATATTAGCTATTAAACGTTGTATCATTTTTACCCTAAATAAGGACATGAAAATTAAATTGAAAGAAGTGTAATATTCATTACATTATGTGAAAATAATGCTTTTATATTGAGATCGAAACAATAAGCATTTTACTCTATTGTTTCTCATTACCAAATAGTATATAAATTTTGGTTTAAATTTTCTGTTTCATTTTCCAAACAATGAGAAATTATTCCTCATTGCGAAAGCGTAGAATTGGTACAATTTAAACATTAATCGATTCATTTGACAGATTCTTGCCAATACCATCGCTTAATTACAATATCGACTCTGTGATGAGTCATAATTATGGAATTCGATTTCTGGCACGATTTTTCATTTTCTGATTTTATTTTGGAATACACAATTGTACCATTCTATTTGACGCAACAGTCTACGTTAATTAATATTGTATACGAGAATGCATTCAAGAAAAGAAACGCCAAACAGGAAGAAATTATTATATTCTTCCTATGCCTGAAGCAAATATATCAGTCATGAACAGTTCTTGCTGAAGATTTTTCAACCGAAGAAAAGGAACTTCGTTTTAAAAATAAAAATGAATGTATAAACAAAAAAAGGAGAGTTAGGTGAACGAGGCTTTGGCGGTTGGTTGATTTTAAACACGCGACTGAGAAATTGCTTGAAACGCTACAGTTTTGTGAAAAGGCTTAGGTTCTTTAGATTTGTAGAAATGAAGCACTAAATGCTATACTGAATAAAATTTAAACTATTTGAAAGTCTGATATATTTTTCGTCTTTGTAGTAAAGAAAGTAATTGGAACGCAGTGGGAAAAAAATTCTTCAAAAGAACTTTTTTACCTAATAAAGGTTTGCTTTTACATGTTACAGATATTTTGTGAAGTATATTTTCTATTTCTATTCGAAACTTTTTGAAAATAGTCCGGATCTTAAAATACTTGGTTATATTTGTTCAGATATAGTATCTTATGGCTATTAAATATCATGACTAGAACGTTTAAAAGTAGCCTAGGAAATACTCGATATTTGAAGTTATAAAACTCGTGATCAGGTAGAAATCTGAAGCAAATATGAGTAAATATATATATAATATTTAGGAATTCTTTTTGACATAGTTAAATACTGAATTTCTCTTTACCGTAATACCAATGTTCCATAACTGAAAATAATGTAATGGATTTTTTAAGATTATTTGGAACAAACTAACATAAAATTTTTACTGCGGAACTAATTATTGAACGAACTGTATTGTGTTAATTACGTACAAAATGGTATTACATTATTTCTTTTAATACTGATATTTGAAACTGATGTATCAGAACTTATCTGTTTAGTGGTTTTTATTTAAATATTCGCCATATCCTGTTGAAACATTTTATGGTTTGAAAAATTTTAATTCCTTCGATACAAATACCTTAAATCGAATATCTGATAAACAAAGAAAAAATGAAAACCTAAGCATTTTGAATAATTTTGATAACTTATTAATATTGGAAATTAAAGATATAAAAGATTCGAGATCGACTGGCTCGTATTTTAGAGAGGAGCTTTTTCTTGTATATATTGTGGTAAGGCTTCTTGCCAAAAAAAATGTTTTGCATCTCTGTATTGGTCTTTTCCTGCAGAATACATCTTGCTTATTTATTTAGATGTATGTATACGTGCCATAAATGTTAAAATAAATTTACTTTATAAGGACACTTCAGCTCCTTTTCTGTACGATTTCGTTATCTTTTATACAGACACAATAACATGAAAGTACTAGGGTGTTGTAGACCACCGACATGGAGTGTCGCCATGATCGAATCGTGCTGTTGAGTGTTGTGGCGTAAGGAAAATGCCGCCCTTGTCAAATGGGGAAAACATCCTCAGTAAGGAATCCTCCCCCTAAACTTGAAGCAATATCCTGTGGTCTTTCCTTTTTCCTTTCCTCCCACTCTTCTAGGGGAGGGACGAGAAATCGAGACATTCGTTAGCTGAGCGTATCGTCAATCTGATCATCTGTTCAATCTGACGTTTTGCGAGATGCCTGCAGTTTCTTTCTTTAGCTTTAAGAACCGTATAATTCCAGCTTCCGGAATGTCTCCATTCCTTTTTCGGTTCTCATTTACTGTCGGGAGATTTTCTACCGCAACTAGCATTTCATAAACAACCTTGTTTAGCTCTACGTTGTATTATATTTTGCAGTGTATAGTCTTCGCTACTTCATTATCTGGACTTCGGTTTAACGTTGAATCAATGATAGTATTCCTCGAATCCTTTATTATTGTTGAAATATAAATACATGCATATTTGTGTTTTAAAGGTTTAGCTGGATGAAAATAAGTTGTGTAATAAATTTGGAATCTACTAAATTTTCTTTTACTTTCAAGCTAAAAACTTGTCTCGCACCACAAACCCTGTCACTCACTCGGTACGTGAAATATTATTTCCCGAATAATTCGCTTGTAAAATGTATTAAGTGTAAACTTGGACTATTTAAAACAATATATATTCGGCTTTTATTCTAAAGCTTTGCATTATTCCACTTGTAAGTTCGCTCATTTCTGCTTAAATTTAAAATCAGTTGAACGCAAATGTACGATTATATAATTGTAACTCCCTAAACAAATGTATATAGTTTTAAGTATTTTGTTTATTCGTTTCAAGTAAAATCTCAGTGCTATGAGAGTACCTAGAAAAAGAATCTTAAGTGAAATTAAATCGTGTATTTTAAAATCAAACTATAAATCGAGAAAGAAATTTTTTAAAACTTACAAGCGATATTTTCCTATTTAGTTTTAATTTCGTTATTTGAATAGAAAAATTACCATATTGAAGGAAATACAAATTAAATCAAATTGATTGAATTTTTTTTTATTTACTTACGAAAAAATTGCCTGCACTTACAGTTACGCCAATTGTTGTAATTTTATTATAAATTCGAAGTTTATAACAGTTTTGTCAAATTAAAAGATAATATCCTTATAAATATTTTGATATTTAATTTCTTTTTAAGGATTTAATAGCGGATTATTTAACTTTATTATAATAAAAACCACTTTAATGGTCTACATTTAAGCAAATGTAGTCTATATTCTTAAGAATATAAAGCTTTTAATTATCAATTTCATTTACTAAAACTTGAATCTTTTGATTAAAAGTTTTTATTTGCATTTTTTAGACACTTAATACCATTCTGTTGCGCATGCTATTAATAAATAACACGCAAATAAATGAAAAGTCTACACGCAATAAGATGTGTAGTAAGTAAAGCATGCAAATAATACAACTTGGCTTTTGTAGATTGTAGCATTCTACATAATCATAAGTTTCATTCTGATAGTTCATAAATCCATTTCGAATTTCCCATTAGCCCGAAATGTAAAGCCATAATCAATGAATTCAAACAATGTGATATCTTATTTTTCCCTGAGCTGGCGAAATACAATAGTTTCCTAAACATTTTTATAAAATCGATTTGTTTTTCTTTCGATAACTAGGTCTTGGAAAACCCCTCAGCGGGATGAATCACAACGGTATAGTTCAGTTATTAAGGCTGTGTGGCGTCGCTCTTATTTTGACCTGAGGTTTTCGGCGCGACTTCGTGGCGGTTGTCATACGAAGGTAAATCCGTTGTGAGGGGGCGTCTTATATTATACTCTGCAAATGAAAGACGTACAATTCATTTTCACTCAAGCTTTGTGAAGAATATTCAGTTATTTCAATTTATACGTTAAAAATGCATCAAGTGCTCTCAAGAGGTAAGCACTTGTATTAAGAATCCTTTCCTAAACCTGTTATTAGGAACACTTATATATTCGTATGCGCTTGCTTTCATAGTTATTCTCCAAAAAATATTTTTCCTCCGCTTAGAACGTTTCTCTGTAGAATTTATCAATAATGGGGGACTTCTATGGCAGCTCTGATGTTTTATTTTGTCATTTTGTTCTCCAACCACTGCTTTGTAAATACTGTATAATCACTTTAAAGTTGTCTTTCGGTCCTGTTAGCTTCGTGACCCTGGTATCAAGCTCTTCTAGCCGGTGTTGCTTCAGTCGAGCTGCGTGTTAAAAACTTAATTCCTCTAAAGGTCTAAAGCAGTGTAGAGTGGCTCATGCATGTAAAATATGTTGAGACTCGGAATCCTCTCGTTTTCATTGTGTGGAACTTAGGAGAGAGGGGTGCCAACTCAGGTTTCAACCTCGTGACTTGTCCGTGGCTCAGAATTAGGAGATTCATTACAAGCAGCCTTTGTGTTGCGTTAAAGTTCAATGTCGTTCAGTTTAAAGATGATCTATCAAAATATTAGAGCACAACTCCCTATCTCGGGGCATTTTCTTTTCTGGTGGAAAAATGCTCCAACATTAATATTTTGATTTCACTAATGTTTACAGAATTGTATCTTTCAATATACTATTAATTTGTTTGTATTAACTTTTTTCCGAGTACAATATTCCATGCTTCGCCTTTTATTAATCAATGTAATTTCCCCCTTTAACCTTAATGATAGTGAATGTTAAGAAATTGCATATTTATAGACTGTTTTTAAAATGACAAGGGTGTTTGTTTTATAAACCATACAAACACTTTTATTGATATTGGTACGTTTACCAATCTGATATGGTGTTCTGGGTTTATGCATTTTTAAGTTAACATAAGATGCTGAGCATTAAAAAATCATTCCTGAAAAAGGTTAAATATTATAAGAGTTATAGAATGCCTTAAGAGTTCAGTTTCCCTGGATGCCACACAGCTGAAGAGATTATAACGACTTGCAGCGTACCGAAAACTTTGTTCGTGGACCAATTAAAGCCAACTAGCCACTGAAATCTGCGATTTATGCCATATTATTCGCTGTTAGGGTGTGTTAAACGCCGGAAGAGCGCTTGCGGGAAAGACGAACATCTGTGCTTCCTGTTTCGTCTGGAGTTTAAAAACGATAGGGATTCCTAGTAGTAAAGGGCAATGACTGAAAACTGCCAGCATATAGTGTCTTTGTTGTATACGGGGAGTATTGTCCGATCGAATGAAATGTGCAAATATAAGCATGTCGTATTTTACAAAAGTAAACGCCTTTTTAGATTGCAATACTTTTTCGAAGGTTCAGAAAGTATATTGTTTGAGAAGCATAAATTTGTGTTTACTAAAAAAATATTTTGTTACGGTTCATTCGCTGTTAATTTTAATGAAAGAACATTTTAAATCGATTTTGTTAAATTGATTCAATGTCTTGAATGAATGTCTTAAATAGTCAAGTTATTAAATATTTACCAAATAATCCCACAATTCTTAGTTTTACTGTTAAAAGTTCATTTAAAAAGCTCTGATCTTAGATTTAAGCGGATTACTCTCTTGGAATAGTTATATGTTTAATGCAACTTGGATTCCAAACTCTTTACGTAGCAACGATTAAATAATCATCATTTTCATTTATCTGAACTGATAATTACAAAAGGTAACTGCTCAAATTCATGTTTCGTATTGCTTGAATTCAGTGATTTTTTTTTTTTTTTTTTTTCTAAATAAAAATAAAGAGCGCAATAGAAAACATCATTGGAATGTTTTTCCCCCCTTCAAAAACTCTTAACATTTAAGATCCTGGGTGTTGAACTTGACCGCGGAAGCATCTTCACGCTCTCCTTGTGTTCTATGAAGTGAGACTCATCCATGTGCAGAAAAATAATACGATTATGTCCTGTTGCATTGGTTGCTTTAGTAATATTTACGTTTTTTTTCCACGTATGTGTGTTTCTTTGCTTTATTTTAACCCTAAGAGTAATCTGGCATTTTGCCAAACAGGTTTGCGCATACTCCACTTCTTAAGCATTAATAACATTTGCATGTGTCTAAAAGAAACCGTTGATTTTAGTTTTCGAAGAAAATATTGCGATATATTAAACCTAACCTTACATAGATTAACATAATATAATAGCTCTAGATTCTTTGTCCGATTTACTCTAAAATACTTGAGATTTTGTTTTTTAATTTCATCTATTAAAACATTTTGTTAGAAATGGTTATAAATAAATGTTAATTTTTAAAACAAGAATGTTAAAAGGTTTATACTTCAGCTTTATTTTTAATATGTTCTAATAACTAGAAAATATCTTGCAATTCCATTTGCTTCTTGAACGATGAAAATGAAAACTATGAAAATGTACAATTTTATTTTTAGTGGTATCGTAGCATAATAAATCTATTCCCCAAATCTATCAACACTAATCTTCTCATTCAAATTTAATTGGAATTTACTATGTATATGTGCTGCATAAAAATTTGCATCAGTACTGGAAGCAAAAAAAAAAAAAACATAATAAAATATCAGGATATGGAATAGAGCATTATTCTAAAATTATTTCAATGACACAGTAAAAGGCATTCGAAATCATTTCAAATACATCTTCGGAATTGATACGAATATTAAAATATGGTATCTGAAAAGAATTATTGGATTTTTTTTTTTTTTATTTTCATCAAAAAACAAATGAATTTTAGTAATTTGAAACTGAAAAAAAACGATAATGATATGAATCAATTTTAGCCCCCGCTCCTTAAATTTTTTGTTTGTTGCATACTTTCGTTCTGGAAGTTACTCAAGTTCCGAAGTGTCTTAGTTTCAGTATCTAGAAGCTTAGACTACATTTCAGACTGACAAGGAAAAACTCTTGTCATTGCCACCTGTAAAAATAAATTCCATTTTTTACTTTATGAAAAGTTTAGCTTTCGACGTAATTTATTTCGTCTTAAAACTTCGTGAATTAAATTTTCACCGTTCGCTTTCAAATCTTTCATGAGAAAAGGGGGAACTTTAAATCGGATTACGAAAAAGAGAAAAATTATAATCTGAAATCACACGAGTATTTTGGGCTTCTTTTGAAAAAAAAAATGAATGTAGATACGCTCAAGGTAATTACGCGTGAATAAATATTTTTAAGCGTATCTTTAAGAAAACATCCTTAAGGAATAAAGTTTTTCATCTTTTTTTTTTTTTAATATTTGAGTCTCTCGACCGCGCTTTCATTATTTCTAGTCTGTAAGTTGGAAACTTAGCTATCGGATTCCTACTTTTTTCATAATAAAAAGAAAAAACGTTTAAAGCCACAATAGCAGATAATTTTATTTAATTTATCTTTTACCGTTGTGAAAAAGAGTGACATTTCTTCCTTTCCCCCTGTTTATCCAAGTGTCTGGTTTTTGGTGCTCTACGAAATGAATTTTAGACAGTGTCTGGCTGGAAGCAGTGTTGGAACTTTTGAGACTTAGTCCCGTTTTTTCACGACTGCAAATTTCAGATTGAATGAGCATCATCTTTTCACATCGGTTATTAAGTGAGAGGAGCTATTGAACTCTTGGTGAATTAGGATATGGGGATATTCTAATCAATATTTTTAAGTACATGTAGAAAACTTTTTTATTGAACTTCGTTCACAACGGTAATGACTTGGTTATTTTTAAATATTTATTAGATGAATGTAATATTTGGGTATATTTAATATAGGAAAGAAATGTTAACGAGCTTGAATCGATTAAATATATAAAAAAAAAAATTAAATCTTCTATATGGCAAAAGAATACAAAAAAAAATCTAGTGAAAAATTATTTTTCACTAGTTTTTTTTTTTTTTTTTTTTTTTTGGCAAATAAGATATTAAATGAAAATGTACTAAAAATGAGTTTATCAACATAAATAAAAAGGGAAGAGTTTTGGATCCAGTTGAAATCTTTTGACCAAAAGTTTAAGTGTTGAGCTTTATCATGAGCTAGTCGCACAGACAGCTCCCAGCACTTCAGTTTTTAATCAAAATATTTCGGCTGGATTGAAAAAATTTCACTTTTTATTTATAATGATAAACTAATTTTTATTCAGTTTCTTACTGGCCGAAGAAAAAATTACTTTTTACTTTTTTTTTTCAATCCTTTGCCGCATAAAAGTGTAGTATTTGAATCCAAAAATGTATAAATTTTTACCTTTTTGGTCTTTATTTTCAAAAAGCAGATGATTTTACGATTGAATATTGTACTTAATTTCAAGGCTCTAGCTTTATCGGGAAGTGGGTGAAAAATTGAAATGATCAGTGCGAAACTAAAATACAGAGCAAGGTGAAGTGAAACGAGTTGAAAAAAAAAATAATAGCTAACTATTTTGCACCCTAATATATACTAGAGTAGTAAGAATATTCAGACTTTTAAGAGAATATTTTTATTTAAAATCAATGGGTTACTTCGCGCTCAACAGTATTGTAATGTAGTTTTGCATTAAAGCTCTTAGAATTCACTTTTTTTTTTAGAAAAAAATTGTAAGTACTTAGTATTTACGTAACGTTTGTTTTGAAAACTAACATGGGAATATGACTCAACTACATATAATACATAAACTTCGAGAAAAATGTATATTGGGAAGTTAAATTGTTAAATTGCGTTTTACTCTAAATAGATCTTTGGCAACTGAGATTTCTTTCCCGAAAAATGCACTTCATAAATTTTTTAGAATTGAATTGAAGTTAGTGTCTGCGAAGGAAAAATTATGAATTGCTTTTGTTAAATTTTTTCAATTGTTTTTTAAGTTGAGAAGTTTCTCTACATATGCCTAAGTTCGTTTAGAAAATTCTGAAAAGAAAAAAATGTATCATATCAACTATGTTAATTCAATATAAACTCAATGAGCTTTCTGTCGTGTCATGGGTTCGAATCCTGATGCCACTAAAGACTAGAAGAGAGGAGGGGGATTGCCCGAGCTTCAGAATGATGAGGCCCATTGTCAATAGCCTTCGTGTTGCCTCTAGTTGCAACGTTTATAAGCGGTAGATATAAACTTTTCCATCAATGCCTTGAAATTCACCCGATTTCCATTTAAGTAACTGATTTATTAGATATGTAAATTGTCGAGAAATTATTGAGAAGGTAACAATGAAACTTGTAATTCTATCAGTTTGTGAGGAAAAGTACAAAGAAATTTGTTCATTTGAGAATTATCTGATTGCTTTATTGTAATTCAATCTGAATTAACTCTTCTAGCCATAGAAATCCATTGCCTCCCTTAGATATGTTTTTACGATATAAAAATAAGGTTTCTATCTTACTGAAAAATTATATAAAAAATGCAATTGTTTCTAAAATTTTATTAACAGCAAATTTGAACGGGTTTTTTTCTTTGCAGAATTAAAGATGCAATTTATATGTTTCAATTCCATTCGGTTGATGTAAAAGTTATATATACTTATAATTGACGTATTAATATTTTTATACTTGCATCAATGTGTACATTATCTTAAAACGGCATACAATTATAGAAAGTCTCGCATTGGCTGATTTTTAGTAAATTGATGTTCTTAATATTCGTATTTTAAAACTAGCTCATAAATAGTTACTAACTTACTATTAGATAGAATATTGACTTTGTTTTTACAAAAAAGAAAAAAAAATCATCTCTGTGGAAACGAAAGGAATAAAATTAAAATTAAACTTTATATCCTAATATTTGAAATTTATCTACATATGCTTTATTTTTCAACAGGATTTCAACATTAAAACCATTGTTAAACAATTGCAATAGAAACTAATTGTACAAAACAGTAAAATTTTATTTCTCGTTTTATTTTTAATGGTGTCAGTGAATCAATTCTTGCAATGAAGTGGGCAACCTTTAATCGAAAAATTATAATTTTCGAAAAGTGCAAAATAGATTTAATCAATTTTTTAATTAAGTTTTTAACCTGTAAGGGAATACGTACTTTAAACTTTTGCAATCGAAAGGTTTCTTCTAATCCACTCTAGTTAATAGGTTGATTACTGCCACTTTAACCGCAGCGTAAAAAGAAATCTTTTTAACTGTAACCGTTTTCCCGAAAGTAAATGAGATTCTCTGTGAAAAGTTTTCTGGAAAGAGGCGCGACCTGCGACCTTTATCGCTGAGTAAAAATCATCTTTTTGGAGAACTTTATCAAGCCAGATTTCATACCATATAAGAATGCTAGGTGACGCCAAAAGCTCTAAAATGGAGCACACAATGACCACCTCCTACGCCGAATGCTCCAATATTACGCGACATTCATAAAATAAAGAGAAATTATACTCCTTAATTTTGAATTCCTAACTCACCCCAACTTTACTTCGCTAAATTGGAAGAGGAATTTGACAAGGGGGAAGAAGTAATCAAATGTGCGTTTGCTCCTTCAACCAAATTAGAATTACAATAATAAAAAAAGCCTCGACTCCTTGGTGACTGAGAGGTTTAGGCAGTAGACGCCGTCTGGGTTTTACCGACACCTAGAACATAAAAATGCCTCAAATGCTCTCATGGTGCGTACCTCATTTTTAGTTGATTGATAAAAAATTTCGATAGACTGACAGATTTTGGTGAAAAGAGAGGTACAAGAGATTTGTGGGAACCTTTGGGCAACATCAACTCTTGTTTTTAGTTTCACCTTTGCAGACTATTTTTATTTATGTAGCTTGTGTTACGAGAGAGATTATTGATTGACGCTCAGAGTAAAGCCACACATTCTGGCGAATATTGCTTCGACTTTTTTGCTAAACCTGCCCTCGTTCTTCGAAAGAGTTCAATGACTAGGAATTCAGACACCTAGAGCATTGATGCGCGACATTTTTTTTTCCTCCTCATGGATCATTAAAGAAGCATATGTAAACTATAATAGTGATGAAAACATTGCTTTCGTCTCAGAAAAATTTCCAAAGATTCAGAAACCTTCCAAAGTCCGTTTTATATTTTGTTTATGTTAAATCAATCAATAACAGTCGTGACAATGGATCAAAACTGAATTTTCTTCATACAAAACAAGTCTGGTGGGGAAATTATTGAATTGTGTGTATTTATCGCATCTTTTTACTGTTTTAAAAATTCTTATGACTAAAAGACTTGCCTTTGACATATCGCAGTTTCGTTCAACATTACAAATTTCTTCCCTTCGAAGAAAAAATTTCCTTATTTTATATTTTTCCTTAAATAATTGTTATTGATTAGTTCTCTACCTCCTGAAGAAATCTTTTTTTTTTTTTTTCCAATTTTAATGCTCTTGGAGATTTGTGCGCACATAATTTGTTTTTAATAATAAAGATGTTAAATTAAAGAACCACACACTTTTTTAGTTTTGCTATCTTTTTAAAAATTTCCATTCATTTTTCTTGCCACTCTCGCAATCTAAAGTTGATTAAACCTTTGTTCAATCCAAGGAATTAGAGTGCAGCTAGGAAATGTGTGAAATATCATTGACAAAATTCATCGAAATTGTGGTTGTGCATTGCATTTTTTATTCTACGTTCATGTCCTTGGACTCCCCTATAAAAACTTTTTCTTATATAAATGTTTCTTCCGCTTAGTACTTAAAATTAATTTTGGAAATATATAATTTTTGAATGAATATACGAGTACGGTAAACTTATTTCAGAACATTTACTGTAAACAGAGGGTTTAGAAATGTCTTAGTCTGAGATTATGTTCGTTGATTAGCTCTTTCTAACAAAAATAAGTAATCTGTTTATTTACCAGTTAGGAAGTTAGAATGGAATATAATCTCCGATCAGACGTCTTGGAGATTAAATCAAGATTTGACGAAATAAATCCAAAGGTTATTTCTTAGTCATCTGGTTATGTCTACGCACTAATCCTCAATTAAGAATTAAAATTATTTCTCCCATTTTCTACATTAAAATTTCATTCTATAAATCAAACGTCTGATGCATCTGTTGATGCAGACCGCTATTTTTAATGTCCTTGTAATTCAAAAAGTAATCCAGTTTCGAAAGGGGGGAAACTCCAGAACGTTCTACGAATGTAATCCAATCTCTTGATACTCCTCAACATCTCAGTGCATCTAAGGAGATGATAAAAGTTCTAATCTTGCATTAAATGGGCGATACCCAGCTTAGTAGTCTGCACCCAAGCTCAATTTTAGCCGACGGGAGATTCCCTCCTCCGCCTTAATCCCTCTCCTTACTTTCGTGATTGAATCCTTGAAGTAAAAATGATTGTTTAGAGCTGTGGTCTAATAATTTGAAGTAGTTCTTGATATTTACATTCGCATCAAGGCTTACGAATATATTTTTAGTGTTCTACACACACACGCACGTGCTTTCATAATCTTGTGGGCGGGAGCTGTGTTTATGTATAAAGAACGATCGATTGATCTTATTAAATAAATTGAGCTCTTGTCCAACAAGAAGCTACATAGACATTGATCTGTTAAGTCAAAGTGTGTTTTCGTATATTAAATGAGATTAAATCAATATGCCTTCATTTTTTGGCAATGAAGATGAGGTTTTGTCATATGAAAAGAGTATGCAAAAAGGCTCCTTTTAATCAAATCATTTAAACGTGTTCTTTCACCCCCCAAACTGATGGGGGGGGGGGAAATCGGTGCTGTGCTTATTATTTAAAGAATAAGTAAATTCAACTTTTTTGCGCAATGAGTATTTTTCGCGCAACTGTAAATTTTTAAAATTTTCTTTTCACCCTTAGTTTAATCACTTTGGTTTATACAGGCAAAAAAAAAATTTTCTCGCTCCATTTAATTTAAATTTCTTACTTTATTATTTGTGTTGAATTAGATTTAAAAAATGTTTGAGCACTATCATTTTTTTTTTTTTTTTGACATAGTTCGCTTGGTTAATGATTGAAATGAAAGCTGTACTATCTTACCTCTTATTCTTCCCCCTTTAAATTTTTCTAAGGTTTACTTTCTTTAGCCAGTAATGTTTCCTTTCCGTATCAAAATACTAACAAATATATTGATAACCATTTCTTTTTTTAAAAAAGCATTATCTTTAAAGATGCTTGATTTTATTTTAAAGAAGTTGCTCCAGATGCCATTCTTTTGACATCATTTGTTTCATTTTGACAGTATTTTTTGAGTATGGAGCCTCTTTAACAGAGTATCTTCTCAGAGGCGCTGGTACAAAAGACTACGAACCACAAATAATTTAAACGCAAATAGTCTGCTTCAAAGAGAAACTGTTTTGAAAATTTTCATTTTGGGGAAGGATTTTTAGAGGGGTCGTATGAAAAAGGGCGGGGCCTGAAGGGTCTTTCATACCTTGGCAGGATGTTTGCACCCTGCAGCGGAAGTACCTATCCAGTATTAGCACCCAGTTTCCTGGAAGGAAGCAGTACTTTTCTCTTTTGTATTGAAAAGGAAATTTCCGGAAAATATCGGTTTCTAGGGCTTAGAGGTGAAAAGGATTTTTTTTTAAAGTGACGATAAGAAAATTTATCCGTTTGTAATCGAAGTAACTCTAAAATGTGAATAACTGATGAACCTCACAAGCCTTTCATTGTGATACTCAAACTTGAATTGTTTTTTCTCGTTCAATTTTTATTCATCAATATCAAACTTGTTTTCCTTGCAGAAATATTCCACAACAAATTACGTAAAATATGAGAATCGTAACTTTTCCCTTTGGACTATATTATCTTTCAAAATGAAGCTGGGAGAAAAATTGTTTTAATGTTTTATCACTATACAGATTATTTTTATTGCTAAAAATTTTATTAAATTTACGAACACTTCTTGAACTTTTGATTGGGTAATAATTTTTTTGAAAGGCAAATGCTGTTCGGATTACAAACTTCTTGGAGATACATTTTTTAAAACTTAGTCCTCAATATTTGTTAAATTTGTAATTTAAGGCTTAAACAGCAAATGATTTCTTTAAAATGAAATACATAATTAGAAAATAGGCACTTTGGAAGTATTTCCATCTGTTTGTTATTTTTTGGAACATTGTAAAAATATTTTGTAATGTTTTTATTCATTTTCTCTTCTCACAAACTCAATATTTAAAAAAAATTTCAGATTTTCAAAATAGCATTTTGCATTTTTCTCCTTGTATTTACAAATTTTGCATTTTTCTCCTTGTATTTACAAATTTTGCTTGCTGCCTATGATGAATCATTCAAAAAAATTTCCACAGCATTTATTTAATAATTTTGTCTTCATTTTCAAACTATCCAGTTCTCATCAATTTCATTCTTCTGTAAATCATCTTGAGAAAGCACGCATCGGTGATTTGAACCAAACTACTACTTAAGGGACAGTTCTGTTGGTCTCGGTCCCTTTTTAATAAGGGGACCTTAATGCATTTGTCTTATTATGGGGCACTCTATTTAAAGGACATTGAAATAAAGTTTCAAAAATAAGATAGAGGTAAAGAAATAAAAAAGATCTTTTGAAATTTCAAAGGGTTAGTTCGGTGAAAGATCATTTCATAGTCCCTTGTCACAAAATTAAAAGTTTAATTCCTCACGACTGAAAACTACTCTTTGAGTAGGAAAACTGGGGTAAGGGTATATGGGGGAAAGCAAATTGTGGGCGATCAAAATGATAGTTTTCATAAAATTCAAAATCCATTTATTCTTGCTACAGTTCTCAGTTGGGAGAAGAAAACAGTGTTAGCAAGTTGTAAAGCAATCCAAGACCATTGACCATTGAAAAGCAGGCTTTTTAAGAAAACGGGATTTGAAATTCCTGTTTCGACTACCTTCGGTGAAAATACTACTAAATGAAAACAAATTGTTTGAACTTGTCAATCTGCGGATGGGTTCAAGTACAAAAATATTTAGAAATCGATGAAAACTTGCGAACTGAAGACATCAATGACAACATAAATATCTTATTTCAACTGCAGTTGATCATGCGAGCTTTAACGAAAATAGCTTGGAAAGCAGTAAGGAAGACGAAAAATAGCAGGGTGAAAAATGACGTAAACTATAGGAAGGCCTTAAAATATACTTCCCAATTATAAAAAGTTCAACTGTTGGTGACAGGGAAGGAATTTAGATCATCTGTGTCTTTGTTATCGAACGTATTGTTGTGTAGAAAAAAATTCTTGCTATGACCAAACTTTCAAACAAACTCATGTAACGGATTATTTTCTATAAATATATGCAAGTTCAAAAATCATTGTACTATTCATACTCTTTTGTATTAATAAAACTATTTGAATTAAAGTTCCGTTTTTCATTAACTTCAAATTCAAATAAAGACCTGTGACTATGTTGCTTATTTATATATAATTTATTTAAAGCTTGGTGCAACCTGTATTGCTAATTATATTACGTTTTTGGTATGTATCCTCTGAGGAAGGAACACTTCTATTTAACGGACGATGTCTGGTCTGGTGAGTGTCCCTTATTAGAAGGTACTACTGTAATTTAATATTCGCCAATTACTTGGAGGGAAGGTGTTGTTTCCTTTCCACCTTTTGCAATGCCACAATGAAACTCCAACCTATAATGTTTTTTCAGTATTCAGAGAATTTGATATCTAGATTTTTTTTTTTTTCGCAATATGGATGCATACTGATATTTCGAAAAATTTTGAGACTGGTGGAGAAATGTAATATGTTTCATATAATGGTTGTGGTATTTTTCTTGGTGTTTACTTGATTAAATATGAACAATGAACTCGGATTTGTTTTTCTTCTAATCCATGTACCCTTGTTAAAATCTTAATATCCTCAACAATCAACATTCTTATAAACATTGTTCACTCTTATTTTTTTTAATACAATAAAGTCTAGCATCTCTATAGTAGTCCGAAAAGTTCTAGACTATTTTGATGTAATGTAATATAATTTTTCGTGAGGTTAAAAACTTAAAAAAATATCAAATCTGCCAACTTCCCGTGAAAGGAGTACTAATGTAAAAGGCAAAGTTAAAATTATTTTTTTATTAATGTATCATAATTATCAAACATTTTGATCATGGTGAGGGTGGAACATGTGGTCCCCACTACTCTTTCTAAATAGATCTGAACATATTAACAGTTACTACGTTTAAATTATTTTTTAGACGATGGAGAGAAAACGCCAAGTAATAAAACAGCATCGCATGAAAGATAAAATGTAAGCGCCTCCATGAAAAGTTTACGAAAAACCGTTAGCGCGAATTACTGTCCATGAGCAACATACTACAAACCTTTCTGCGCATGATTGTACCTTTCGGATCCCGCTATTCGCCAACGCTGTCCAATCCTAGCTTTTGACGCAACTCCAAACTCAGCATCTGAATCGTGGAACATCAGATGACGTAAGCGCCGCAAAAATAAAACTAATCAAAAGACCAACCTTAATTACACGATTACAAAACTCATTCGGGTGCAAAGTTCCAAAAATCCATCTTCAACCTGTTTACATCTATGGATGAAATTGTAATGATGGGCAACATTATTTTTCCCCTTAATCAAAAATTACTAAGCAAAGGGGATGGGCTTAACGTAATATACCATCTGGAGCAACTCGTATCGATCCTGCTTAGGCACGTGTTTATTGATCCGTACGCTACTTGCTAGGGCGGCACGTGCCGGATTTTCTCTCGGGGTGGTAAGAAGTAAGGCTTGGTAACAACCCCCAAAATGAAATGTGTGCCCCTTCCCAAACACTTTTCTTGGAAGAAAATAGCTGGAAAAGACTGCCTTTCGAGGTACTTGCCGCTTCCATGTAGTTGATGCATTACTTATACAGTAATAACTTGTCACAATCGATTTGTTGCAAAGTTAGACAAGGCTCAGTATTTATAGAAAATGAATCCAGAAATGAATCATTTATATAATAGCCTATATCCTTCGCTCCAAACAAATACGAGTTGTCAATCATTATTCGTTATATTTATAGCTAGTATACAGCGGATGCACAGAGGAGACGAATGTATCAGACCAGATTATGTGACGAATAAGAAAAAGGAAATATTTTTAAAATTTATGAGGCACTGGGGAAGATAAAGTAGCAGCTTGTTTCACTTTAGATAAAAAGTAGCGACGTAATTTAAATAGATGTGCATTTTTAGGTTTTTCCTTAAATTTTTGAGTAGTGAACGAGAAATTAATACATAGCGTTTTTGATTCGGTTGTAATGTATTCCAATGGCTCTCCTTTTCCTATGCCATTGCCTTTTTGAAAATCATACTTTAATTCTACATTTGTTAACTTCCATTTATGTGTAAAATAAATCCAGCATATGTGTAAGGCATAAAATCGCATTCCCTTTTTATTTAAACATTTATTACTTTCACAAGAAATTTAGATATTGATTTTAATAGGTTGAGAGATGCTACAGTTATTTTTTTCCTATTCCGTCGCTCAGTTTTTCACGCCACTTGACTGGGGTATTTTGGGCTGCCTCAAATATGCACATAGTTAAAATAAGCATTTCCTTCCTTTTTCCTATCTCCTGGATGTATCCTAAATTGCATGGCGTGTCTATGAAATTTCGAGTAGCTTAAAGATGTTATTGTGGAAGACACAGAATCTCAACTAGAATAGTTCTCATTCAACTTTTGAACTATCTAGTGGTTTTATTTAATGAATCCATCCCTAAATATATATAGCTCGCACCCCCCTTTTTATCTAAAACTGCTTACGTAAGCAAGCAATTCATCACTTCTAACATTTTTCTATACTATTCAAAGTAAAAGATGTATCCATTGAGCGCAGATATATTATGTGCAACTTAAAAAACAAAATGTGAGTTTCAAGAGTATTTTAGAATGTTAATTGCATGCTCTCGCTGAAGCGAGAAAAAAAATGTAAGAAAAAACTACAGCTTTGGCTTGCGTTTCCGAAAGAACTTTAAGAAACAGCGAAAATAAGACATGTAATGCTTCTTTAATTTTACTTGATCGCTGTTGAAATTTCTTTGATCGCGCTGCTGTGTATGCAATACTTTTCTTTAATATTGCTTATCATAGATAAAAGTGTTATAACTTTTCTTGTTTATCTTGTAATAGAGCACATAAAGGATTTAATTATAAGGAATTCTATTCATTAAATATTTACGCAAACTAAAAATGTTAAGCTTGAAAAAATGGCGCCATTTTTCAAGCCGGAATAATCTATCACAATTTTAACAAAATCAATTTCTTAATCCTTTCTAAGAGATTGTGAATATTTCCTTATTTACTGTTTCTAAATCTTATTGGTAATCTCGCTAAAGTTTGGATTCTATTATTAGCCTTTAGGTTCAATCAGTGTATTACAAAAGATTCTGTAGTTCCTCCTTGAAGTTCCTTAGGCAATCCTTGTTACATAATAGTAGAATAATCCCTCGATATAATTTTTTGAATATATGTGAAATCTGTGTAACCCGTATCAAACAGGGTTGGTTTTTTAAATCGTCTGATGCAATTGTTTTTAAAAAATTTATTGTCTTTAAAAAGTATAAATTCTGATACTTCCTCTCTTAACTATTCAAAATTGTCACGATTGTATGATGTATTGTCTATTTAAGAATTTGTTTTTATTTCTGAAATCTTATTTTTCTTTTAATTGATGGAAAAAATTACAAAAATGCTTCTTGATTATTTTCAATAATTTCAATTTTTAGAATAACTTACCAAAAATTCCACATTTAGGAATGAACTATTTTAGAGAATAATTTGTGCAATTCGAGTGATTTTAGTTCTAGAAATTTTGTATGTGAATATGGCCTTAAAACTTTTGTATTTATTAAATATTTGTCATTTGTTTTTTAAATTGACTGGGAGTATTTGTACTTTAAAGTTTTTAAAGAACTTAATATTTCCTTAATTTGAGACGAACTATTAATCTATGTGAGCCACCCAATATTGCACCCCGAACATTTACTTTTAAGTGCCTTTTCATTTATTTAAATATTTTAATTTTCTCTTTTAAAACTTTTTCAGTTCTAATTTAGTTCTGTTATTTAGTATTAACACTACACAATTGTCGGAAACTGTTGGTCTACAATAAATTTGGTTAGAAATATTTTGAGGTGAAAACTTTATATTTACTTAAATCCACTTAATTACAATAAAACATATGCTAACATTTTTAAAGTTTTTTTTTTACCCTTTCTTAATGAATATAATAATATGCTAGATATTTTGTTTCTGTGCTGACCGACCTTTTAGTTATGTGCCTCTTCAAATCGCTTTAAAATAATTCTTTAACTAAGAATATAGAGTTGCAAGGACTGGAATAAAATTAATAAGTGTCCGGAACCTTTTCAATTTATTTTATCAGTAATAGGCAGCTAATTTATTCAAATCTTTTAATCTTTAAATAACATTAAAGTGCACTTTCTTTACATTATGGGCAATTCTTTTTGAAATAATAACAATTGCTACTTCGTTCGGAGCACAGTTTGATGAAAGCTCCAACGGAATAAATGAGCTTTTGTGTTTCATTACTTAACTGTCCCACGCGTACTCCGTTTCAACAGAGGAAAGAAGCTCTTTTCTTTTGGTTATTCAAAAGAACCCTTATTTCATTTTAACGCAGCCTTGTAAATGGCTTCATTGCAGTACTTTAGGTAGCAAGAACTCGTACGCTCTTGTGAATGTAACGGTGCTGAAATTTAAACTTTCTCTTTTATTCTGTTAAGTCTTTTTTTTTTCCCAACACGATATCGGATTAAACAGTCTGGAAACTTTTTTAATTGCAGTTGCGTGGTTTACAGCTCACTGTTGACATTTATTTGAACGTTTTCCTTTATTGGGTGAAAAGCCATTACTTCTCTAATTTAATTTGCTGCATTTGTAATTTAATAGGTGCGAGTGCAAAAGAGATGTTGAGTTTTTATTTGAAGGGCTTGAATAAAATAAGAAATTTCAATACCATTACCTATAATATAACTTTATAACTCATAATCAAAATTATCACCAAAATTGTCTTAATCACCTGGGATTTCTAATAAATTCTTGTCTTTATCTCTAGAGAAGTCTAGGCTTTTATATCACACTTTATCTTTTTAGGTTATGTTATCTTCCAAGTTATCAGTTCGTTGTTTTCTTTTCAAACATGTTTTCAAAATAAATAATAGAATTTCAAAAATAACTCTAGGAATCAAACCTTGATAAAAGCTTACCTAATATATTTCTTCAGGCTGTTTTTGTATTGAATACTGTACATCACATACAACATGCGAGACTATTCATTAATTTCCAATGATTACCTACTAGAGCTTTTATCACACGATCCTTCCCTATCGTTCTTGGAACTTCATTTTTTTCCAATAGATAGTTCTCATTCACCACAAGTTAAAAAATAGAAAATAAATGAGCCATGACGTGAACATCTAACTCTCTGGAAGCTGTCAATTCCGAGAACTTTTTCGGCAAGAGTAGCCTTTAAATTTGCATCTGCGGAAAAGAAACGGTGCGTAAGAAACTGAAAAGCTCTTGGAATTTTCTTCGTCAGTTGTTAAAGAAAAAGCAAAAATAACACGTTTGTACAGTGGAAGTCTTATTTCCGTTGATCAACCTCCGCGGTTACGTCGAGTTCGCAGATGTTTTGGGTTTCCTGTATAATGCCCATTTATCCCAAAGGATGTCCTGTGTACGCCGATGAAAAGGAGGATTCTGCCCTACCTACGGCGGATACCAACTATTGGGTTTGAAGAAACAGATTCGAGTAGATTATACTTGTCTCGTATGATTCTCCCCTTTTTTAACTATTAATTTTCTAATTCATACTCTAATTGTAGCTCTGAGTTTGTCTTATAGTGATGATGGTTGAAGAAAAAAATTCTTTATAAGTGATAAAAGGGAAATTTTCCTCACCCTAGCTGATAATTATGTCGGGTTAAATATTGTGATAGAACGGGGACCGCAGGCAAACATAGCAAATTTTATAAGTTTTTTTTTTTTTTTTTTTAATTGGTTATTTTTAAGAATGTTTATATTCACCGTATTTGAGCACGGACAAGATATGCATTTCGGAAGAAAAAAAAAATTGTAACAACCAGTTGAAATATTTTAAAATCAAAATTTTAATGATTAAAATTCTTGCTACTGATACAAATTTTAATATATTTGAACAATTTTTTTCACAATTTCTTAGAAGTATTTCTCATAAATCTGTGCATGTGTTTTGTTTGTACTAGTGTTATTTATAGTTTCACAAAAAAAATTTCCTATCACATTATAAAAAGCAGTGGGGAAAAAAAGCTATTTATGATTTTGAGGAATTTTAAAAATCAACAGTTTATCTAAATCCTTATTCCATGCCCATAATTATCAATTTTTTACAAGACAACCTGAAAATTTTTTTTAACTTTATATTACAAAAAAGCTTTGGCATTTTAAATACATGACCGTTCGGAAGTTAAGAAGCTGAGAAAGTTTATAAATTTGAAGATCAATGAAACGTATGATTTGGAACATTGTTAAAGGAAATTTTAAATGATTGGCTAAATAGTGTAGCTAGAACTGTGAAATAATGTACATGCATGTAGAAAAGTCATACAATTAAAATAAAGTGGGTGAAATGTTTTATTTATTTTTGGTCATTTTTAAAGCCCTATCTCCATAGGAAATGTTCACTTGGTTCTTAAAATATTTTTAATCTTGCATTTTTTTCAATAAAATTTTAAATGTGTATTTTTCTTTTAAAATTATTTTACCACTATGTTATTGTGTTAGTCAATTTAGTTTTCAACTTGGTTTTTATGAAAACCAAAATCAATATTTGACTTAAAATTAATCTCGTTTACACATTTCTTCATTTAGTTTTATTTTTGTATGTGAACATTTCTAAGCACATTTAAAATTACAATTTTTTTCTCATTTTCACCCACTATTCTGTTTGAAATACAGAAACTATTTACAATCGGTTCAAACATTGGAAATATCTAAAACAGTGTAATAAAACATTAGTGTAGAATTTATCTCTTTTTCTTTTTCTTTTTTTTTTTTTTTTTTTCCTTTTTTCAAAAGTATGTCTGAGTAATTCGTTAAGGTGTGTATGTGATCAATATCAATGAGATTTATGTACAAAGTGGCATTCAAACAGTGGGTATTTACAGTAATACTTAACATTAATCGCACTCTTGATCCTTTCACATATCTAGTCCATCTTTCGCTCGCTGAATATCAATTTTATTTTGAAGTTAAAATTAGAGTTGAGTGCTTTAATACAAACAGAATATATTTCAGAAACGTATTGAATTCTAATGCTATGGAGCATATTGTCACGCGTTATTCCTTTCAAATGTGTTATCTATTTGAAATATGTTAATCTATAGTGAAATCATTTATCAATGCGCCTAAGGATTTGAAAAATTTCTTTTTAGGACAAGGTTATTTTACTACACTTCATATTTTTGTAATATTAGCCAAATTAGTATTCAGATATTTCGTATTTGTAGGCAATTGGGACGATAACGAGGATCGTTTGTCATACGATTACTTATCTAATCTTCAGCGAACTACTTCGCATTGTGATAAAACAAATAAGGAAATCTGTTTTCCTTGAGTATATATAGAAACTTATTGCAATTCTAAGTGTTTCCTACAGAGATTGGCCTCTTGAAATCAAAAGTAAACACAAAGGAATATCAATAAAATATTTATATTGAAAAATTTTAAAATTATTTCGTCAGTAGTTCGTCATCTGTTGCAGGGCTCACTCTCGGGTTTTCTATTCTAGAATTTTTTCGGAACATCCTACCCTGAATCAGGGTAGGATGTTCCGAATTATATTGGTGCATTTTTATTTATACACAAGCCGTTTGTAATAGGATTAGTTTAATATTCTTATAGTTTGCAAGCAAAAACGAACAGTTCAGAAAAGATTTGTTCGTTGTTCGAAACAGAATGTCATAATTTTTTCTTTTATATTTTTTTCAATTTTTGTGGTTAAACGTTCTTTATAAAATTTAATGTTTTCTAAATTCTTAGTTTATTTCGAATTTATTATTTAAATGTTGAATCTTAGTTTATTTCGAATTTATTATTTAAATGTTGAATCTTAGTTTATTTCGAATTTATTATTTAAATGTTGAATCTTAGTTTATATCGAATTTATTATTTAAATGTTGAATCTTAGTTTATTCCTTGAAGGAATCGTTTAAATTACTTCCCTTATACACAGAGAGATTAATTTTATTCGAAACGCCTTGTGCATAAAAATAAGTTTTAAGTTGAAGCGCTCTACCTTATAGAAATTCATTTTCTACCTTGCGAAGAGCATCGCCCTTACGCCACTGAGGCAAAGCGATATGAACATTTAGTTACGAGTGATTTTCCCTTCCTTTCTTCCCGAAGTCTTTGACCAGCACGTACAGTGGAATCCTTTGAACACTTGAGGTGATCCGCGATGTGCAACATTTACTTATACCGGCGGTGCATTTACCTCTGTTTTGAATACAGGTAGTTTGGGGTCACGGTCAGACAATCAAGGTCGTAAACCAGGTTACGTCAAAATCGAGCGAACCCCTCTTCTTCCTCCCGGTATTGAACCAGCGCCTTCCTTGCACCGTGGAGGAATGCTTTTCAATGATTCTGTTTCGATATTCGAAAAAGAAAGTATCTTTTGAACACGAGTACACTGTGGATAAATTTCCTCCTGTTGCGCATCAACCGTAGCGCACGTTCACCTTTTACTTTTTCTCTAGAAATTGTAAAACAGACCCGACTGATTTGGCGTCGAATCCTTTCTCGAGGAGTTTGCTAGCTTTGTTTTCAATTAGGATGAGTGCACATGGTGAAGAATGCTGAATATAAAAAAATCCTGATCTGTACCCATCTGTTCGGCGAAAAATACCGATAATGTTGACACATTGTTTACATGTCATTCACTTTTCGTTCATGAATTTATATTCAATTAGTGCGAGATATTGTCGAAAGCTGACTTTACCTTGTAATTAAAATCCACTTTGAATTTATGAAATCATTGTATTAGGTGCGGTAGCCATTTTAAAATGCATCGCAGAGCTAACATTTTTTTATATTTTAGTAACTGAACTCTTATTTGCCTGGTACGAACAATCACGAATCATTGTTCGGAAATTAAAAAAAAAAACGCTGAAAGAAAGATTAAAACATATTTCCTTGTACCACATTATGATTGTTTAATTTTATTTTGGATATATTAAACAGTTAAAAAGAAATATCATAGAACATCATCTAAGTCGCGTAAAACAACTTATGCTTTTGTATTTTACGACGTATTTCATCCCAACAAAATTTAATTCCTCGTAGAAGATCACACAATTTTCTAGTAAAACTGAAAGTGAAATATAGATGAGAGCAAAGTAAATATATCGGTCAATGAATATGGTCAATAAATTAACTGAATGAAACACTCTCTATAGAAATTTAGTATTGAATGTACTTGTTTAAAACATCTACCTTGCTGTTATTCCTAACATTTTAATTTCCTTCACATGTTTTAAAATCAACTTCAAACTAGCTATCTACTAGCGTATTACTTATAATACAGATTTTATTTTTGATAGATTTATGAGCCTGATAAATGCAGAAAAATCAGATTTTGTATTTCTAACTTAATTCAGTTTAATTCAATGAGGAAAAATTTAACATTAATGTAAAAATGTGAGTTACATTTTAAATATTTCGTCAACCTTCCGGCTTTTCCAAAAAAATTTCCATTGAGAAAGGAGTTTTATAGAAAAAATTATTTTTAATTTATAATTTGTCTAATGAGGTTAATTTACTTTAGCCTTGATATAGCGTGTTGTATAATTTAGACAATTAAACAAAATATTTAAGATTCGCTTATGAAAAGGGATTGTGCTCTAGAGAGGAAACTCGACGCTAAATTGTATAAGGTAATTGACCTTGGGGAGAGGGAATGTACGAGTATTTGTATATCAAATACCAATGTCTACAGCAACATGAAACAATCAGTATGTATACCCTGTAAACTGATAAAGTAATTGCATTAAAATAACAGCAAAAATAAGTTCTGCCATGTATTCGAGGGCAATAAGACATTGTTTTATTTATAAATAAAAGCACACTGTAAAACTTTGGATTTATGAGTGAAACAATTGAGCTCAATAAAGCTTGAAAGTGTTATCTCGCGCTCAATTTATCAAATTCATTCCTTAACTGCAATATCATTATATATAGAAGTTATAAAATATACCTATCTAAAACACAAGAGATGCAATAGAAATACAGAAAATGCAATTTTTTTAGAATAAGTTTTTAAGAAAATCTCATGTTGATATGGATTGAAATTTTAAGCGCCTTTTGTTTTAAAGCAGTCTGCATGCAAAACTCGTTATTTTAAGACTATTTGTTTTGATTGATGGTTTCATGTATATTTTTATTTTATGTTTTTTTCTCAACAATTTTTTGTAAATACTAATACAAACTATCTGGAATCATCAACTAGGAGGCTTTAATTTTTTTAATAATTGTTTCAATACTCATAATATGATTAGCATAAAAAAAAAAAAATTTGGAGTTGTCGGAAATTATTTAAGTCTCGGATTAATTTCTTTATTAATCAGTTGCTTCAATTTGATTTTATTGCATTAGATATTCTTTTTCTGAAGGACAAGTATCTTTCAAATTTTTCTTCAGCAGAATATTAACTTTTTCTTTTCCTGCTTAAAATGGTTAAACTTGAAAACACGGGTGTCAGTTAACACTAGGGAAAATATAAATTAGTAATTGCATTCATATTTATTTATTAAATAAATTTACATTTATCTAATTTATTTAACAAATAATTATTTAATAAAGTATTATTTAATAGTACACATATAGTTCCGTATAAAAAACAATGAGTTTTCGATCTTTAAAATGATGTATTTCATGAAAGGTATTTGTTGCAGAGCCATTACGACTGAAAGACAATAAATAAAATACAATTCCGATGTATTTATTTGATTGAAGTTTTTATGTGAAATTAATATATTTGGCAATTTATGCGCAGAAATTAATTTTATTGAATTAATAAAATTTTAATAAGAGGGACATGTGAAACATTTAATCTTAATTACTATCAAAAAAAGTTTAGAAATTGACATTAGAAATCTCAATTTATTCCCCATTTAGGGTAATTAGGGAATTTGAATTTTTATTAGATTTAAATAAGCTATATATTACCAAAAAGCTATTTCTTGAGGCAATAGAAAGTTAATTTTTTTTTTTATAAAATGCATTTTTAAGGATAAACATCCGTATAAGTGTTTCTCTTGATCAAGGTATATACATGTTTAATGTTATTTCTTAAATTCGTTATAAAACGAATATACGTGCATAATATAAAACCATATCATGCATAAATATCTGTTTTGTTTTTGAAATACGCAGTATAACTTCCTAGGGTTATTTTCCTCATAGTTATAAAGTGCTTAAAAATACTTAACTTTGTGAAAGTCACTTTCCTTCTAGCAAAATTTTAAAAGTGAAAAGTATTCGTAAAAAACACTTTAAAATTCGTTTTTACAGTTGGGTATTTCGGAAGTTACGATAGTTTCAAAATGCTTCCCGTGATTTCTAAATGTTTCTTTTAAAGTGAGCATCAAAACATCAACAGTTTTCTTTGCCAAGTGGCTAAGCCTTTCGTTGACAAACAAAACTATGCATGTTGAGTTCCTCAGAGTATTTGAGAATATCGGAATTGAATTATTATTTTAGTACATTAAAATTTTATCAATAAGCTTTCTTTATATTTGTAATTTTTATTTTGTTTAAATCTTCTTAGTTATGCATTTTTCACTTTCACAAGTTCAATAAACAAATACAGAATAAACGGAGAATAATTTAAAAATAATCTAATAACCAGATTTTCTTATGTAGTTCAAACTTAAATAACGAAGTTGAAAAAAAGATTAAATTTTTTACTAACTGTCAGTTACATATACAGAAATTCTTATTTGCGTCAGTAACTCGCTTTTAGATTCCATATTTTTGGTTACATGATTTGTAGAGCTCTGAAACGAGACTCGCATCTGTTCAAAATGTAAACTTATTTAGTTTGAATAGTTCAGTTTCAGGCATTTGATTTTAATATAAATTTCTAACACTAGTCTTAATCTTTTGAAATGTAAATGTATGAATAGTCAGAATGTTAAAATTTGACTTGATGTAATTTAGAATCCTTCTGAAGTATATTCTTTAGTATATTCAGTCATATTAATGTTAATTTCATACGATGCATTTCATTATTTCTCATGTTACTATAGTAAAATGTCTTCAAAATTGATTTATTATTATTAAAGTTACAATACCGAAGTGTATATATCATTTGACATTTAAGCTACTCATTTTGTTTCACAATGAGACTTTGTGTTGATCATGCATACTATTTATCAGCAATAAGTTTACATACAAAACTTTCGATGGGTTTGAAAAATAATTGTGAGTAATTAGTCCTCTAAATCAGTGTATAATTCATTCAGTGTGATTAAGGGATTGAAATACACTAGTTATAGTAATTTTTAAATAAAAAATTTAATCTCGAATTTTTAAAACGTGCTATTACATCGTATGATTTTATTTGACAACACGATATTTTTTTTATCCGTTACATTTTGCGAAAACCAACTAATTTCTCCTTTTTATAGTTTACTAACTTTTTCCCATTTCTGGGAAAGTACTAATTCAATCCTTTTAACTTCTCACACGCGCATTCGCTGAAGTATAAAATTCTCTATCACTTAAGACCCAAGTTTCTCTTCATTGATCAAACACTCCTTTACAACATCTTCAGAAGCTTTTGTCAATCGAAACGGGAAAAGGCTTTTTTTTTATCTCGATGCTTTTCGAATGGTAAAGTTTCCGGAATGAGTGCTTAAAGTCACTGCAGGCTTTGGCGCGTATTTCGAAGGCAACCATTCAAACGCCAAGAAAGCAACCCTGCTCTAATGATAAGAAGAAAAATACGGTAGCAGAATGATGACTGGCGTCGAGGCTTTAGCAATAGTGCGTACTCCATACTCGTAAGATGGCGGGATAGCACATCGCTCCAGTCGTACAACCGACTGGATTATTTACTTTAGAGGTAGGTCATAATTTATACACGCACAAAAAAAATTTTCATGCAGAAACAAAAAAAAATTTTTTTTCCTTTGTTTTTCTCTTGAAAACTACGCGGTTTATAGTGAAAAGTAACTTTTAATATTTATTTTTGAAAATTAATTGCACATGATTGACTGAACTGTCATTAACTCTTAATGACCATCATTCATATTTATTTGTTCCTTCCTTTCAGAAATATTTGAATACAAAAATTATCGGTTATTACATACAAAAGTTTAAAATATAAATGAATCCATTATTCAAGTACGTTAAGATAAATTATTATTTATGTATCCAACAATATTTATTGGGATTTATGTTTTACTTTTTTTAAAAAAATTCAACACTCATAAATGAGCGTTTATAATTACTACTTGCAACGCTTTGTTAAATATAAATATATATGAAATTTAAAAAATGATACATATTTAAATAAAATTTTGTTAAGATTTTGGTTTTTTAAGCGAACGCCAAACTGTCAAACTTGTATCCAGAAATATTTCTGTTTTTCTACTTGTCTGAACTCTGTAAGATTAATATTAGTGTGCCTTAATCTGTATTCCTTAAAAATCTTTTTATCGGATTCGTAAATACATAACCTTAAGTGAATATCATGGATTCTGCCCTTACGAAATATCAACGCGGAGTAGTTTTGTTTACAGTGCGTCATTTCGGAAACACGTGTAATGCTGTAAAGTCAACATTGAGAGGCGCTCATTGATAAGATTCGAATTGACATTCTTTGTTTACGTTTCGCTGTGGATCAAAATCTCTATTGCGTCAAAAATAGGTAACATATCTTAAAATGTATTTACGAATAATGATATTCAAAGTCGTATGTCACCGATTATTCATTGATTTAAAGTATTGGTTCCCCTCTTGAAATACAGATTATGTAAATTTATAATTTTAACATATATATATATATGACTAGTTTAGGCTTTTAGCGAATGTTTTTTTTTTATATAATATTTTAAATATTTTATTCACCAAATTGATTTGATATTTTATTTCTTTTTGGCATTAAGTCATCTTGAAATTTGATTACCCGCCGGCCTTCTTATTTTTTAGTGTTATCTTATGGCTTTAATATATAAAATAATTGATGTTTTACTCTCGATCCATTTATTTCTGAAAGATCTGTGCTATAATTTTTAGCTGTGGCTATGTATATCAAATTTATCCTTTTTATTTTATTTTTAATATCATTCCTGAAAATTGTATTTTTAAGTCAGATTTCATATAAAAATTTCAAAGTACTTTTGTGAGTTAAAACTTATTTTGAAAGCATATATCGAAAATATTGATTTTGGATAGGTTTTTGTTAGCATTGTTGTCACTTATTTCCTTATTCATATGTAACAACTTGTTCTGAAATCTGGTTTCTTAAAATTGTTTTAAAGTAAATGCTTGTAAAATTTGAACTGTCTTAATAAAATAAAAGCTTCTCTAGTAAATTAAATTTTAAAGTTTCTAATGCAAAAAATCATTATACGAAAATGATTTAACTATAAAATGGTAATTAAAGTATTTTAAACAGTTTATAGAATCTCTAGTATAATTCAGAAATTTAAAAAAAAAAAAAAAAAAAAACTTGAGCTCACACACATACAGGCAAAATGGAGCAATACTTCATTTGAATTTAATCGAACTTAATTATGTTTTTATTCTGTACGTGAAACCAGAACAGTGAATAAATTGACAAAATTAAAACTTCCACTGTTGCTCTGAATTTTTCTATTCTTTGTATCATACTCGCACATTTTCTCAAGAAATCGCATCTCCTTGAAAACACTTTTATATTACAAACCTTTATTACAAATACTTTTCTTTTTCCTTTCAAACTCGGCGGCACATGCAAAAAACGCAAAAATATTAAATGAGAAATGGATAACAGGATTGTATGAATGAATTATCTACTTATGCTATGCTGTAGCGCCACCTATCGTGAGAAAATGTAACTCTTTGATAATTGTAAGAACAGGAGAGCGAAGTTCCAAGTAACCATGGTGGTTTGCTAATTACTACTATATCACCAAGAATTGTATATATATCTTATCCTCTTATCTTATGCGAATATTATCGCCATTTTAATCAGTAATTTCTCTGTAAATACTGCTTGCAATCGAATATCTAATATAGCACTTTTTTGTAGCCTAATTTCTCCATTGAAATCCTAAGAATTTTCGTATATAGTTTCCAATTTTATGAATAACGTATAACAGTAAACTAATATAATTTAGAAAATTTATTTCCTTTTTCAATCATTATATTTAAAGGAGAATTTAATAACTCGTACAAGAAATTGTGTTGTAGTTTGGAGCCCAAAAAAGAGCTATCACTGTAAAAGATTAAATGCTAAATTCATAGAGCTTTCTTTTAGAAATTATCTTTTAAAAGGATACAGTACATGGCGAGTAATTTTTAAAATGAGATATAAAATTTTTTTATTCACAATATTTAAACTCACAAAATATACATTGCAGATGAGAAAAAGCTTCATTTTATACAATTATTTAAAATTCCTACCACTTCTATAATTTTTTTTATTTCATTTCATTTTATTTACTTGCACAATTTCTCAGAAATGTTTCTCGCAATTATGTGCATGGGCTTAGGTGTTACTAGTATTTATTGTTTTACTAGTCTTTTTCTATCGGACACTACAAAAAACAAGCACAGATGCATATAATTTGTGGATTTTTTTAAAAAGACAACATATCTAAATCTTTATTGCATGCACAGAATTATTAAACATGTTATGCAAAACAACCAAAAAAAATTTCAAAACGTATAATTATATATATAAAAAAAAAAATCCTTGGCAATTTAAGTACATGACCGTCATGAAAAAAAAATTGAGAAAAAGCTGTTATAAGATTTTAAGGTCAATGAAATAACTTGGCATACTGTTAAAGATTTAAACAACTTCCTAAATGTAGCTAGAGCTGTGAAATTGTGTACATACCTTTTTTAGAAGTTATACAATTAAAATAAAGCAATAAAAAATTTCCAATATTTTGGCGGGTTTTTTTTAGGATACTGCGTTTCCCCTTAAATTGTTCAGGAACTTTAATGTACCCAAACTTGAATGTGCAGTGAAAGTTAAGAAAGGGAGTTTCCAGCTGTGTTGTCGTCCTCCTCACTCGCCGAGGTTCAAAATTACGAAGTCCGTCGCCAATAGCCCTTGTGTTGCTTCAAGTGCGACATCAATAAAACCAATCAATCAATCAATATACCTAAACCAATATTTTCTTTTTTAATTATCGTGAGAAATATCTAGGGCTTTATGGGACAACATCTTAAAGAATTTTTTTTTCATTTCCATCTTAAAGAATCTATTTCGGGAAATTATTTGTAAGTTATTTTCTGTAATTCTGTTTCAAGTGAAATGAGAATCAAGTGTATACACATAAATTTTGTGAAACTATTGTTTTAATTACATTTTAAAATTTAATTCATGTTAGGTGTATTATAAGATTTTAAAAATATATATATCCAATAATTAACGATTTTAAAAGGACATCTGTTTTTTTTTTTTTTTTTTTTTAATATTTGTATTGAGAAACCGCATTCAAATATTAATCTTGCTTTCAGTCATAATTTATTTTCATCCTTGTATTTTGGCGCAACTTGGAAATATTTTGCTCATGCGCCATAAACTCTAACTTCCACTCACTCATCTTTATACTAAATAGCATTAATTTGACCGTTTGCACGTAGGAAAGCCATAAAAAATGTTATTGAAAAACATATGGGAAATTGTCAACATCTGAAACATTTAAACTACTTCGGTGTTTATGAAAAGGTATTCCTCGAAATATCGTTTACAACAAATATTGCCAGTGGAGTGCCATGAGTTAAAAAATAAATAAATTCATAATACAATGTCGTATAGGTCTTGTTTGATCATTCTGAATCTATGATCAATTCGATTGGTCTTCATACTCAAATAACGAAATTTACGTAATTTTTATTGAAAAGTTTTTCATGTTTTGCTTTGGAATGGAAATTAAGTTTTGTACGCTTTCCAAGAATGGTGTTGTAATTCTCCTACTAAATAGAAATTCTTTGTACTGACATGCGGTTAATGTGAATAACTGTTAATAACGTGTATGTGGAACTTCCCACAATAGCATACAGTCCTAAAAAAAATACAAAATGGGTATGATGCATTTCCAAATCATAGTACAACTTGGAACAAGGGAAGATTCTTTTTCCTGTGTAGAGAATCATCGTTAACTTTTTTCATACAACAATCTCGCTTTTGATAGCATTTGAAGCCAAATGTTTCAATGCGACTTACTGTGAATGAATTTCCTTATTGAGGTGTGGCAGCGGTAGCCTAGTGGTCCCCGTCGCGAACGGCGTTTATTCCGGTTCAGTCGTGAGTTCATATCCTGATGCCTCTTAATACCCATCGTGTAGTGGGGCTAATACTCCTTAAATCGGTCGAAGTTCCAAGTCTTCCCAATGGCGTGGTATGGAAGTTTGAACAAGGAGATGCTAGCTCAGATGCCGTCCTCTACACTCGACCGAGATTCAGAATTACGGGCTCCGTCACCAATAGCCCTCGTGTTGCTTTTAAGCGAGACGTAAATGAACCATTCTTCATAGTTGTATGAGTAATGCTTGAATTTTACAACAAGTGGTTAAATTGATGTTAAATGGGGGGGGGGAATTAAAACATGGACTTAAAGCGCTATAAAGGATCATAGTTTTTTTTTCCCGCCTGTTTCAATTTTTTCCCCACTTTCGTTATAGTTTCAAATATTAATATTAACTAATTTTTAGCTTTATTTCTAATTTTAACATTTCAAAAATCTTGGAAATATAAATATTAATCACGCACAGGAATCATTCATGTACTTATTAAGATTATTTTCGGTTTTTTTTTTAATTTTTTAAGCAATTCTCTTTATGTTGGGCTTAACTTCGCTACGCGTCTGTTTTCACAAAATCTCTTTAGTAACAGGGTTAAGCGAAAAATAATATTCAAATCGCTTAAGTCTAACAAATCTTTTGTTACACCTAATATTAAAAAAAAAAAAAATGCCTCTTTTGAATCCTATAAGTTGTATCAAAAGTTGGATTCTTTTATATCTTCAGTTAATAAAATTATCTGTAGGTTGATACATTAATGTCTACTGAAATAAAATGAAAACATGGCATGGAAACTTTAGGGCTGAAGAAATTTGATGGCACTGACTTTACTTTTATTTTTTGTCTTATTTCTCTCTCTCGAAAAATCATTGTGAGGAGTGACAAGAGCAAATGCATTTTAATTTCAAATGTACCTTATAGTTCCGTCATGGCAGGGCGTGAAAATTTGGAGGATGAGACCCTATATGGTATTATTCATTAGATTAGTTCAAAATTACTAGATATTGATCATACAACTCGTCGCATATAAAGCTTAGAGCAATGTCAATTCCACAAATCCAAATTCTAGGAAGATATTTTTTAATTCACAGTTATGTCTGACTATACGTAATTTAACTCGATTTCACTCTTTTTAGATTTTTGATCATTCTTGACGCTACGATATTTTAGGTAATCAACTATTTAATCGAATCATTCTGTCTTTGAACGCATAAATGTTATCTATTGACAGCTCAAACGATGTGAAGGATCTTTCACATATCAGACTATCAGTTCAAATTCAAAAATATCTTTATCTTGGGATTTTAAAAACGGACCAAAATGTGTTCTAGCATGGTGAAGGAAATAAGTGATTGTTTTCCTGCCTTGAATACAATAAGGGAAAAGTCTAATGAACGAAAAAAAATGTAATGTTTTTCTATGAAACGTTTTAAAAGTTTTGTTTTGAAAAGAAATTCAAACTCGGAATTAAAACGTGAATGACTCATTCTAAATCTCGAATATGTGTAAAAAATTTATTTTTGTTGGTGTGTTAATGAAATTGCTCCTCACTTATTGTGAAATTATCGTAAAGCGAACTGTCTCTAGTTCTCAGATTAAAAATGCACTAAAATAGAGAAATGTTCTGTGAAAAGTTTATCATATTCATTTAAAAAGCAGTAAAACTTTTACAAGAAACTCTATGTCAATGATTTTGATAACCTGAAAAAGCATATTTAAAGTGCTAAACACTAATTTATATCTGTGATTGTAACGGTTATTGGTAATTTTTTAATATGGTCTTGTCTCTCATAAATTCTTTAAATGTTGTAATGCTCGTTTCTTAATTTCGGCGTTATCTTTTCAGGTTGGTTCATCCATAATCTGAGGCACTACTTATAATGGCATCACCTACCCCATCATTACCAGATTCTTCACTTTTTGGATCTCCTCAGTTAGGGTCATTTGGAGACCAATCTTCTCAACCAGAAAGCTTAGGCACCGAGTGTGGTATTTGTCACGAGACTTACACAACCCCTAAAGTATTACCTTGCTTGCACACATTTTGCCAACCTTGTCTTGAAAAGATACACGAGAATAATGATAAAATAACTTGCCCAAAGTGTGAACAAGATTGCATCCTTCCTCCTCAAGGTATTTCTGGACTACTTTCTGACTACGCCATCAGTAACGTACTTGAAACTTCTACATTAGAAGGTTCTCCCCTTTCTTGCACCGGCTGCAAGACCAAAGATACCCACGCTGTAGCTCGTTGTTTTGACTGTGCCAATTATTTGTGTGGAAATTGCGTCATGGCTCATCAATACATGCATTGCTTTGAAGGACATCACGTTGTTAATCTCAAAGAGCAGTCAAACAAAGAAGAATTCAAATCTGATAAGCTGTTGTGCTGCCCTCGACATAAAGCTGAAACTCTGCGATTTTTTTGTAGGACATGCAATATCCCAATCTGCAAAGAATGCACCACTACTGATCATGTGAAAGGGCATCATGATTACGATCACATATCAGAAATAGGATCAAGGCAAGTAGAAATTCTTGCAGATCTAGTTGAGCAGAGTAAAGCCAAAACTACTGATTTAAGAAATGCTGCCAAATCTGTAGAGCACTTTTCATCTCGTCTTCAAATGCAGTACCATAAAGCACAAGCAGAGATCAATGACACTTTTAATTTTTACTGTTCAGTATTGGAAGAGCGTAAGGAAGAATTAATGAAAGAACTTGAAGATCTGTATAACACTAAAATGGTTTCTTTAAGCTTAATTGGTAATAAAGTTCAAGAAATGGTTGAAAATGCAAACAATTTATCCTCCTACTTCGATCGCATCACAAAATTTTCCAGTACTACCGAAATATTAGTATTTAAGCAACTCCTTGACTCAAAATTGCATTGTGTTATTTCTTATAATCCGGAAGTTAATGTGCAGTCCATGGATCTTGAGTTCCTGTCCAATTATCAGGCCATCCAAGTTGGCGTACGGAATACTTTTGGTTACATTCGTCATAGTGCTGAAGGTGCTCCAGCTGCAAAACCACAGCCAATAGCAAGACCGAATGGTGTCGTTAATTCAGATCGCCCCAACACTTACCAAAATGGACATACATATGAAGCAAATATTATATCGAAAAGATTTGGTTCTGCTACTAGCCTTGGGCCTTTTTCTACTAGCTTGAGCGATATAAGTCCTTATGAAAAGTGGTCCAGTGGACCTGCAGATATATTCCAAAATGGTTCAGGAGAATCGTTTCACTTAACTGTAGATCCTGTAATTGACTTGACGTCTAAGTTCATTTCTGCTACAATGTACCCTTTGAAATCGCAAATAAAAAGACAAAAAATGATCTATCATTGTAAATTTGGAGAATTTGGTGTTATGGAAGGACAGTTTACTGAACCAAGTGGAGTGGCAGTTAATGCCCAAAATGACATTATAGTTGCAGATACAAATAATCACAGAATTCAAATTTTTGATAAAGAAGGGAGATTTAAGTTTCAGTTTGGAGAATGCGGTAAGCGAGATGGACAACTTTTATATCCCAATAGAGTAGCTGTTGTAAAGACTTCTGGAGACATCATTGTCACCGAGAGAAGTCCAACACACCAGATTCAGATATATAACCAATACGGACAATTTGTACGAAAATTTGGGGCTAATATACTGCAACATCCCCGCGGAGTGACTGTAGACATTAAAGGCCGTATAATTGTAGTTGAGTGCAAAGTCATGAGAGTTATAATCTTTGACCAACTTGGTAATGTTTTACAGAAATTTGGATGTTCTAAGCATTTAGAATTTCCAAATGGTGTTGTAGTCAACGATAAGCAAGAAATTTTCATTAGTGATAATAGAGCTCACTGTGTGAAAGTTTTTAATTATGACGGGGTCTTCCTTCGTCAGATTGGAGGTGAAGGATTAACCAACTATCCTATCGGGGTTTGCATCAACCAGAATGGTGAAATTTTAGTGGCTGACAATCATAACAACTTTAACATAACAATATTCACTCAAGACGGACAGTTAGTGAATGCTTCTGAAAGTAAAGTTAAGCATGCCCAATGCTTTGATGTTGCTTTAATGGATGATGGCTCAGTTGTCCTTGCTAGCAAGGATTACCGCTTATACATCTATCGTTACATGCAAATTCCAGGTCTTGGAATGTAGGTTGAAAACATTACGAGTTGTTGTATTTGAAATGTTACTCGATTATTGCCTTTTTAGAACTTTGGCAGCTGTTGCAAAAAAAAGATGAAACTATGAATGTCGGAAATATAATGGAAATAATTGTGTGGCAAGGTTGATGTTTGAGAAGCATTTTTCTGAAAAATTGAACATGATGGACAGGTGTATCTATGTGTAATTTTGCTTTATATAACCAAAGTTAATGAAAAATATTGAAAATGTCTTATGCAGAAAAAGAACGTCGTTTTTAAACATGTTTCAAAACTGTTGGTGTTATTTCTACTTAAATTATAAAACAGTATCTTTTCTTTCATGTACAACTGAATCCACATAGCAGCTGTCGCTAGTTATCGAAGGGGAGCATGAAACTAATTTTCTAAAAAAAAAAGTATCCCCTTACTCAACAAGCATTGTTATGTTGGATATGAGATTAAAATAGTTTTAAACCATACCATATTTTTTTTGCAGTTGTCGAATGGTATTAACTGGCCCTAGTCATAATAATCAGCAGCTACTATTGAAGCTTCTTCCATTTCTTGTTCCCACAAGTTTTTGCGCTTTGTTAAAAAAAAAGTATAAAAATGTTTTTAACTTATTTAAAAAAGTAAACGTAAATTTTTAAAGAAAACTAGAAGCCAAAGATGCATTGTAATTTCTCCTGTGATCTCTTTGAAGATTGGGGCCACTTGTTGAAAACAGTTGTTGAACACTTTGCCAGCCTGAATTTTCTGCCTTAATAAAATGCTTGGACTATACAGCATCTACCTTTGCCTTTGTGACCTGTTTTATGCACCAGGTCTGTTCTCTTCCAATACTGTGCAGGTATTTTTCTCCTGTACTGTCAGTTTAGAAGAACTTCCAGGTTTTATGAGTTATGTTTAACATGGGTGCCAATTTTCCCTGTTAATTTTAGTGTTTATTGAATTTTATGTTGACTTATTTATATTCACTGCTCGTTCTTATTACCTTCCAAATAAATTTTAAGTATACTAAATGAAAAGTGTTGAAACCCGTTATATCAAGATCTGATAGTTGTATCTCGAGTCATGCAAACTTTTGCTTCGGCAAACTCAATCTCTGTTGTATTCCAAATATTTAAGCATTTAACCTTTACCTAGTTAAATTATGAGCAATGAAAAACAAGTTACCGTTGTGAATTTGATAGAATTAGTTTTGTTTATTGTTTAAAGTTTGTAAGCTGAGGATCGCACTAATTAAATGATGGACCAAGTTAAAGAATAAAACTGATCCTTTAAATAGCCACTGTATGAAAATATTCTAGTGCGGCATGTGGTTTGTATGTACTTTAGTTATGTGTCTTGCCTTTTATACTATACAATCATATATTAAAATGGATGTTTACTCATATGTTACTCTTAAAGTGAAAATAGGAATTTGTATTTTTACACTGGTCTTTATAAAACTGTTTAAGCATTGGCCAGTATGCCAGAAAATGCACCCTTTCTTTTCACCAAAGATACTCGTTTTAGCACTGTTAGTGAAAATAAGTGCATAAAGATGTTTGCAATATGATGTTTTAAACTTGAGAGTTTTGCACTTTTTGTGTTTGTATTTATTGAGATGCTTATATATTGTGGCAGCAGACTTAAATTTTTTTTCTTTTACTTATGGTTGTGTATCTGGCAGTTGATTTGTTTGTTGTTTGTTTTTCATTTTAGAGTTAATATATTCACTCTCCACTTGATGTTTTTAAAAATTCTACCTCTGTGAATGAGTTTTGCAATAATTTGATTTTATGCAATCATTCCTTTTTGTTACCGCCTTCTTGGAGGTTTTTTAATTGCTGGTTTTGCATGCTTGTTAGTATATTTCATCTTTTTGCTTTAATATGAAATGATCTCACATTACTTTGATAATTTATATATTCTAAGTAATTGTAATTAATTTTATTAAACTTATGTTTTAATGTTCGAATTGTTTATCGTAGTTTACTGTTTTTAACACTTTATTTTTAGACCATTTGCTCGTTATGAAATGGTCTTATATTTATATATATATAATATATATATGCGCTCTTATGTAGCACTTAGAGAAAATGTGAATATGTTTGTAAATCTCAATGGAATTGGCATTTTTGCATTGTAATGTAGCATTTGTAGTGCGCCATGTCACTATTGGTTTTAGATCTAAAAAATTTTGGCTGAACAGTATGTAGGCTATGTAGTGCTCAATTCTGTGGAACAAGTTAACAATGCTTTTTACACAATGTTTGAGCTATTTTCTGATATCAGTAACTTTTGTACATGTCTTTTATAGTAATAATGTTGTAACAAAAATATTTAAAATTAAATCGGTTAAATTGGTATTTTAGATTTTGGTGTTTTGAATAGCCTTTTTAAACTGTTATGCAGTGTTCATTTTTAAGTATATTAATGTAATTTTTTATTTTGTAAGAGTTGCAAGATATTCCTTTGGCACTGTTAAAAACTGCCCTCTGCAGTTTTGTGCCAAGAGAAGTGGTTTGATTTTTAAAGTTTGATTTTTTTTTTTTTTTTGAGAATATAATTTATTTATTTTATTTTGCACTGGGCTGACAAATCGAGAAAATTTTTTTTAAAAAAAAATTAACTGCTGCTTGCACAATGTTAGAACTTATTTTTGTATATCATTCAAGACTATTTTTTCTACATATTTTCTGGCCTCCGTTTTGTGATCATTTGCAGAATGCGATGGCCTTTTCTTTGTCAGCCTCATGTGTCAGCTCAATTTTCATTGTTCTGAAATTTGACAGAATTTTGTGTTAAGTTAGTGGTTATGCTGTTTTGTTACTTTTATTAAATTTTTCATGTGTTGAAATCTTAAATGTTGAACCTAATATATATTACATCACTAATCAACATATCTTATAAAAGTAGAAGTGTTTGTATTATATATATATACGTGTGTAGACAAATTATATACTCTAGATATATAGTCATTTCAGTCACATTGGCCAGGCCTTTCTCCACTATGCAATGCTTCTTTTACTTTCCTGTTTTTGGTTTTAGCATTCAGACAGAACAAATGTATTTTGCCTTGGCCGATTTTTGATAATCGTGTTGATATACAGATCTGTTAATTCTCTCATGGTGGCTACCTTTAAAGCTGCAATCTGTGTTCCATGAAACACGTAGTTAAATATCCTATAAATATATTTGTACTGAACTCACAAAAGTAAAACGAAGCTTAATATTTTAAAATTGCATGTTATAAATCATTGTGCATGTATTGTGATTGGATATATCTTTATAGTGGTACAAGAGCTTATTACACATTTTTAGTGTACATTCCATTTTTTTAACTCTGTGAAATACAGTATTACATGTGAATTCTGCCATCACAAGTAATTTGAGCAAATCCTTACGAAAAAAATTTTTTCCTTTCGCAAATGTACATAGAGGCTTCCATAGTACAGATTCCCATATAAGGTGCTCACTTTTCGTTGCCTATTTTTTCTGGTGCTTTGTAGAAAAGGCAGGTTTCAAAAAATGCTGTAACTGTAGGAAGATATTTTCATAAGCACACTTCAAAAATTTAAACATTTAACTGCTTAACTATAGAATGAAATCACTGTTTTTAATGTTTTTACTTAGCTCTATTCTCTGCTCTGCCTATCCAAATGTTTTTATTTCCTTTTTATTTTATTAGAAATTGTGGAAATTTGATGCTGGCCAGAAACTGAAAGAAATGGCCTTGCTTTCTTATAACTAGTCAATAAAGTTATTAATTCTGTTAAATTCCTACTCAGGAGTGACTTGTTTTGTTGTTAAAACCGCTGTTGATGTAATTTGTCTATTTAATATCATCTTGCCACAACTCTTTGAAAAATAAGATTATAAAACTTGTGCACACACAAAGATCAACTCTAAGTGCCGTGGTAAGTGTTCTACCACATCCTTTTTCGGAATAAGTCATTTTTTATTCATTTGTTTGTTTTAACTTATAACATTTGAATTTTCATAAAATATGTTTTATTGTCTTTCATATATTTGTTATTGTACTACTATATATACTGCATTAAATAAAGTATTTTTTGTTTTGCTGAAAAGTGTTAACAGTGTCTTTAACACTGGACTACTTTTAAATGTTTTTTTTTTCTACAGTTTTAGCTTTGCAGCACTATTAATAAAATGTGAAATGAATTATCTTGTAGCCTTCCTTTTTCCCCATTATCCTAAAAATCATTACATTACTGATCTCATCTGAAGAACTAGTAGAATATATTCTAAACTTTTTTTTGCATGAACAATAATTACATTTGTCTTGAAAAATTACTAATTTTCACTAACATTTTGGAAGCTTTCATACATAGTTTAATTCTTTTGCTAAACTGATAAACTTTTTCACTTGAAGGAGTTAACATAATTATAATGCTTGAAGGCGATTTTTTTTTTTTTTTTTAACAAACCTAAAAGTTATTCGAACTCTTATAATTACTTTCATACAAAAATATTAGTGTTTTATAAGCATGATACTTAATTCTTTATTAAATGACACTTAATTAAATATATTACACTCAAAAATACCCTTAGTGAAGCGCATTTTATTACAAATTGAACATTTAATTCATATTTCCATTGTTTCAATATTTTAAACCGCAACATAATGTACATTCTTAATTCATTATTAAGAATCTGAATTTCATAATTTAATCTTAATTTGTTTCAAACCGTGCTTTATTTAGTAGAGGCAGCATGCTTTTCATATACATTTTCACTTTTCATTAAAATATTTGTTTACTTGGTTATGTAAAACGATATGAATGCATCGCATAGTAATCGCAATATCTTTTCGGAGTTTCGAATTTCGGGACAAATAAGTGTTGGTAAACTTGATAAAATAAAAATTAGAGACATACCAAACAACTAGTTTAATTGCTACGATATATTTGAACCCAAACAGCGTTCACCCTTAAAAACATGTCTAATTCAATTGCATCTTCCACGATAAATTTGTACTTTATTGCACAGTAAAAAAAAATTAAGGGATTTATTAAATAAATGTGTTAATTTTTATTAAGTCGGTAAATTTGAAATAAATTCTGGACTGCATATTAATAAAAATAAATTCTGAATATGTACATTAATATGTATTAATAGTTCTCTCAAACGAAAATTTAGGTGGCCATTCATTATTAATAATAGTGCGTGAACTAAATATAAGAAACTGGAATGCGTGTAAGTGAAATATATTAATAATATAATATATAAATTTAAAGATTCTTTTTTCTTTTAGAGATAATGTAGTATTTGTAAAATAAATGCAAAATTTGGCTTCATTCTATTGGCTACTTTGCTGCTGTTTTTATAGTAAAACTTTAGCATATGTAAAAGCTCACAAATTTTTTCAAAAAATTAAAATTTACTTAAAAACTAAGTGAGCAATAAGTTTAACAAATCGTTAAAGATTTCTTCTCAAGGCAGCTATTCTAATGTTTTTAATTTCATATAACCGTTAAAAATAAATTTCTTAGACTTGGAAATTATAAGTTATGGAGATTTTATTAAACGTTTCAAAATGATTATCTATGATTTAGATATCTGTATTCAATGAAGTAAAATTTTGCGACACTAGTATGCCATGATTTTTTTTGTGTTAACATTTTAATAAAGAGCTGTGCAAAACACTATCATATCATTTATGAAGAAGATATTTTTCTTTGTCTGTTATGCTTATACCTTAAAATAAATACATGGCTATGATCTTGATGCAGTATTATCTACTTAACAGGGGATTACAATTTCGCAAATTGTTTCCACCAATAACTAATTTGTGGAGTAATGGGAATCAAAGGCCTTGCACTTGTCATTGTGTGGAAAGATAGAGAATTGTCAGATCAAATGCACGAGGGTGGTACAAAAGCACCAGTGTTATGAATGGGAAATGGAGTGTTAGAAATAGGAATGGGGTAACTCTAGTATTGTTCATGCGCGTGCGTTGACAGTTTTTCATTTTTCTAAGAATTCGAATAGTAACGCTATCCCAAAAAATAGCCTCCATAACATTTTCAGCCGACGAGACAGTCTTCCAGTTAATCTGATCAAAAGAATGTGAAGTACCCGTTTCGATTGTTGCTTGGTTTCGGGTGAATGACTAGTCTAGATCTCATCGAGTGACCGCGGTAGCCTAGTAGTCATGGTCGCGGACTCGTGACCGGCAGTTTCGTCGAGTCGTGCCTTGAGGCCATTCAATACCTGCCTTGTAGTGGGGGCTGATGCACATTAAATCTATCGTGGCCTAAGGTCCTCCCAAAGGCGTGGAGTGGAATTTAGGAGAGAAGGTGCTATATATATATATATATAGCTCAGTTGTCGTCCTCGTCACTTGATCGAGGTTCAAAATTAAGAGGACCGTCGCCAAAGCCCTCGTGTTGCTTCTAAAACAAGCCAAACAGTTTGAACTCATTAAAACTCGACGGTAAAAACACAATGAAAATGACAACACGTCGTGGCATCAATTAAAACTAACATAAGTGTCGCATTTGTTTTGGCGCCATTTAACAAATGGCATCACACAATAGTAACATTAACTTACTTTAGCAACGCTATTTGTCATCAGAAACTGGTACTTTTTGAGCCGCCTTTGTATTGCTAATCGGTCGTAACGGTTGATAAATTTGTAATTGAGTAGCTCTCCCGCAGCATTCATGTTCCTTACCAAAAATCAAAAGTACGGATCAAGTAAACTATGAGGCAGTTAAAAGCTTAATATTCCATATTTAACATAAGATTTTATATACAAATAAAATAATCATACACGATCCAAATTTATAAATAAATGAATGAAAACTGAGAAAAAGTTGAGAAAATCAATTTTAAAATGGCTTGGGTTGATTTGCCGAAAATACACACGAGAAATGCCTTCTTTACAAAAAGCGTATTATCCTATACATATCAATCGTCGGTTGCATGGTGTCAGACTCTCAATCAAGTGAGTTCAAATCCCAGTTTCTAAAAAGTATGGAATAATAGTGGCTACTTTAAAATTTAATCAGCTTCAAAATCCTTATTGAAACGATGAAATAGGATTGGCTACAAAAATTACAGTATTTGTCTCAAGTGGTTCCATTACATAGCTCCAGTAAGACGTCAATGAAAAATAAAACTCGAATATGAAGAAATATTTTCACTCTCGAAGGAGTTCATTAATCGAAATAATGTTGGAGTTGCAGTCAATCTTAACTAGAACATACATAAGATATTTATACCAACTTTAAAAAGCTGCATTAACCTAAATTATTAAACGAAACTTCCTTTGAATTCTTAAAATATTAACTGAGAAAGGTGTTCTTATTGATATTCTATGTATTAATGCGTGCTAAAATATTTTCTTCTATATGTGATGAAAACAATATATCTTGGTAAATGCGATATATATTGCTTAGTGTTCTTCGAAAAGTCTGTTCGAAAAGCCATTAAATGGATAAGATAAATATTTCTCCCAATTTAAAGAATTCTTTTTTTCAACATGATTTTAGTACTTTTTCTTAACATGAAAGGTTTCACTAGATTAGCCACCCCCGAGATACCCTGGTGAAATTTCTCTTTTGTCCATGACAACGCGGCACCCTAGCGATCTTTTTCTACCCCGCAGGGTTTGACTTTGTTTAAACACGAGTGACGCACCCCCGAAATACCCCAGCGATCCTTCTTCATTTTCGACCTTCCTTGTCAACCAATATCTTACCTTTTTACTATTTTTTCACACGTCTATGTCAGTTTTACACTTTACTAACTACTTCATATTCGCTGATTTTGTTTGGCGCTGCATGGCCACATCCGGCTTTTGCGCCCTTACAAATATTATCCCTCATTCAAACGTCTAGATCACAGTTACACCTTGTTTGGCGCAGCATGGCCTCATCTGGCTCTTGCGCCGTGAAACATCATACCCTAGCGATTCTTATTCTTGACCTTCCTTGTCAACCAATTTTCATTTTTTTTTTTTTTTTTTTTTTTTTTTTTGATTTTTTGGGAAGTTGGGTGTGGGGGGGGGTGGGGGTTTGGGGAGGGGG